>JAULAV010000088.1:52160-596404 GCA_030789695.1 Scilla litardierei
GCGCTCGTCAACTACGGCAAGGACTACGGGAGGCTCGTCGTCATCGTTGATGTCCTTGATCAGAACAGGGTAACTATCGCTAGAAATACTGATAGGTTTGATATGAATGCATGTTAATGAAAAATTATATGTAGGTATTAAGAGATTATGGGTGTATAGATGCTTAGATAGGTAAGCTCTAAACCAATATATATATAAAGGATCGAATTTGTTATGCTAGCTTGGTTAATGATTGATCAAATGAATACAGCTTCTAGATCCGACATCAGACGCTTACATTTTTTGCAAGTGAAATGTTTGTTAAATGCTCCAACTTGTGATTCTGATGAAACTGTTCTTTGTTTTCATCTTGTCTGCCCGTATCGTACTTGAGCTTGTTGACGGGTAAATCCATCACATAGTAATGTGGTGCTGACTAGAACGTCTCCGATGACGTGGCGCTCCGACAGTAGAGGAATGAGACACGAGGAAGGCTGGACCCTGGTTTGGGAGAGCCAAGTCCAAACTATTGGGTTGAAGCCCGACTTAACTTCGTGCTATCTTTGTATGTTTGCAACACAAGAAAATCGTCAGGGGTCAGGTATGGGGGCCGACCAAATCTCCTCTGGTGCTCAAGTCAGTGGAGACTAGAAAGGGGCTCGGTGCGGCTAGGTCCGACATATTGGGAGGTTGTCTGATCACCGTCACGCCGAGCTGTGGGGGAAGAAACATATAGTGGAAGAGTATTGAGTGTAGAGATACCTTAATGTAGAATCTTGGATCCCCCTTTCCCATTGTATCCTGGAGTTTTTTATTTCTCCTCTTATTGCCTTGTAATCTCCATGCTTATAAAGTGGCTTCATGAGAGTAATAACCACCATGAAAGTAGGTCATAATTATCGAATTAATGGACATGAAAGTAGTACGTGACGACAGCTAATTGCCCACCATTGATGGCTTTTTGTGAGGGAGGTGGATGTTGACTCATTCAACTACAGTACTTTGGACCGTAGGCGCGGGTCATTTTTGGAGTAACAATGGTCCCCATCACCTGAGCTCACCCGCTATAAAGGATGAGGTCGGATGATGTGATATGCGTGAAGAAGTAATTCCGATTGGATAGTTGGGTTGGCTCGTGAAGGAAGTAGCCACCCGACCTACTGTCGAGGTAGTTTGGCAGGCGAGTGGACTGGCTTCTCGACTTATAACTAAGATAGAGGTAGTTCGACATGCGAGTGGAGTGGTCCCTCGACTTATAGCTGATCAATTTGCGACGTCTCCAAAATGTGATTCTTAATCGTATAATTGGATCGACTTACGAGGAAGTGACCCCTGATCATATAGCCGACCATTCCACGAGGATTTTTGAAAGTCATCCCCGATCTTATAGCTAAATCTGCTCACGAGAGTGGCCTCCGATCGTATAACCGACTAGCTCGCGAGGGTAATGAGAGGTCATTCCTGATTGTATAGCTAGTTCGGCATGCGAAGGTGTGATCCCTGATCGTATAGCCAAGCCGCTTGTGAGTGTAATGAGTGGTCATACCCGATCGTATAACTAACTCGGCTTGTGAGGGCATGCCCCCTATTGTATAGCCAAGCCGATCGTGAGGGTATCTAAGAGTCATTCTTGATCGCATAACTAGGTCGACCCACGAGGGAGTGGCCCCCCCATCGTATAGCTGACCAGCCTGTGAGCTGTTCTGTAGCTTGCACACTTCAGTAAAATCGAAAAGAAGGCTAATCAGATGCCATATTGGGGTGCACTTGTCAAAGATATTCCAGCTTAGTAAAAATATGTTAGCTTGGTAAAAACAGAAACTAAAATAAACCGAAGAATTTATTTGGTTAGTTTGTTGTACCGATAGTACATCATCCAAGCTGTTGGATGAGCTCATCTGGTGGTTGCAATATAAGTCTCCCAGTGTGTCATCCTGGATAGGTAATTTTGCATTGGTCGTTTTGGACTGGTAGTCCTGCTAGGTCGTCTTGGACTGGTCAGTCTAAAGAGATTGTCCTTGCCCTACGTAGGTCGGCATATTTATGTCCGCCTGGGGTAGGTCACCCTTGCTCTTTGTCGATCGTCATTGCCCTGTTTAGGTCGGCTTGGGTAGGTTGACAGGTCGACCCAGCAGGTCCTCCTGAATTTGCCATCCTTGATTTGCGTAAGTCGGCTTGTTTAGGTCCGTCTCTTCCTAGTTAGGTCCACCTGGATAGGTTATCCTCGTCCCGGATAAGTTGGTGTGGATATGTCCGTAGGTCGGCCTCGCCATGCATAGGTCATCCTTGCCCTGGATAGGTCGTCGTGGATAGCTCGGCCTGGATATGTCGACAGGTCGGACGCATTCCCCACCTCAATGTTTTTGTCACATGCATGACAATGAGACGAAAATCTTGCCGGTGATTCTCAAAAAACATCGGATTCGTTGATGTGGACGACAACATCAGAGGCCGAGATGGAGGTGGTGTCGGTGAAGACTTAAATAGGATCGATGGCGGGAAAGTCCGCGTGGAGTTGCATTTGACCCGCCCAGCGTCCTCTATGACTGCCCTAAGTTCAAAAAAATCTCTCAATCCATTTCATCGATGGGAGAAAAAACAAAATGTTAAAGCAATGATTTGCAAGCAACAGAGACGAGAGAAAAGGGTTGTCCCTTGTTTTAATTTATGCTTTTCTTTGCTCGTTTTGGGAGCAGGGATGGAGAGAGACGACCTGTGAGAAAATGATTCATCGTCCTCCATAAATTGACAAGCTCTGAAAGCTCGGCGAGCTTGACACGCAGCATGGCAAGCTCAGAAAGCTTGGCAGGAGGCCTTGAGCCTTGGTTCAGTATGGTCAGCACCTCGAAGGGAGGCTCGGAGATGGGAGCTCGGATGAAGGAGCTCTGCCCGTTCAGTGCACTGGAAGATGGGAAGGCCCAAGCTTCGATGCTCTGGGATGGGACTCGAACTTGGCTGGAGGGGGCTCGGCCATTTCTGCAAGCCGAAAAATCATGCATAGTGATCAGTTCAAGTTCTTGGACAAGGCTACGACGCTGACGGATAGAGATAGTGACAGACAACAGGACCTTGACAGCAGCCCATGTCATCTCTGCAAGGTGACCCAAGTGGAAGAAGTGAAGTGTCATAAATATGCCCCCCATTTGACTCTGCACCATAATCTACCCCGTCGTCTTTACCCAAATGGCATCCCTCTTCGTCGAACAAGGCGCCACGATGGATTCAAATGTCAAGTAATCCCACATCCCCCAGCAAGCCTGTCCCTGTTCGACATCCTCTCAGTGTTCTTGTTCATTGTCATATATAGCCGCGTCCTTATCCTTGTAATCGGACGCTTCATATCCAACCCATGTGGCCTGACCGAGCTCCAACACATGGGTATAGGCCTCGTCATTGGCTCTCTCGAGATGGTTACTGCGGGCTTTGTTGAAATCAAGTGGCTTAAAAGAGTATCAGCCCCAGACGAGCCAAGTTCTCTATTGTTTGGAAGCTCGTAGCTTGGCAGGAGGAGCTTCGATGGAGGGGCCAAGCTCGGTGGAGGCGGGGATAGCTTCGCAAGCTTGTCAGGGGTAAACTCGGCGTGACAGATAGAGGCGAGTTTGGTTGGTCGAGAGGTTGCCAGCTCGATTGGTCGGACTTAGTAGTTGCCTTTGAGCTCAAGCGCAGATGGATGGCAGGAGTTGTTACGTCCGGGCTCGAGCTCAAACAGTCACCACTCACCAGCATTTTACCCTTGATCTCGAGCTCGGGCGGACGAGGCCTGTGTAGTGGTTTCATCTCCGGCCCAAATTATCACGGAACTCAGAGCTCGGCGAGCTTGCTTAAGCTTCCTCCGGGATTGGACGAAGGAAGCTGGCTACGTGAGACTGGGCGGCGAGGATGTAGACCTCGTCGGGGAGGAGGTCGACCCAATGGTGGATGGAGGCGTCGAAGAGGTCGGAGTTGCCCTTCTTGTGCGTTAGTGACGAGGGCCTTCCAGTCGATCTTGGGCAAGACGATTCGGAGGAAGTCGGGGTTGAATTCAACATCCTTTGTGACGGTCTAGTGGGCCTCGAGGCGGAGGGATGGGCAGATCGACAGGTTGGTTCAATCTCTGACAAAAAATTTGAGCTCGACATCTCAGTCGGAAGGGGATCCGAGCTCGACAGCTCGGTCGGAAGCAGATCAGAGCTCGTCGTTCTTGTCGATCGGGGACGACCCTTGGTGGCCTTGTCGAAGGCCTGTGCCTTGAGCCATGCACGCATGTTTTTCCACCTAGCGGTTGCCGTGCCGTTGATGTGGCCAGCATCTCGTCGAGTATCGGGACCTCGAGGATGGTGTCGAGGCCATCTTTTCGGTCAAGGTTCGGGCAAAGCTTTCTCATTGAAGTGAGATGCCTCCAATACGGGCAAAGCTTTCTCATTGAAGTGCGAGGCCTTCAATACGCACGTGTAGTTGGATTTGATTGGGACATCCTTGGCTTAGGAGCGAAATGGATATGCAGACAATGGCTCAGGGGCGAATTGGCTAGACCTGTGCTTCATAGAGCCGTAGAGTGTTATCCTCTGCATGTTGAGTTGTGGCAGGAGATTTATGATCAGGCAGATAAAGGCAAAGAAAGTGCTGAACAAGGCGAGGGAGAAGTTGAAAGAGGAATTGGGTGGCAGAGTTGAGCAGGGGGTGCCAGAAGCATCTCTTTCCGCACTGAGCGGGATTGCTGATTAGTGGGGTGAGTCGACGTAATGGAAGATTGAGATGTTGACTCTATTTCCCACAGACGGCGCCAACTGTTGATGTGTAAATCCGTCAACAGTAATGTGGTGTGTTGATGAGAAAGTCTCTGATGACGTGGCTCTTCGTCGGCAAAGGAGTGGGACCCGAGAAAGGCTGGACCCGGGTCTGGGAGAGGCCAAGTCTGAACTATTGGGTTGAAGCCCGACCTAACTTCGCGCTATCTTCGTAGGTCTGCAACATAGGAAAATCGTCAGGGAGTTTGGTATGGGGCCCGACCAAATCCCACCCGATACTTAAGTCAGTAGCGGACTAAAAAGGGGCTCGGGCCGATCTTTGCCCCCCTTTCCATTGCATCCTGGAGTTTTTTTATCTCCCTTTTATTGCTTTGTAACCTCCAGGCTTATAAAGTGGCTTCATTGGAGTAACAGACACCATGAAAGTGGGCCCTAATTATTGAATTAGTGGTCATGAAAGTAGGCCATGATGTAATGTAACTGTCCACTATTGATGGCTCTTTGTGAGAGAGGTGGAGATTGACTCGTTCAACTATGGTGCTTTGGGCCGGCGTAACAATGGTCTAATAATGGTAGACCATTTCAACGGGGATTAGTTGATGCATCGTGTTCATTCTGAATTATTTTGTAGCCTAACATTGAATTTTCTGTTAGGTTTTAAATGCTATGGTGAACATGCACTCGCCTTCATCTCTTCATTTTGACAGCCAAAACAGTTAGAAAGCTTTTAGTTTCTGCAATGGTTGTAAACATACCATGTTAGGTTTAAAAATGGATGAGCCAACCAACATTATTTACCCTCAGCTAGGTTTTGCCTTTCTCTGCCATCTGTTATAAGTAGGAATTATGATCATTTTCTTTTGTTTTACACTTATTTTTAAAGAATTTCATAAGTCTTATTGAAATATGATTTCTCTAAACATGATAATGGTTAGTGTTCGGAATTAAGCTGGTTCGGTATAGATTATTACATTCTTTCGTTCAGAAAAGCAGCAGCCCAAACTCCTGTTTTTTTTAATTGCACATCAGCATTTTACTCAATGTGACATTAGCTTAGTTTAGTCAGTATGGCTGGCTAAAGGAAATCAAAGGGAGAGTTACAATATGTCCAAAGAGAAAACACATCCGTTTGCGTATTGTTACGCCTATTTGCCCGAGGCCCGAAAGACACGAGCCCAGAGACCCGACCGCCGGTCAAGAGCCCATCTGTGCACTCAGGCCCATTCGATAAGGCCCTATGGGGGACCCCCCGAATGTCGATCCGACCCGGCCCGGTAACAAGCTGGCCACTCGCCCACTCCTGCGATAACCGCTCCCCCGAATCCCGTTACCACTAAATGGCAGTGATGGGGAGGTGCTGGCATGGCGCGGGAAGCGGCGACATGGGGCGGATTGAGGGGGCACGATCGAGGGCGGACGAGCGACGTGGGTCGGAGGCAATCACGGCGGAGGTCTATAAAGGGGCTAGGAGGACGACAGGACAAAGGGACCGCATCTCAGGTATTCAGAACCTAAGGTACTCCATCAACGACCTAGATCCCCCATTTCTCCTCCTTTCTCCCCCGCCTGCGCCGTGAGACGCCGTACAGATCTCCTCTCGAGTCGTACCGTTTCCGTCGGGCCTCCTCTTTCAGATCACAGTCTGACTTAGGCATCGGAGGGGTTTTGGCCGGAACCAAGGTCCGGCCCCCTTGACGAGCGTTCTCGTCTACGCAGGAGGGTATCCAATCCACGGGCCGAGGCTTCCCCTCCGCCCCTCGCCGACCACGCAGCCCGCTGGATGATTGAGGCTACCCCTCGTCGTCCGACCGCCGAGGCCGAGCGCAACCGACCGAGGCCGAGCGTCTCAACCCAGGCCGAGGCTTCCCCTCGCCCTACCAACGGCCGAGGCCCCCGATTCGACCCAGCCGACGCGTTCCACGTCGTCAGCAGATCCGACTCGAGCCTCGTCAGCACCAACCCTATTCACCCGAGGGACCCAAGCAGGACCCTTGACCACGTTGACCGGGTTGCCCACGGTCAACGCTTTGTAGTGAGAAAACACTCTGAAACATCTGGCGCCGTCTGTGGGAAACGAAAACCGTCCCACGAAGAAGCAAACCACACCAGCAATGGCACGAGCCAGTAATGGAAGGAAGCGCATGCCCCCCATCCCGGAGGAGGGGAATGTCGCATCCAACGGCAACCCCGAAGACACGCCCGACGGCGATCACCCCGCCCCCTCAACGGAAGAGACCGGCGGCTCAGGACTGGCCACGCAGGAGCAGCTCCGCGCCCTGGCTCAGGAGACCAACGCGAGCCTCCAGACGTTGGTCGCGACAGTACAGCAGCTCGTCGGCCCTGCGCCATCCAACGGAGGCGCGTTGGGCGATAGCCATCGATGGGCGGGGGTCCCCCGCTCTTGAGGTCCGCTGTGGTCGACGACCACGGGACCCAAAAACCGAACACGGATCGTCGGTTCACGCTGTCCGGCTCCCGTCAGGCGAGATCGCGCGCCTCCTCCCCTCATCGTGAAAGGAGCCGAAGAGAAACCGAAGGGACGGAGGACGAATCGATGACCACATCATCTCGACGGTCACGGTCGTCCCACCGCAGGAGAAGCGAACGACACCACTCGAGAGACCGATCACGGCGGAGCAGGAGCTCCTGCCGGAAGAGCCGAGAGCGCCGGGCCAGCCCGACCCCCAGCGTGGCGAGGGACGTGGAGCCAGCCCCGCCGGTGCCTGTGCACCCTCCACCACCGAACGAGCCCGAGGCAGGCGACTGTCGAATCCCTGGGGGCATCCACGGAGACCGGTGCCACCTATCACGGAGAATAACCGACGCACGGGTCCCCTCTCGATTCAGGATCCCGGCGCTGGGGAAGTACGACGGGATAGGAGACACGGGAAACCACGTGATGGACTACGAGGGGGACATGTCCTTCCAAGGAGCTGACGATGACCTGCTCTGCCGTGGCTTCTATTCTACTCTCAGGGGAACGGCGAGGACCTGGTACCGCGGCCTGCCCAGCCGCTCCATCGACAGCTTTGAGGAACTCACCCAGTTGTTCTGCAAGCAGTTCATGGCAGGGAGGCAGATCAAGCCTGATGCTGAACATCTGTTCAACATAGTGCAAGGCCCGGCCGAGCCGCTCCGGCAGTTCATGCGCCGCTTCAATGCGGAGAGGCTGAACGTGAACAGCCCTCCCGACCTGGTGGTCCAAACGGCCCTTAAGAAAGGGCTTCGCCACAGAGGCCTCAAGAAGTCCCTGCACAACGATCCCCCGAAGGACCTCCCCGGGATCATGGCAAGGGCCGAGCGCTTCATGTTGACCGAGGAGGCCTTGGCCGTGGATGCAGGAAAAGCCACTCGAGGGACCAAACGCGGCGACGGCGGACGAGGCAGCCCTGAAGGATACCGGACCGAGAAGATGCCGAGAAACAGGCAGCGCGGAGAAGGTACGAGAGACGCCACCCCAGACGCCGTCCTCGCCCAAGTGCAGAAGGAAGAACGCGCCGATCGCCCCCCACCGAGGGCGAAAAGAGGTGGGAAGAATAAGGAGAAATACTGCAAGTACCACAAGGACGACGGCCACGACACTGAAGACTGCTGGCACTTGAAGAAGGACATTGAGAAGCTGATGAGTCGGGGGCACACCAGGAGCTTAGCCGACGAGCCGGCCCATGGGGAAGGGACCTCCATGCAGCCGGACAAGGGGAAGAAGATCAACACCGTCCAAGGACCCCTCCGCATCGTAGAATGAGCGGGCGAGCTCTCACCCCCAGTCGTAGCCTGGTCCGAGGGGATTATCTAGGTTTACATCCCTATGTCCCGCTTTATTCCCTATTCCCTTTCCTCCAAATGTACCAGTCCGACAGGACTTTTAAGAGTACAATTGCATTCCCTTTTTGTCTTTTCTTAAATCCTCGACGGAATTGACATTTCACTAATAGTGCAAAAGAATGAAGACCGCCGCCTCACTGGAGGAGGAAGGGGGGCACCGCCCTCGCCGACCGACTCCTGCGCTCGGAAGCCTGGGGGCAATTCTCCCAGCCAGCGCGGACGCCGACCGGTCCTAAGCCGAGGAGCTTTGCCCTCGCCGACCGAATCCTGCGCTCATAAGTCTGGGGCAGTTCCCCCAGCAGGCACGGACGCCGACTGGTCCTAAGCCGAGGAGCTTTGCCCTCGCCGACCGACTCCTGCGCTCATAAGTATGGGGGCAGTTCCCCCAGCAGGCACGGACGCCGACCGGTCCTAAGCCGAGGAGCTTTGCCCTCGCCGACCGACTCCTGCGCTCATAAGTCTGGGGGCAATTCCCCCAGCCAGCGCGGACGCCGACCGGTCCTAAGTCGAGGGACTTTGCCCTCGCCGACCGACTCCTGCGCTCATAAGTCTGAGGGCCGTTCCCCCAGTAGGCACGGACGCCGACCGGTCCTAAGCCGAGGAACTTTGCCCTCGCCGACCGACTCCTGCGCCCATAAGTCTGGGGGCAATTCCCCCAGCCAACGTGAACGTCATCCAGTCCTAGGCCAAGAACAAGGCAGCAACGCAAAATACACGAAAAGCCCGAGTAAGTCAATTTCGTTTATAACAGTTAACCAGGGTACAAAAATGTGTCTTAGTTACCGGGAATCGAGGCGAAGAAAACTCTCTACAAATAATCCACTCGCGACGAATGACAAAGTTCGTCATCTACAGAAGCTAGGTCGACACCGACAGAGCAAAATTTGTTGACAAAAGACCCAAAGTAGATAGCCCGAGCGAGCAGCCATGCAACCAGCAATTATTGGCCCCGGAGCCGGTAGCGAAGCCGAAGGAGACATCGGGGCCAGGGATCCATTTCAAGTAGACTGACCCAAAGCGAAGCGGATGCTAAAAAATTTGAGGATAAGGCCAGGAGGGACGGCTTAGGGAGCCCGGGCTCGGGAGGACACATCCTCGGGCGCCTCCCCCTGCTCGGAGCAAGGGGGATCGACTGGTGGAGGAGCTTGCCGAACACGCTCCGCACATTCCCGGAAGGAAGACTGGACGACGTCGACGATCCGAGGGGCGATGAGGTCTTCATACGCACCGAAGGCCTCCCTGAGAACCTCGAAGATCCTCTTCCCCAGGGTCTCGACGACGCCCCTCTCCACCTCCTCTGCAAGCCGCGTCACCTGGCGCCGATCCGACAGTTCCCTCTGAAGCTCCTCCCTCTCCAGGCGGAACGACTCCGCCGCTTCCTCAGCCGACTGACGGACATCCTCCAGCTTTCCCTGGAGGTCACCCACTCGTCCCTCCAACTCGGCCACACGGAGTTTGAGACGCCGAGACTCCATCTGGGCCTCCGTCATAGCCACCTCCGCCGCCCCGGCCCGCTCCTGGGCCCTCATGGAGGACTCCTCCAGCTCCCTCAAGCGGACGGCCCGACACTGCAACTCCACAGCGAGCGCTGAACCCTGGAAAGACGAGACACGGGCTAAGAAGAGGATAAAGGAAAGAAGAGGATAGCAAGATAACCGAACCTGTTGAAGGATCCAGACCAAGGAATCCGACATCTTGTCGGCAGGGATCTTCTTGAGGAGACTGCGGTCCCGGGGAGGGACGGAGACCTCGGCAACCTGCTGGGCCAAGGCTCGGTCGACAAACATCGAACTCCCAGGGACGACAAGGGAAGCCAAATTGCTCGCCAACAAGGCCCCGATCCCCGGTGATACGGGCGAGGACGCTGCGAGGGGGGTGGTCGACAAGGCTATCGTAGGATCCCCGGTGGTCGCCGCAGGAGACGCGGAACCCGCCGGACTGGAGGGATCCGCGTCCTCCTTCCTCTTCTTTCCTCCGTGGGGCTCCGAAGGCGCCGGAGGGGAGCGCTTCCGCCTCGCACCATCCCCACCCTCGGGAACCTGAGGGGGCACGCCAAGGGCAGGAGGGACTGCACCGGACCCGTCATTACCCCCTGCCTCTTGAGCTGACGGGGCGGGTCCGACCCTTGTGACCCCCCCGGGAAGGGGATCGCCGGAAGAGGAAGCGGGAGGCGCGGCCACCACCTTACCCACGGAAGGCTCGGCTCGGCGCACTTCCTCCTCGACGGTCCGCCGAGGCGCCCTTCCAGAGGTACTACCTCGGCTCCGAGCAGCTCCACGGCGGATCAGTTCATCGACGTCACGGACGAACTCGCGGCCAGCCATCCCTGCAAGGGAAACCAATATCAGGATGAGTCACAGGGCGATTCAAGACTGAAAAGGCGACCTACCCGGAGACCACAGGACGGCCTTCAGGAGTAGGTCGTCCAACAAGGACCAGATGGACTTCGATTCCAAGGGGAGGGTCGACATCAGCGCGGCGGCTGCCCGGTCGACATCTGAGAGAGCTAGCGGCGGGCGAGGCTGGACAGACCCGCCCCAACTTGTCAAAATCTGGGCATCCCCCAGGAAGACCACAAAGACGTAATCTGTACTCCAATCCCCCAACCAGCGGGGCAGCCCGATCAGGCATTCCCTCCTCGAGCGAGCCCGGAGCTGCATCCATGATCCCGGGCCGACCGACTGGATCTGGTAAAAATGGAAGAGAAGGGGGAGAGACGGCTCCAGACCGCGGGTACAGCAGAGCGTAGCGAAGCCCGTCAGTACCGCAATCGAGCAAGGGGTGAACTGGCAAAGCGGCACCATGAAATATTCCATGACCTGGGTAAGGAAGGGATTGAGCGGGAAACGAAGACCCAGGCGAAACATTTCGACGTAGACGCCGACTTCATTGTTCCTCGGAAGGCAAATTCGCTCGTCGACGAACGGAACCCGGACATCGTACGGGAAGCAGAGATACCTTTCCCGGATCTCCGTGACCGCCGAAGGAATGGTCCTCGACGGTGTTCGGAGGACAACCGGGGGCACGTTAAGACGCACGGCAGCCGACGCCACGTCATCACAGGCGTAGTCTGGGAATAGCTTCCCCTTCCCCTTATCTCGGAGGGGACGACTCCCGGAGGAGGAACCTGATCCCACTAGCCGAGGCCTGCCCCGCCTGGACTCTGGAGAATCCCTTGACCCTTGGCCAGAACCGCCTATCCTAAGAGCAGCCATAATACAAGAGCGAGAAAGGAATTACCTTTTAACTAGTTTGGAGGAGACAAGGAAGCAAAGGCGACGGGAAACTCCGAGTTGTGGGAAGCCTAGAACAATGGGAAGAGCAAGAAAGAAGCGGAGATCAACGCAGCTGGGGATCTTATATACCGGACACAGGGACGAATTCGAAGCGCCTGATGAGACCGCGTGGCAGGACTCGAAGAACTGGCGGCGTTTCGAAATCGGCGCCAAGGGAAGTCCAATCGATCCGCCTCATCATGACCTACATTTATGACCACGCCTCGACTAAAGCGCCACTCGGAATCCCAGGAGGCACAGCGGTCGATCCGAGCAAGCCAAGGCCGATCGACCCCACCGAGGGCGGCTCACAAACCCCTCGGCTTCTCAATTTAAGACGACCCCGCGAGCGGTGGGGATAAGCTTGCAGCTACAACGTGGCAGCATCAGAGGACCGAAGGCGCTTCGGAGCCTGCGCCTTATAAGTATCGAACGGGCTAACTCATGATGACGACTAATAAATGAGTCGGCATCGACTTGCGAGCCTGTCAAGGTCGGCGGAAGTCACATCGGTCGAGCCGAACCGGCCAAAGCCGACCGACCCGACCGATGGGGGCAATTGTTACGCCTATTTGCCCGAGGCCCGAAAGACACGAGCCCAGAGACCCGACCGCCGGTCAAGAGCCCATCTGTGCACTCAGGCCCATTCGATAAGGCCCTATAGGGGACCCCCCCGAATGTCGATCCGACCCGGCCCGGTAACACGCTGGCCACTCGCCCACTCCTGCGATAATCGCTCCCCCGAATCCCGTTACCACTAAATGGCAGTGATGGGGAGGTGCTGGCATGGCGCGGGAAGCGGCGACAGGGGGCGGATTGAGGGGGCACGATCGAGGGCGGACGAGCGACGTGGGTCGGAGGCAATCACGGCGGAGGTCTATAAAGGGGCTAGGAGGACGACAGGACAAAGGGACCGCATCTCAGGTATTCAGAACCTAAGGTACTCCATCAACGACCTAGATCCCCCATTTCTCCTCCTTTCTCCCCCGCCTGCGCCGTGAGACGCCGTACAGATCTCCTCTCGAGTCGTACCGTCTCCGCCGGGCCTCCTCTTTCAGATCACAGTCTGACTTAGGCATCGGAGGGGTTTTGGCCGGAACCAAGGTCCGGCCCCCCTGACGAGCGTTCTCGTCTACGCAGGAGGGTATCCAATCCACGGGCCGAGGCTTCCCCTCCGTCCCTCGCCGACCACGCAGCCCGCTGGACGATTGAGGCTACCCCTCGTCGTCCGACCGCCGAGGCCGAGCGCAACCGACCGAGGCCGAGCGTCTCAACCCAGGCCGAGGCTTCCCCTCGCCCTACCAACGGCCGAGGCCCCCGATTCGACCCAGCCGACGCGTTCCACGTCGTCAGCAGATCCGACTCGAGCCTCGTCAGCACCAACCCTATTCACCCGAGGGACCCAAGCGGGACCCTTGACCACGTTGACCGGGTTGCCCACGGTCAACGCTTTGTAGTGAGAAAACACTCTGAAACACGTATGATCGTTTAAAGGAAAGTTATCAACAAAATACTTGTGTGATGGTTAAATTTGTGTTCTTCTGCACAACTAGTTTTCTTTCCTCCTGCCCATCATTTCGTGTTTAATCTTGAAAATCATCGAGCCAGCATATATTGTCATGTGCCTATGAAGAAGTTCTTCCTCAATTGCAGTATATGTTGGAATGTGGGTTTTCATTTGGGCTCTTCTAAGCCTACTAGTGTATGAATTATGTTGGTAATTGTTTAAGCAGTTTCTTATGAAAACTGTTTTAGGCGTTGGTCGATGCCCCAGACATGGTAAGAGGCCAAATGAACTTTAAGAGGCTTACCCTGACTGATATCAAGATCGACATCCCAAGGATCCCAAAAAAGAAGTCCTTGATTGCCGCAATGGAAGCTGCTGGTAAATACTGCAACTTGTTCGTGAGTTCAATGGGGGTCAAAAATCAATCTTGCTGTTTGTGCTCTAACCGGCAGAAATCATCAATTGCAGATGTGAAGAACAAGTGGGAAAACAGCTCATGGGGAAGGAAGTTGATCGTGCAGAAGAGGAGAGCATCCTTGAATGACTTTGACAGGTTCAAGGTCATGTTGGCCAAGATCAAGGTTAGATAGCTAACTGTTCCCTTTATCGTCATTTTCGGTAAATCAATTTTATAATTTGATGCAAAGCTGAATGTGGATCTATTTGATCCTTTTTTTTTGGTACCAGAGGGGAGCTGCTATCAGGCAAGAGCTTGGAAAACTGAAGAAGCAGACCGCAGCTTAGATTTCGCCTTGTTATCTCTAGTCCCCCGTTGCCTCCATCTTGTGTCCGTCCTCCTTTAGTTGCTTTTTTGAACTTCAGAATTAGCAGTCGATGTTTAATTTGTGTACTCTACAATGTGTTGTTGCTAGACCATTAATTAGTCATTGCTTTGTTAAGGCACATGCTTTTGCTTTCGAAAGCTTTGAGGTACAGAATTTTTGAAGATTCTCTTGGCAATCATTTTCCATTGTTATGTCTTAATGGTTTTGCATCATATTGAATATCTATTATGTTTGTCATCGGATGTTTGGTTGATTACAGATTTTATATGTTAAGTCTTTTGATTGCTTTGGTTAACAGATTCACTACTGTGATTTTGTAACCTTCCGGGCGATGTTGTTCACTTCACCTGTGTTGAGCCCGCTTATCCTCTGCCGTCAAGTGGTTTATTCAGCCGTGTCTGCTCAAACCTGGATGAAGCGTTGGAATTGCTGATCATAGTAGTTGACGACCTGCAACACTAGATTGCTATTTTGGTTCAGATTTTAACGACCGCTAATGCTATTCTGATGTTATTATCCCCTAAACAGGAGAAAACTCTTGAATCTCTTAGCCATCGGAAGAAAATGCCTTTGATTCCTCATTCACTCAAGTTCTTTCTTCTGCTATCTGTATCGGATCGCCTTCTTTAAAGATATTTGATAATTTAGTTTCAAGTTTTCCAAATTAAGGCGTACCTATGATGTAAGTGCAGTTTGTCCTTCCCCTTCTATATATATGATTGTTAATTAAGACATGCACTAGAGAACACTTCAATATGTAGATTGTTAAATGCAATAATAGTGACAGTCTATGATCCACACACACAAGGGCAGCGCATCAAAGCAGCTTCAATGCAGCAGTATGGACTCGACAGTGTGATGGAGTAAACAAAGAAACACACAATTTAAGGCAACAAGTACATAAGAGAAATTATTCATTGCCTATAGGGATAAAACCCATTGTCTCCAAAGGATTACAGAAGAATCAAATTTTGCTTGCAGATGTTGTGATAGCCGATTGTCCTGGCATCTCACTTGCAATCTCCAAATTAATCAGACAATATCAAATATGTTCAATTGAACCACATACATTTAAACAATCAAATGAAATGTAACGAAGACCTCTGCTGCCACCGCTAATAGCTCTTCTCAATCTTCTATCCCCCCACAATTATCATTACCGTAACTGTTACTTATATGTGATGCTTCCCTTTTCCCATCAGTCAGAGACTAAGATATATACAGTGCAGACTCCAAAACACCAGATTACCCCCAAACAATGTTATTAATTATCTAAATTCCCTCATCCTCGCCTTCCCTATAGATATTCACATTTGCAGGCTCATATACTATTCTGTAGACGGATTTGGCAGTGTAAATTTGTAAATTCCCTCATTACCTCTAAAATTTGGGGGCGGCCGCCGGCGAGAAGGGGCGGTCAGAGGGGGAGAGGGCATGGCGGAAGTGGCAGCGGTGGCCGTAGGGGCAGGTGTCGCCGGCAAGGACCATGCGGCATACCTCGGTCTTGTACCGCGGATGTCGGATCACTGGCCGAAGCTCCCCGATGCCGTGGGCGAACTGGCAGTGGTCGCCGTAGGGGCAGTCGCCGGTCTCTTGCCACTTGTTGCACAGCTCAGTCTTAAAATTCCCCTGGTTGTAGACCTCCAGCTCTAAGGCGCCGGCATCGGCCGTCCCCTTCTTGATCTCGCTCCCGCTGCCAACGTACACCCGCTGCTGCTGCCAGTCAGATCAAGCGCACACATGTACTTTTAAATGAGATTTGTTAATTTTAACATGCAAAGTTCAAAGAGTGGGCCCAAGAAAACGAGAGCGTGCAGACTGCGTACTCAACAAGGTAAAAGCTTCTTTCAGATGTATCACAAAAAAAAAGGTAAACCGTAAACGCCAGTCGTGCATTAACTTCTTTGCCAAGAAAATGAAGTTATACGAACAATTGAAATTAACAAATTGATCACGACATGCAAGAATAACCCCGATCACCAACACCGGGATATAGCGCAAGAGATCTGGCAACGGACGGATACGAACAATTTTCTTCTTATATATCGCATAATAGAAATTTAAAGTTCACAAAACTATTCGTGAGAAAATGAAGATTATAAGAAATTAAGAACGGCCAACTGTGTGCGTTTATTTTATTTGCAATGAAATTAAAGTAAAAAAAGCTATTCGATGAATCATAAAAAAATAAAAAACAAAATAAAGTAAAAGCGTCAGAATTCCGCTTGACACACGCTCTAATACCTCCCTCAAACTCTACCGTAAATCAGAAGGATCACGTACGTCCCAGTCTTCCAGACGTCAAATTTTAAGAAGAGGAAGACTACATACACCCCTATATTTAGGGGTGTATGGTATGATTAATGGCCAAAAAAAAAGAAAAAAACAAAAGAATAGACTATGAAATGATTCATGAATGTGATAAAATTTCCTTAACCAGCAAACAATGATAACATACACCCCTATGCTAGGGGTGTATATAGTCCTGGCCTTTTAAGAAAGCAAAATTCTGATGTATTGATATAGTGGCACAAAATTCAGAGTGATGTCCGGCAAATTGAGATAGGACAACCAACGAATCGGATCGATTTCGAATGAAACACCCGTGTTTAAAAGCTAAACAAAAGGAAAATGCAGTCGAAGCATCAAATTCTTGTTCGAACTCATCAGATCCACCGTTAACATCCTATCCAGCGGATGAAATCAATTCAATTCTAAAATTTCACGTAACGAATTCGTTAGGTAAAACAGCACGAGTCAGCAAAAGCAAAACGACAAACTTATAAACTCACCGATCCTACAGCCACCGGCTTAGAGACCCGAATCCGACCGTTCCGATTCAATCCGCCATCGGAGTTCAGCTTCCTGTACCCAGTCGATCGAACGGAGATGCTCTTCGGCAGTGAAACTCTTGGCTCCAGCACGCTCGTTGGACTCTCCATCGCCGCCGGCGAGGTCTCGATCCGTAGCTTCTGGAACTTATCGGCGATCGAGATCTGGCCAGTGAGGCGCTTGACAAGCTCGCCGTTGGCGATCCTGAGCTGAGCGTTCTCGAGTCGGAGCGCCTCCGCCTCACGTGTGGCGTCCTGGAGATGAGCAAGGCAGAGCTCATAAAGATCTGCAAAGTCTTGGTACTGGAGGCGCAGTCCCGCTAGAAAAAGGCGGCTCTCGGTGGCGGTGGGGTCCTCCGCGTCCATAGAGACGGATGATGCTGGGGTGAGAGGGGAGCCGGCGCCTAACGGCGAGAAGACGGAGTAGTCACCGGAATTGAAGAGCTGAGGCGGTGAAAGATGGCGATAGGGAGGGAGGACGGGAAACGCCGGCAATCGGCTGTCGGCGTTGGCGAAGGACGCCATTTCTTGCTTCATTTGCCTGAAAGAATCAATGAAAAAAATACAGAAACAAATGAATAAACTGACAGAAACATCAGCTTGGTGAAAATTAATAGATGCACAACAACCCTTAAAACACACTAAATTAAGTGAAAAACCAAAAACTTGGACAAAATCATGGGATTATCAGTTTATCAAGGTGAATAACTTCATGAAACTTTGAGAACTTCAATTTAAGCCTAAATATCCCCAAAGTCCTTCGATCTTGATAAAACCGGCCTTAAACTTGAGAAAATTGTGTAATAAATAAAGTGTAAAAATAACAAAAAATTTCATTGATAAAAAATTCTTAGACAAATTACACCAAAAGACATAGAAAAAACATCTGATACAGATTTTTCATAGATCTACTGGAAATTCTCCGATCCTGAAGAGAACTGGACCAAGAGTTAAAAAAAAGCGCGAGATATTCATTGATCTCACATAATTAGTGAGATATCCGAGCGATCATAGTAGAAGACAAATCAAAATTCAGAGAGAGAGAGAGAGAGAGAGAGAGAGAGAGAGAGAGAGAGAGAGAGAGAGAGACCTCATTTACTTTTTAAAGAGAGATAGGAGGAGAGCTGCTAAAATCTGAGAGAAAGAGAGATGATTAAAGAAATGAAGAGGCGGGGAGAGTTTATATAGTGAGTTCGCGAGGGAGAAGACGATTGTCGCTGGGATGGAGACCGTGGGGCCCATAATACGGTTATTTCTGCTGTCATGGTAACAGAATATTTCTCCCTCTTAACGGTTATATTACCACATTGCCCCCCAGCTGGAAGCTGCGCACTCCGTTTTTTGGAAATTATCCCCATCATCATTCTGCAGCTGCAGGAGTGGAGAGGGGCATTTTCGGAGGTGGACAAATTGGGACGAAGCGAACCGTTCGCGAGGTCACGTGACGAGGGGGGAGTTTTGGCGGGAGCCATAATTTGTCAGGCAGTCCCTTAGCTCCCATTGGCGATAAACTATGAAAATGAGAGTAGTTTACGAATTTACCCTTCAGTGTCAGAGAATGATGAGGGCGTTGTCTTAGCTGTCATTGGCCATAAAGACTAAAACGAAATTAATCCACAAATTTTACCTTTTAAAGATAAAACTCATGAGCATCAAATATTAATGATGTAAACTGCATTTCCAAATTCTACAAAACCCAAACAGTTGAAATATGTCTATGTCTCTTTCACCACTGACATAGTGAGATCAATGCTTTAAAATTATACATTTCATGGAAATGTTATCGGATTTTTTCATTAATTATTTGAGATTTTTTATTCTTTTTATTTCTTAAAGTATCGTCAAATGGATACAGACTTCTTTTAAAGAAGATGGCATAAATATTTAAAAAAACATCTAATTAATAAAAAATTAACACCAAAACCAGTATTCTTTTCAAGATGTTTGAAGTCGTGTCATCAGTTTCTTCCAAGTTCTCCTGGTAAAAAAATTTTGAGCATAAAACTTGATAAACAAGGCAAGGGTGTACTTGCTTATGTAACGGGTCGGATCTAAAATGTAGAGCGGGACAAGGGAGTCATGGTGGCCGTCGGGCCGGCCCGGCCCGGCCCGGCCCGAAGCCCGCCGGGCCTGGCCGGGCCACGGGCCGGCCCGGCCCGGCTTGATTTACAAGCCGGGCCGGGCCGGCCCGGCCCGGGGGGGTGAAAACCCCCCCAAGCCCGGCCCGCAGCCCGCGGCCCGGCGGGCCGCGGGCCAAGCGGGCCGGGCTCGGGCCGGCCCGCAGCCCGCGGCCCGGCGGGCCGCGGGCCAAGCGGGCCGGGCTCGGGCCGGCCCGGTTTTATTTGTTTTTTTTACACTTAAAAAAAATTTTTGAAATTTTTTTAAAAATTTGTAAAAACAGTATTAAATCATTATAAATTATTTTAACATTTGTAAAATATTTTACATGTCATATATATTTTTTAAAATTTTAAAATACTTGTTAGCTAATTTAGAAATTTAAAAATTGTTCTTATTTAGAACAATTTTTTATTAATTATAACTTGTTCTAAAGAAGTAAAAATAAGTTTAGAATGATATTAAATTTTTAAAAAATTTATAAGACCTATATAAAATATTTTACAAAGTTTAAAAAAATTTAAAATTACTTATATTATTTATAAACCTAAGTTAGATAATTTAGCCCGAAATTCACGAAGGTCCCGGGTTGAACCTTTAAATTTCATTAATTAAAATTTTTTTGAGGGGGGGACTTACATTGGCCAGCCTTACCCCTCATACAATGGCCAACACGTAGGACTTCTACAAGCTAATACAAGATAGAAAATAACAATACATGGAAAAAAAGAAAATCATTCAGCGTCAGTCCCTTCCTCCTCAGAATCTTCTGAAAGGTCCTGTTTGTCTTGCGAGCGGTCTTCAGCATGAAACCAGTCCTTTGCACATACCGCAGCTTCAACTACATCTTCTTTAAGCCTTGATCTCCTGTCACTCAGAACCCTGCCACTTGCACTAAAAGCAGACTCGGACGCAATAGTAGAAATAGGGATTGATAACAGATCACGAGCCATAATGGTAAGAATTGGAAACCTAGGTTCATACATTTTCCACCATCCCAAAATGTCAAAATTTGGATCATCCAATTCTTCCTCAGTGAAAGGATAAGAAATTTCTAAATATTTGGACAACTCATTTGACGAACTTTCTGAAGCTACGGTTTTTTGTTTTTTCTTCCCCAAAATCTGCCTCAGTTTGCATGTAATATTAGAACTAGCAGGAATAGAAGAAGTGTTTGATGAAGTTCCATATCTAGCTTCATACGTTGCAAACAGAGCTCTTAAGCTAGTTTTAAAATGCATTATATGATCTTCAACTTCAAATTGCATGTTTTCATAAAACGTTTCTAATAATCCAGCTACTCCATCCTCTTTATATCGTGGATCAACAACCTTAGCTAATGAATAAAGCAAAGGAATAGGATTCCAATATTTTGCTAGTTTAGTACCCATTTCTTCGATCATAGGTTGAAGAATGAGGGTAGTGTCTGTAGTGTCTCTATACCTAGCTAAAGTGTCAGAAATTATAACTAATTGACCAAGCCCTAAAAAGGATGTTGAGTAATACATACCCGAAAATTTGTTTGTAGCATAATAAAAACCCTCAAAAAAATCGCATAGCTGCTCAATTGTTTTCCACTCTAATTCAGTAAGGTTGAAATCCGTCTCATACGGAATGTAGGTGCTAGCAAAATAAGTCAGTTGCATCTTGTTTTTAAGCAAGCAACGCATCATAAGATACGTTGAGTTCCACCTATGTGGAACACTTAATGTAAACTTCCGGTAAGGAAGTTGGCAATTTCTACATACATCTTTATATAAAGCTCTCTTATTGCTAGAAGATTGTATGTATAACATAAGGTTTCTACCCTTTTCTACCCAATCAGCAGCATATTTAAGCCCATCCTGAACTATCAAGTTTAAGATGTGACAAGCACATCGCTGATGAAATAAAAGACCATCCAGATCAGGGTTCAGATGTGTTTTCAAAAATGATATTGCAGTTGTATTATTAGAGGCATTATCAAGTGTAAAAGAAATGATTTTATCAGAAATGCCATAATCACGAATAACAGGCATAAGCGCATTAGCAATAACAACACCAGTATGACCAAAGGGTAACAATTTAAATCCAATAATCATCTTATGAATAATATAGTCGTTGTCTACATAATGGGCCGTAACACAAATGTAGGATAAACCCCATTTTGTTGTCCATATGTCGGACGTTAAAGCTATCCTAGATTTTAAGGCCGCAAAAGTTTGAATCAATTTGGCTTTGCCAGCTTCAAAAACTGCCATAACATCTCTTCTAAGTGTGGTTCTAGGCACCTTTTTAAATGCAGGGTTCAGGGCTACTTGGTTAAAACGTTCTACTGAGGAACTTTCCCCATAACTTAAAGGTAATTCTTGGCAAAGAACTAGTCTAGCCATCTCCTTTCGCATTGTTTCAGCAGAATACGAAAAAGCAGACAGAGAGCTAGAATTAGCTGTTAAGTTTAACGTTGTCTGTCTAGCCTCTCTTTTTTTATGTGCTTCTGTGTGTCTTTTTAGATGTGTTGTGCCATCTTTGGCTGCGCAATTGAAATCTGATCTACAGATTTTGCAAAAAGCCCTAAGTCCTTTTCCAGGCACTGTTTCTAGTGAATAGTTATCCCAAACAGCAGATTTCTGTTTTCTGCCTTGGGTTGCTTGTGAAGCAGTGGGGACAGCAGTAGTAGAGGGGGTTGAATTGTGTGCAGAACCAGAAAATCCCTGTGTACCCACAATGGGGCTATTACTATCGTGCCAGTCATGTTGTTCAGTTGGAGTCATTTCCGGAAAGTCCGGTGTTTCAAGAGGGTTGTTCAGCAAATTTTGAAAAAAACCATATTCTTCAGTGTTAAAATTAGCGGTAACCGATCTACGTGGGTTGTTTGATCCGGCCATTATGCTAATTTACTAATAATAGGAAGTAGGAACCTGATTGCAGATAGAGCCGCAGTGAGGTAGCAGTCTAGCAGTTGATCGGATCCCTGAGTCGGAGCTTGAATTTGAGATGCCGAAGTGTAGAGGTAGCAGCCGTATCTTGAGAGCGCCGAGAGATGAGAGCAATAACCTGAGATTAGAGTAAAATTTGAGAGTAGAGAATTTTAGAGTTGTGAAGAAATTGGTATGAATGTGTGCGGTATTTATAGGATTTTTTAAGACCCAAAAGACCAAAATAACCCTCCAATATGACCGTTTTATGGCTGTTGGGACGGTTTTTTGGTCATTTTGGCAGAAATTGACCAAACTACCCCCCCAATATAGCTGTTTATGGCTGTTGGGGGGGTATTTTGGTCAAAAAGCCCAAAAATCCCCCCCCAACAGCCATATAATGGCTGTTGGGAGGCGGGCGGGCCGGGCGGGCCGGCCCGGCCCGCGGTCCGCCGGGCCACGGGCCAGCCCGGCCCGGCGGCCGGGCCGGGCCGGCCCGGCCCGGCGGGCCGCGGGGGGGGGCAAATGCCCGGCCCGGCTGCCGGGCCGGGCTTGGTCAACGGCCCGGCCCGGGTTGACCGGGCCGGGCCGGGCCGGCCCGAAAACCGGGCCGGGCGGGCCGGGCTCCGGGCCGGCGGGCCATTTGGCCACCTTGACAAGGGAGGGTGCGGTAGGCCCAAAATGAGACAATTTGGGTGCACGTAAGGTTAGCTGGCTAACAAAACCAAGGAATCTTACGCCCTCATGATTACATTAATTTGCTTTGCTTGGAAGGGTGCAAGTTGGGTCGCCTCCGAAGCGTGAATCAGCAACGCCACCCAAAACACACAGCAGCAATCGCATGGTAGGCAGACGTGTCAACAGCCGTTTTGCACCCGATAACGAACTATTTTTTTTTTTTGAGGGCACGTCCCTTTCGGGTTAGTTTCCAAGATTATTATGAGTGAGCTTTGATCGGACTCATGTCGTCAAAGCTGAGTTTGTTATATACATTTGTGACCCTTGAGCGAACTTTATGTGCCGATGCTGCCTAAACATTGCAATCGGTTTAGTTAAGGAGGCTCGCTCGAGATGGGTATGGCTCAATTTAGAGTCCTTCGATGCCTAGTTAGTTGAAACGACTGTTCAACACGCGTAGTCTATCACCGTTCTTGGCCAAAAATGTATGTGCTAAAATTAATTAATAGTTTTAACTAAACAATCTCATCAGTTTAAATAATTAATTTTTAATTTAGATAAATTTAATTAACCAGAAAATAAATTCTTAATTTGAAATTTGAATTCACTACATGATAAATTTAGAATTATTTCAGTCAATTAAATAGTTGAGTAGCTTTTGGTGGGGACTTGGGGGGAGGGGGGGTTGACAATTGTTCATGAAATGCGTAAAATTAACAATCGATCCTAATTAATGAAAAAAGTTTAAAAGCAAAAAAGAAAACAAAAGAAGAAAATCTGTGCAAAAAAAAAGGAGAGGGAGAATTGAAGCAGTCAGCCACAGGCCCCACAGCATTACAATTTTCTTTTCCAGTGCTTTGTCCATTTCAGCAGCGGCACTCCTCCGGAGCAAAGCGTCATTGTGGGAGGATCCAGGCCCATCTGAGCGCATGATGCCCTCGGGTCCGATTTATTAAAGATCCGACCCGTAATTTCCGGGCCGGAGCCGAACCTTTGTTAGAGAAAATGTATTTTCCACAGCCGTCATTTTCCTCGCAGTCCTTGGATCTGAGCCGCTCATTTTCCGCGTCCTCACAAAAACAAACAAAACAAAACTAACAATCTCCGCCGTCCATTGCTATCCTTCCTTCAATCTGAACCACTCGTTCCTGTCATCTAACAAAAACAAAATCTCCGCAGCTAACTTCATTAGTCCACGTGTCCACCAAGGAGGCCGGGCCCACAAGTTGCAGGAAAGTTCCGTGGTCTTCACTCCTCTCAGCTCGTTCTCCTCTCATGCAACGACACCGGCGTCATGATAATTAATAATTAATAATAATTAATAATTAAGAGACAAAGACTGTTACACTCTGTTTTAATTCCTCTATTTTCTCCTAGAAAATTAATCAGACAAAAAAATCTCGAATCTCTTCTCCCTTTGGTTAACTATTTCTTTTTTGGGTTTTTAATTGGGAAGAAGCATCTCCGATGGCTTTCGAGATCATGCTTAAAAGATTCAAGGTATTAAATTTATATTCAATCTCTCTCTCTCTCTCTTTAATTTAGTTTCTTATTTTGTTTTTTATGTTTCAAGAACGTGAATTGTTTATTATAGAAAATTCTATAAGCTTTTAAATATTAGGATTAATAATCCAATATTGCTTCTGGTGTCTGCACTCTGCACTGAACGAATTTGATCCTTGAGTAATTTCTTCAATTGTGATTATTGGACAGTTGCCCATTTCCACTAAATTTTTAAAATAAAATCATAGCATCTGATGTTATGATTCCTTGGTTTTCTTGTATCTTGGATTGAAGCTAAAATTAAAGGATATGATGATTTTTTTTCCTCAATCCAAATGATCATCTATGATGAAGAGCTATTTAGTTTCAGGATTCTTTGATAGCCAAGAAAATATCAGTCAATTGCTTGACTAAATTCTGAATTATCTGAAACACCTTCATTATTCTCACCCTTTTATGATTTTGTTTAACCCAATCAGCAGAGTTTTTAAATACCAGTATAAATCACTACATGACTTCTTAAGGATTTTTTTAAAAAAAATTATGAAATGATTCTTAATTTTCCCTTCTTAGGCTAGGAGAATGATGGACTCATAGTAGCACATACAAGAGTTTATTATATTAACATGAATTGAGATAGATGTGAATCCCCTCCTTGGCCACAGTCCAGGCGGCCCACCCTCACATGTGGGGGTGTGGACCCCACCACCCTGATGTGTGATGGACGGTCTCGATGGTGGCCATGGAGGGGATTCCCTCCCCGACCACCTGATTTCCATTTATCTATTTTATTAATACGGCATTCAAGTTGAGGAGGGTCGGAGCGAGGGCGGTCAAGAACAAGGCGGAGACGCAGAGGATTTGGACGGGCATTTCGCACGGGTTTCATACGGTGGAGAGAGATGGCAACGGCGATGGCGGCTCTGTCCATGCGCAGAGGGAGCAAGTGGAAGGTCTTGAGCTCTGGCTGTTCGGTGTACATGATCAGCAAATGGGCAGCGAAGTCACAAAGTATTTTCAGTCACAACTTCTCGACAACAATCCTACCGAGGTAAAGCGAAATAGCACCGGATTCAATTTGTTTTCTTTAATTGCATTATGTTAAGGACTCATATCAAGAGTTCATTTGTACTGATTTCGCTCCTTTTTCTGCAGTACGACATAAGGATGAAATGCAAGGAGACGATGAAGAAAGCCTATCTTTCGACGAGGGCAGCAATACAAGAAGAGCAGGGAGCAGATGATATCAAAGGGTCTGCCAGTGTGCTTGTCATCAACGGCGAGAGATTTGTGGCCGCGACTGTTGGTGGATACAGAGCAGTATTGTGTAGAGATGGGCTGGCAAAACAACTAGGCTCGAGGCAGCAGAGGAGAGCAAAGAGGAGATGGTCGGTATCAGGTACATACTCTCCTTGGAGTACGCTCATCTTTATCTAAAGACGATATCACTCGTTGACATCGTCTGTTTTGTATTGTTGCAGGTGTGTTGAGCATGAGATGCACTTCCGTCAATGGCGAAAACAACAATCCTGACAGGAGCACGAGACTCGTCGTCACGAAGCAGAAGGTGAACGCTGAGACCGAGTTCATCATATTGGCAAGCAAGGGGGTGTGGGAGGTACAAGCCATTTCAAAGATTTGATCTATCAGCTGTTAGTTATGCCCAAATATCAACTCCCCCCTTTCACCCCGCAGGTAATGAGAAATCAAGAAGCCGTGGACCTGATAGCTCACGTCGACGATGCCCAGCAGGCGGCAGAGTGCCTGGCCGAAGAGGCTCTCAACAGAATGAGCAAATCCGCGATCTCATGCGTCGTGATTCGATTTCACTGACAAGCAAGCGTTCCTTCTTCGTACTGACATGAACATGCAAGCAGGAGGGCAGAAGAGGGTGACTGTTGTAAAACCGTGTGCGTCAAATTTTGTCATGGCTGAAGCATATTGTATTTGAGTGAATAAGACCAGTGAATACCGAATGTGTATCATGCTTCAGAATATACAGATGCATATAAGTTGCTGCTTATGATTTCCAATTTTTTAAAAACTGAATACAGAATGCAATCGACTGCACAGCAGAACAGACAACAGACTTGAGACTGAAACAGAGAACCAGCAGTCGAGTGCACACACAAATGACATCCATGATGGTTTCCAGGTTGATGAGGAATACATACACATATAAACATACAATGAGCAAAGAAAAACCAGGTGATCAATGGATGACGACGCGTCTCTTTTACAATCAAAAAGCGTATCTAGGCGTGTCTGCTTGATTCAGGCATTTGCATCGATTTGCTTCCCTTCAGCAAAATTTGAGGTGTTGTGGCAAGCCATTGTTCATGTTGTAGGATTGAGACCAAGCATTTTGAGGTCATGTGTTTGTGGCAAGTGCCCTAAATGAAAAAGGCGAAGAGAACAAAAGGAGATGGCTAGCAATACGCGAGCGGCAAACCCAATTACATGAAAATAAAAACCTTCTGCCATTTCCATATTTCAAGCATGCTCGTCGCACTTCTTCTTCTCACTGCTCTTGGGTTGGAAAGGTGAGAAGAGGGAAAAGGGCCGAGAAACTGTACGCCAAGAATGTCAAGCCTTACAGTAAGACTGCGTGCATCGAACGGGTGAATAATTGTAAGCAACCAATACATTGAAGAAATTCAGGACTTACCCTTAGTTGGGGTGCGTTGGGAATTATTATCTTTTGAGAAGAGATCTTTAAGAGTAGAGACTGTAATAAGAAAAATGAATCATCAGCCAATACTTGCAAAATATATGAGAACATAGTAGAAGATGCAAGTGATTTGATTCAGTGATTCCTACTATATACTATAGCGAGGTCAGAGAATTTATAACCTGCTGTAATATGGAGGGGTTCAAATTTTTAATTTTCAAACTTCCATCGTGGTTGGGGGGGTAATATAATGCCCAATAGCCTGATTGTATGGTTCTATCATCAATCCTATCATTCATGACATGCTCTTCATGAAATCTACCACAAATAAGAATGAATACCCAATAGAAGCGTAGGCTCGGTACGAGTGTTTCTCTTTAAGATGAATAATAAGCTGAATGCAAGAAGGTTTTGTGAAGTTATCGACATCATCATGCAATGCTCTTGAAGAAACTCAATTTTACTATTAACAGCAACTTCCAGCGGTGACGTAACAACACCAGCCTCCTTATTTCACCGAGGTCCACTACTTTTCACTAAGTGCGTGAAAGCAACAAACCCCAACTATTTTTGTGAAAATAAATGACATGGCAACATTACAATAATCTGGCATGGCAACACGGCTACATTTCATAGAGCCATGAATGCAAATCTATGAAGGCACCATATATCAATGTTAATCCACTAGTACCTAGTTTGATAAAATCTAATCCTTCACTTCACATTTTTGAAACTTTCACAGTTTTTATCTAGGTTTTGGTGAGGTGATATCATCTTCGACAAAATGACGTGATGAGGTTGGACTATCATGAAGTGTCCTTATAATGTCAAACTAACTGTTAGCTATGTAACAAATGTAGTTAAGGATGATCTTGAGAAACTGCAATTATATTGTCAGACTAAGCCGAAATGTTACCGTTACTAGAAGCTGAGGTCGCTGTGCAGACATTAACAGCAGACGTATCTGCACGAAGTTCATTTGAAGCCAAACTGTGGCCTTTCCTCCGAAATTTCAGTAGCTCCTTAAACCCTTTTGGGGATCCTCTATTGTGGTGTTTCACATTCACTTCATGGATCTGTTCTACAGAAATTGAATCCACAGAGTGGCATGCACGTGTAGTTCTCCTTGAGCCAACCATAGGCATTTTCTGATCTACACGTACTTCTATCTGTTCTATCTCACTGGAAGTGGGTTCTTGCACCTGCAATGCTCGGGCAAAAGTGGCTTGATTTGGCTCTTCAGTGATAAGGGGGTCTGAGATCTTTCGCCATGTATCCTTTCGTAGATTAACACCCTGAATATACAAGCATCAGAGAACTAGATTCAGCCATAAGAAATATATTTAGAATTTGCTAGACTCGGTTACTGGGAAATATGAATCAAACTATATCCATTTGGTTGAATTAGTGTGAATATTAAGAAAAGAAAGACGTATGTGAAAAACACCCTGGGGTGTGAATATGGTGTATGACACAAATTTAAAAATAATTACAAGATCAGATATATGCAAGATCAGATATGTGCACGAACAAATATGTTTAACGGAGTGGCTCCCGGCCTAGGCTCCCAGCCTTTGCTCCGACCCCAAATCCTTTGAGGATTTCGCCCCTTTTATAACCAAAATGAAAAACTATGATCACGCTTACGTGTGGTGATCGAACCGTACAAAATAATGTTCAAGAATATAACTGTAGATATTGGGGAAAATAGTGATTAGCCACAAATGATGGCTAACCCTTCATATTTATATCAGCCCTCTCTTTTCTTTACACACACACCCAATAACACACAATACTCCCCCTCAAGATGAGCAAAAGATATTTATCATGCTCATCTTGTTACAAGCATCCTCTACTCCTTTAGAGTTCAACCCCTTTGTAAGGCAATCAGCTAGTTGTTGTCCAGAAGTAATGTAGGAGATCTCCAACTGTTTCTTGTCCAATCTTTCTTTGATGAAGAACCTGTCAATCTCTATGTGCTTCGTTCTATCATGTTGCACTGGGTTGTTGGCAATGTTAATTGCTGACTTGTTATCACACAACAACCGCAATGGTCCTTCTCTCAGCAGGCGTAGCTCATGTAGAAGTGATCTCAACCAGATCATCTCACAGGTACTAAGCACCATAGCACGATACTCTGCCTCTGCAGTGGAACGAGCCACCAAATCCTGCTTCTTGCTGCGCCAAGAGACTAAGTTGCCCCCAACAAACACACAGTAGCCCGAGGTCGATCTCCTATCATCTAGGCAACTGGCCCAATCCGCATCACAGTAGCCTGTCACATTCATGTGACCATGACTACCAAATAATATGCCTTTTCCTGTACTATTCTTCAGATACCTCAGTATCCTGAAGACTGCCTCCATATGTCCAATCCTAGGATCATGCATGTATCTACTTACCACACTGATAGCATAGGCAATGTCAGGTCTGGTATGGCATAAGTAGATAAGGCGTCCAACAAGTCTCTGGTACCTTTCTTTGTCTACTGGCTCTCCTGATTGTGAATGCAACCTATGATTCTGATCAATAGGAGTAACTGCTGGACGACACCCCAACATACCAGTCTCAGCCAGTAAATCCAGGGCATACTTCCTCTGTGAGAGAACTATACCATTCCTGGACCTAGCAATCTCCAGTCCAAGGAAATACCCCAACTGTCCAAGGTCCTTGACCTCAAATTCTCTCGCCAACCTTACCTTCAAGTGAGAGATTCCCTCTTCATCATCTTCAGTGATAATAATATCATCAACATACACAGCCAGAAGGGTAATCCGCTGTCCTGAATGTCTATAGAATACAGTATGATCACCATTACTCTGCTTGTAGCCCATAGTGATGACTACACGCCTGAATCTGTCAAACCATGCCCTTGGAGATTGCTTCAGCCCATACAAAGACTTGTCCAGTCTACACACCTTTCCCATCGTCTGTTGTGTGCTAAAGCCAGGTGGAACCTCCATGTATACCTCCTCCTGTAAGTCTCCATGCAAGAAAGCATTTTTTACATCCAACTGATGCAATTTCCATCCAAAATTCGCTGCACAGTATACCAGTACTCTCACAGTACTCATCTTTGCCACTGGGGCAAATGTCTCATCATAATCAATCTCATAAGTCTGACTGTAGCCCTTGGCAACCAGCCTCGCTTTGTACCTGTCCACCTTCCCTTCTGGAGTTTGCTTTATTGTGAATACTCACTTGCAGCCCACAACTTTCTTCCCTGCTGGAAGTGAGACAAGTCTCCATGTCTTGTTCTTCTCCAGTGCTTCAAGTTCTTCGAGCATTGCTTTCTTCCACTGGGGATGTTGCTTTGCCACTCGCCAATCACTTGGTATAGGGATAGACTGTAAGGATGCAATGATAGCCCTATATGCAGGTGTAAGAGAAGCATAAGAGACATGATTAGCAATATCAGTCTCATATCCATACCGTACAGGAGGCCTGCCGGCATTGATACGAGGCTCCCTACGAGATGCAAGTGGAAGATCTAAACTAGAGGAAGGCAAAGAAAGGTTACCATCCGTGTTAGGAGAGGAATGCAGTAAGGAAGTCGGGACTCGAGCAGGCATGATAGACTGATCAATCTCGACATGTGGCCGTGGAGCTAGTGGTTCTTCAGTGGGGGAGATGTCTTCTTGTTGTTCTCCATCGCCATGACTACCCTTCTGTCTCCTGCTATATTTCTTGCCGTACAACATGTCTTCCTCCTCTTCCACCAAGGTCCTTTCCTCCTCCCTGCTATCAGGACCAGTACCAGTAGGCCCGACAGGACACGGTATAAGTCCAACCACTACCCTCCTGTCATCAGTCTCCCCCTCTCGACCAACTCCTCCTGTGTTTGGAGAGGCACCAGTATCAAATACTGATGTAGAATCTGTCAGTCCTCCATAAAAAGGCTCAGTCTCCCTGAACGTCACATCCATACTCACAAACAGCCTTCTTTCTGAGGGACTCCAACACATATAGCCTTTCTGATTTGAAGGATACCCAACAAATATGCATTTAATTGCCTGAGCATCCAGCTTCCCCACAGAAGGTCTATGATCCCTCACAAAGCATGTGCATCCAAACACTTTTGGTGGAACTACAAAAGTGTTCTTTCCCATAAGAATCTCACATGGAGACTTCATACCAAGGATCCGCGAAGGCATCCTGTTGATAAGATAGGTAGCTGTCATCACTGCTTCACTCCATAATATCTTAGGTACATTCATGGTGAGCATGAGTGACCTAGTTACCTCCAACAAGTGTCTATTTTTCCTTTCAGCAACTCCGTTCTGTTGAGGCGTGTTGGGACAAGTGGTTTGATGAGTTATCCCACTCTCAGATAGATACGATGCAAACTCCTTGTTTACATACTCTGTCCCATTATCCGTTCTCAAGACACGGATCTTGGCCTCATACACATTCCTGACACTTCTATGGAAGTCCTGAAAACACTTCAACGCTTCGCTTTTGTTTTTCATCATGTAAAGCCATGTCATCCGAGAATGACAATCTATGAAAGTGATAAACCACCTAAACCCACTTACTGAAGTCACTGGGTAGGGCCCCCAAACATCTGAGTGAATAATATGAAATCTCTCTACACTCCTCATCCCCACACTAGGATATGATGTCCTAATGTGTTTCCCAAATTCACATGCATCACACTTCAAATTCATTTTATTCTCTATTCAAAATCTCAGGATACATTTTACTCAACATATCAAAAGGCAAGTGTCCCAACTGACAATGTAATAAAAGTACCTCCCTTTCCTTCTCTCCACCAACGACAGCCAATACAGCATCCCCACTAGCTCTGTCAAGATACCACAATCCATCACGCCTGACGCCAGTCCCAAGCCTCCTCCCAGTCTTCCTTTCCTGCAACACACAATGAGTAGAGTCAAAAGTAATGCTACAGTCGAGATCATCAACAATAGAGCCAACAGATAAAAGGTTGACTGGAAATAATGGGACGTGAAGGACTGAAGAGAGGCGTATGGAGGGAGTGCACTGAATAGTGACAATCCCTCTAATGGGTTGGGATGTGCCATCAGCTGTCTGAACAGTTTCATGAATGATATGTGGTTTATATGTGGAAAACTGTCTATATGCACCTGACACATGACTAGATGCACCTGAGTCAATAATCCACTCTATATGATCTCTACATGAAAGGGCTAATTGGTTACCTGATCCTGTGTGAGCGAAGTGGGCAAAGTTACCGAATGGCGAAGCAACATCTCTAGTCTGGTCTGCATGACTCTCCGAGCTCTCAGTAGTAGACCTGGACTGTCTCCGCTGCTCTAGATCTGACGCCTCAGCTGGCGTAGCCTCAATCATCACTGTCTCCTGTCGTCCATCAGCAGTAGCAAAGTTGACCCGTGGGCCGCCGCGACCTCGTCCACGGCCTCCACGGCCCCAACGACCTCCTCCTCTGCCTCCTGTGCCACGTCCTCGTCCACTACCCTTCTGTGGGCAGTTAAAGCTCAGGTGCCCCTTCACCCCACAGGTGTAGCACTCTCGATCCTCGCTCACTGCTGCCACTGCCGGTATAGCCAATGCAGCCCGAGTGACCTGAGTACCCTCATCCTTCATAACTCTCAGTCTGGTCTCCTCCTGTGCCATTGCAGCTATGGCCTCCTCCAGAGATGGGATGGAGGATAAGTGACACATACTCGCCCTCCTGACCTCAAAATCTCCATTCAGGTTCCTCAGAAAATGTGTCACTCGCCTACGCTCCACCCACTTTCTGTGTATCGTAGCACTCCTAGGATCAGGCAGATCAATAGGGTCATAGTGGTCTAACTCTGACCACAGCCTTTTCAACTCCGCAGAGTAGGCTAGAATAGACATCTCCCCCTGCTTCAAGGTGTCGACCTTGCCCTGAACCTCCATCATAAGCATCACATTCCCTGCTCCAGAATACATTTTCTTCATCATACTCCATATCCCCGCAGCACTCTCTATGGCCTCCACCATCCCAGCAATGGGTTGAACCATCGATGTCATCAACCAAGCAGCCACCAGTGAGTTGGTGGTGCTCCAGACTTTCCAATCATCCACATCCTTATCCACCGGTTCCTTACATGAACCCAGAACGACGCCTTCTAACCCCTTCGACTTCAGGATGAGAAGCACCCTCCTGGACCAACTGAGGTAATTCTTCGTCCCTTCCAATTTCACATCATTGGGCATCAATTCCAGCTTCTGCACGGGTCGTGAAGGCGTCGATCCACTCGAGGATCCCAACTCCTTCAAAGCAAGCAGCTTCGTTATCTCTCCAATGAAGGCCTTCATGTCAGCTGAGGTAAGATTGTCCCCCATCTCTCCAGATCCGCGGATCTCTCCTTTCTCCCTTCTTAGATCCGCAGATCTACTTCTCCTCCTCCTCTTCTAGGTCATGCCCTAACCGTAAATCTATGGAGTCCTCTTCATGGCTCTACCATAGATCTAGGGTTAGGGTTTTTTTTGGGGTTCTCTTTTGTGGCTAGTTAGGGCTTTGTGACGGCTAGAAGAGGACGTGCAAGGGAATAGGAGAGATGAGGATCAGCAGAGGATCAGCAGCGGCAGCGGCAGCGGAGCAGCGGCGCGCACTGCAGCAGGCAGCAGCGATGCGCGCAGCGGCAGGCGGCGGCACGCGCAGCAGCAGGCGGAGGCGTGGCATGCGGGGGAGGGCGGCGGCTGCGCGGCGGCTGCGCGTGCGGGCTAGGGTTAGGGTTTTAGGGTTTTAGGGCTAGGGTTTTAGGGTTTTGGCTCCGATACCATGTAGATATTGGGGAAAATAGTGATTAGCCACAAATGATGGCTAACCCTTCATATTTATATCAGCCCTCTCTTTTCTTTACACACACCCAATAACACACAATAATAACGCTCAACGATAGCTTTCTTGGTGAAGCTATTCTCACGATACAATCTCACAAAATAAAATTCAAACTGATTTAATACTGTAATAAAAAGCCAGAAAAATATCACCATGATGTAGTCTGTGAGGTCTTGATCGTAGGCGAAAATGGTTCCTCAATCCGATATCTGTATCAAAAGATATAAGATTTTGAATTTGATTGCGCAAATCTGTCTGAATTGAGTCTGTGCGCAAAGTAGGCTGCCGTGTCTCATAGGAATCCTCGGTCTGGCTCAATGAAATTCTCGATTCCGCTCGATCGGAATACCCCGCTGGCGTGCTGCTGAATATGCGGGCTGTGCTCTAAGCAAGTGCTTGCGCCAAGAGTCAGAAATGGGTTTGGTGTAGGGTTCCAACGTGACAGGCTCTATGGAATTGCTTGTCGACCGAGTGCGTGACTTGTGGGGCTGCGGTAGGATACTGCAGCGGGTCAGCAATCAAGATGGTGCGGTGCTCCCACGAGCCAGACTCATGAAACTTGGCCTGCCAACAGAGTGCGTGACTTCAATGTGTGCTGTTGGTTGCAGCACGTGTCAGAATCTCTGTGGTGCAGTGCCCTCCATGAGCCAGTCTAGGGATTCCTTGCCGACTGAATCAGCACAGAGCCATGACGTGTGCCTCCCAAACCGAGTGAATTTCTTGGCTTTTGAAGAATCAACTTGCTTGCTTGATGAACTTTTTGGTTTGAGGCTTGAGGCTAGGATGACCAAAACCCGAGACGTGGAGCTTACTTGGATCTCCCCAAAGATCCCTTGGTCGTGAGTTGTTTCTTGGAGAGGCTTGCGGCAATAAGGGGTTTTCTTTTTCAATGCTTGGGAGACTTGCTTGCCGTGAGTTTGAAGAGGGGCTTGACCTTGCACAAGCTTGATGATGGATGCTTGAAGAGGGACTTAGGGTTGCTTGCCATAAGTTGTGGTTGATGGCGCTTGGATAAAGCTTGCGGCAACAAGAAGGGCGTTGATGAAGGCTTGATGAAGTGGGTGGCCGGCTAGGGTTTGTAAAATTTCTTCTCTCCTTGGGGGTTTCGGATTGGTGCATGGAGGGGGTTAAATTGGAGAAAAACCAATCATATGAGGCATCAAACTCCTCTTGAAGATATGACTCCTCTTTGAAGTAAAATTTCGTTTTGAATCCAATCTTTTGACTAGTCAAATCTTCTTCTTCATGATGCATGAATAATTGTTGATGAAGTAGAACTCTTTTAAATTTCTTTTTGCACAAATAATTATCCACACATTATATTTCTTTTGCACAAATAATTTCTTTTGCACAATTGTCTATGAAATCACTTAATGAAATCATTAGTACAACATGACTTGTTTGTCATCATCAAAACTAAAAGTGTGTCCTAGTTAGTGGGCTAACTAGGCCACCAGTATGTTCCCTTATGAATTAATTGGGCTTCAAGCATCCAGTTTTATGCAAAGTTCCTCATTGACCAAAAAGGGCCAAAATATCTTCGTCATCAAATTTTGCAGGTGAAAGGTCAACAACCAGTCTTATAATTTGGTCACTCTTTTTGTGTAGCCTAGAAACATAAATGTTCCCCACAAACAATTCCTATTTGATGAAAATGTCTTAGTTGATCATGACCGCAAGGAGACATTCAGGAATTGCCGAAAAGCTTGGAGAAGCTTGATAACAGGATGGTAGAAACTAGAAACTTACTAAAGCATCCAGTTCATTAAAGTTTTGACTAACAATTCCATTGAGGCAAGGGTTAATACAAACTAGAAAATATTTCTTTATTCAGTCAAAATGTAATCACAAGTCACGGTGAGGAAACGTTATGTTGTGAACCATCCCCCTTCAGCAAATATTGGTTAAAAATGCATATTTGAGAAGTGCATGCCTGAGTTGAGACCTATAATCGACCGGTCAATGAGGAAGATTGATGGTGGTGGTTCTTTTTCTCCTTTTGTTATGAATTTGGGCTGCAGAAGTGGGAAGCATGTGGGTGGATCCCTAATGCGGTCGTATACCGCAGGAGGCGCAATTGTGCGGGCAGGGATGCGGACATGGGCTCAACTTAGTATCGTGCCGTTTTTCTTTATGCACCACCCTTTTTATGTTTAAGTCATGTGTGTGCTTAGCAATGTGTGAGGGGAGTATTTAAGGGGAGTAACCCTAATGTTGTAGGTTATCGAATGTTTGAGACAATTCGTCATTTTGACGGCTAGGGTTGGGGGATTAGGCTTGATCCATTAATTCAAGCTAGGGAGATGATCTACTCCAGTTTAGATCAATTTGTCTCTTATATTCATCAAATCTACTTGCTACTTTAAATTTCTTTTCTTTCTTCCACCAAAAATCTGGGCTTTTGATACGATTAACCCTAATCGTATCAATTTGGTATCAGAGCTAGCCCCATGCTACGACCCATGTTGCGGAAGGGGCGACCTGGGGAAGGAGCGACCTAAGAGGGGACGACCTGGGTGAGGCCAGAGTGGATCACTTAGAGTGGGCACCCTAGAGTGGGCCGTCGTGACGGTGGTTGTCGAAAACGGAAGGGGCGACCTGGGGAAGAAGCTACCTAAGAGGGGGCGACCTGGGTGAGGCCAGAGTGGGCCACTTAGAGTGGCACCCCAGAGTGGGCCGCCGTGGACAACGTTGTCGGAAGCGTGGTGGTATGCTATGATCCAAAAAATAGTCCCACATCGGAAGTGCAAAAGAAAAAGAAATAGTTTAAGTATTAGAGGGCCCCTCCACCTAATACCAATTGGTTTTCGGTTGGATGCTCAATAATACTAAACAAATGGGGTGTGAGCTCAGTGTTATGGGCCTAGTATGGGATGGGCCCTTAGCAAGGCTATTGTTAGAAGCCTAGTATGGGATGAGTTTCTAACAAATGGGCTAGTGTTGGAGGCCTAGTATGGGATATGTCTCTAACAATTTCGTCGCAGTCGCTCGTGTGCTCGCCATAGAATCGTATCAAAAAGCCCAGTGTTATGGGCCTAGTATGGGATGTGCCCTTAGCAAAGGATCAATCTATCATCTTTATTCCAGAATGAGCTAGTGTTGGAGGCCTAGTATGGGATAGGTCTCTAACAATTTGGTATCAAAGCACTCGATTCTATGGCGAGCACACGAGCGACTGCGACAAAAACTCTGGAGGAGCGACTGGATGCGGAGATCTCGGGGTTATGGAAGGAGATGACGGATATGAGGGAAGAAATCAAGGCGGGTTTGAGCGCAACCATGGATGAGAAGTTGAATCGGATCTCGGAGCGACATTCGCGCGAGATGAAGGATGTGTTTGCCAAGGTAGCGAGGATGCTTCAACAACCATAATTTTTGCAGCGAGATCCAGATCTGCAATTGTTGGGTACCTTAGATCTGATATCACGGACAAACCTTGGAAACGGGGACGACTGAAGACAAAACCTAGTCCAAGGGAGTGAAGGAGGGGTATTTCCCTCGAGGGAGGGCGATCCGAGGCAACCGAGGGACGGGCGGACCCTCCAGAGGTCCGCCGGTGGTCGGCCGCCCCCAACTGGGGGCAGCGAAGGTGGGCGGCCCCGAAACGGGGCCGCCGGAGGTCAACCGCCCCCTGCGGGGGCGGCGAACATCAGCGGACCCATCTGGGGCCCGCTAGGGTCTTTCCGCCCCCATGGGGGCGGCGGTGGATGGCGCCCCCAAGCGGGGGGGGGGGGGGCGCGGGGGGTTTCCGCCCCCGGTTGGGGGCGGAATGGTTGGGCGGGCCCTCCTAGGGCCCGCAGATGGCGACCCACCTCCGGTTGAGGGCAGGGGAGGGTGGAAGGCCCACTTGGGGCCCGCGGAGGGTTTTCCCCCTCCTTTTGGGGGCGTCGAAGCAGGATGGCTACGTGGAGGACCCCGGAGAGAGCTTGTGGACGAGTGGGACGACATAGGAGCACTCGCCAATGAGAGGGTCAGGGAAGGTGTGGGACAGTGGAGGGCCGAGGATCATACTTACCAGAGGCGACATGCAGACAGGGGAGGGCTACTACGAGGAGACAGCCCCAGATATGAGAAAGCTGAAAGCGCCACTGTTTGATGGAAAGGACCCCGATGGATGGATCAACTAGATAGAGAGGTACTTTGAGGTCATGTGCTTCGCTGAAGCAGAGTGACTGAGGGCAGTGGCAATAAATTTCGAAGGGAAGCCCTTGCGTGGTATCGGTGGACCGAGAAGCAGAGGCCGATACGGACTTGGAGGAAGCTGACAGAGTGCCTTATGGAGAGATTCCAGGAGACCCACGGGGGCGGACTGTTTGAGCAGTTGTACGCCTTGAGGCAGGAGGGGACCGTGCATAACTACATCTCGAGGTTCGAGACCCTTTTGAGCCGAGTGGAGAGGGTGTCAGCGGAATCGATTAAGGGAACTTTTTGAAGGGGCTAATGCCAGCCGTGAGAGCAGAGCTAGGAGTACATGACCCTCAGGGGTTGGCAGCCATGATGCGATTAGCCAGGAGAGTGGAGGACAGGCAGACTCAGGAGAGAAGGTCTAGAGGAACGTGGGGCGGGGTCACGGCACGCAACCCAGTTCCGCCAGCAGTACCTAGGGTCACGGCCGGGACCCCGGCCGCGGAGACCAGACCTGGAGGGCAGACTCGCCGGATAACAGAGGCGGAGACGAGGGAGCGTAGGGCCAAGGGGCTGTGCTTCAAGTGCGACGAGAGATTCACGCCAGGACACATGTGCGCTGGGTGAGCCATGCAGTTGGAGGTGACGGCTGAGGAGGAGGAAGAGGGAGACATCCCGGTTCTACTCGACACGGGAGACGAGGAGGCAGAGCAGCATGCACATTTGGATGCAGTGGAGGTGTCGCTCAGCTCCGTGGTGGGATTTACACCCTATCACACCATGAAGCTGGCGGGCAGGTTGGATGATAGGGAGGTGACGATACTGGTGGACAGTGGGACCACCACAATTTCATCTCGAAGAAGGTGGTGGAGCAGCAGGGGCTTGATGTGAGTGAGACGGCCACTTTTGGGGTGATCTTGGGCACAGGCCAGAGGGAGGAGAGCAGGGGGATTTGCAGAGCAGTGATACTGGTGCTACATGGGACCCAGATCGTGGCGGATTTTTACCCCTGGAGTTGGGGAAGGTGGACTTGGTGTTGGGGATGCAGTGGTTACAGACCTTGGGCGACACCAAGTTCAATTGGAAGCAGCTGTGCATGGAGTATCAGGAGGGCGGCATGACCGTGGTCCTGTTGGGGACCCCAGCCTGTGCTGTCGCGCAGTGTCCCTTAAGTTCATGGCCCGGGCAGTACTAGTCGGGGGAGAGGCCTTCTTTGTGTCGTACCAGGAGCTAGGGGCCGTAGCGGAGGAGCAGGCGATGCCTCCAGTGGTGGGGGAGTTATTGGGGAATTATGAGCACGTGTTTCAGATGCCACAGGGACTTCCACCACAGAGGGACCACGAGCACGCCATTGTGCTACGTGAGAGAGCTGGCCACATCAGTGTTCGGCCCTACAGGTACCCACATATTTAGAAGGATGAGATTGAGCGGCTGATTCGGGAGATGATACAAGCAGGGGTGATACGACCGAGTGTCAGTCCTTTTTCTAGCCCGGTGCTCTTGGTGAAGGACGGTAATTGGAGGTTCTGTGTGGATTACCGTGCCCTCAATAAGGAGACAGTGGCGGACCGCTTTCCGATTCCGGTGATAAATGAGTTATTGGACAAGCTGCATGGGGCGACAATCTTTTCGAAGATTGATTTGAAGTCAGGATATCATCAGATCAGGATGAAGGCTGAGGATGTGCACAAGACGGGTTTTCGGACTCATGAGGGGCACTATGAGTTCATCGTCATGCCATTTGGGCTGACGAATGCGCCCGCTACTTTTCAGGCGTTGATGAACAAGATATTCCAGCCTTATCTACAGCAGTTTGTCTTGGTGTTCGACATACTTGTCTACAGCCGCATGGTAGAGGAGCACATCCGTGACTTGGAGACGGTGCTGCAGGAGCTACAGGCCCACCAGCTATACGCCAACAGGAAAAAGTGCACTTTTGCTCAGGAGAGAGTGGAGTACTTGGGACACGTAGTGTCAGCGGAGGGGTAGCCGCGGATAGAGCCAAGATTGAGGCTATGTTAGATTGGCCGTAGCCGACGACACTGAGGGCGCTGCGAGGGTTTTTGGGGTTGACTGACAATTACCGCATGTTTGTGCAGGGCTACAGTATCATTGCCTGGCCTCTGCCGGAGCAATTGAAGAAGGACGGGTTCCAGTGGGGCGAGGAGGCTACGGCTGCGTTTGAGGCATTGAAGAGGGCGATGACGACAGTTCCGGTGTTAGCACTTCCGGACTTTAGCAGGCCTTTTTGTCGTGGAGACCGATGCCTCGGGGCATGGGCTTGGAGCAGTGTTGATGCAGGATCAGCGTCCTGTGGCCTACTTTAGTCAGGTTCTGTCTGCACGGGCAAGACAGAAGTCTGTATATGAGAGGGAGCTGATTGCGATTGCTTTATCAATTCTGGAATGGCGTCCTTACCTGTTGGGACGGCAGTTTGTGGTACGCACTGATCAGAGGTCGCTGAAGTATTTATTGGAGCAGAGGTTAGTCGCAGCAGACTATCAGAAGTGGCTTTCAAAACTTGTTGACTACAAGTTTGAGACACACTACCGGTCGGGGTTAGAGAACAAGGATGCGGATGCACTGTCACGGAGGGACGAGGTCACAACCTTGGCAGCCTTGTCGGTACCACTGCTAACAGAGTGGGAACCGTTATGGAGGGAGGTGGACGCTGATGAGGAGCTGACTAGGATCCGTGAGGATTTGATTCAGCAGGTGGCTGAGCACCCGGATTATACACTGGAGGGACGGCGGCTATTATATCAGGGGAGGTTGGTCATACCACGGGCTTCAGTTCACATACCATTGATATTTCAGGAGTTCCACGGGAGCGCGATAGGGGGCATTCTGGCGTGCAGCAAACGTATATGAGAATGGCTAGGGAGCTGTACTGGCATGGGATGAAGGACATAGCAGAGATGGTAGCCAGTTGTGACGTCTGCCAGCGTCACAAGTATCTTACCATGGCACCGGCGGGACTGCTGCAGCCCTTAGCTCTTTCTGAGCATGTCTGGGAGGAGGTCAGCATGGATTTTATTGACGGGCTGCCCAAGTCGAAGGGGTACATGATGATCTTCGTGGTGGTTGACCGTCTGAGCAAGTACGCTCATTTTATCGGGCTGCGACACCCCTACACTGCAGTGACGGTAGCCACGGCCTTTATTCGGGAGATAGTACGTCTGCACGGTTTTCCCATCTCCATTGTGTCGGATAGGGACACGGTCTTCTTAAGCCAATTCTGGAAGGAGTTGTTCAGGGTTCAGGGGACAGCGCTGCGGAGGAGCACCGCTTACCATCCTCAGACGGATGGACAGACGGAGGTCGTCAACAGAAGCGTTGAGACGTACCTTCACTGCTTTGTGTCAGATTGCCCGAGGAGTTGGTATCGGTGGTTGGCATGGGCCGAGTACTGGTACAATACTTCTTTCCATTCGGCGGCCCAGACGACGTCTTTTCGGGTTCTGTACGACAGGGACCCACCTGCATCGATCCACTACCGCAGGGGTTCGACACCAGTATCACAGTTGGACCAGTACCTCGATGAGCGGGATGGAATTTTGGAGGAACTGAAGAAACACCTCACGAGGGCCCAGCAGCTTATGAAAGCCAAGGCTGATAGACACCGCAGAGAGGTTGACTACGCGGTGAGAGACATGGTATATTTGAAGCTGAGGTCATACCGTCAGAAATCACTTGCCCGACGCCGGAACGAAAAGTTGGCAACTCTCTTTTAGGGGCCCTTTCAGATAGAGGCGAAGATTGGACCCGTGGCTTATCGGCTGACATTGCCCCCAGGATCTGCATTGCATCCGGTCTTTCATGTCTCTCAATTACGACAGGCGATTGGGACGCACACGGCGGTGGCCACCCTGCCACCTACTCTGACAGCTGATTCGGAGATACTGATGGAGCCCCAGGACATTTTGCAGGCACGACGCTTCGAAGATGTGAGTCGAGAGGTGTTGGTGCGATGGGTGGGACTGCCCGACCACGAGGCTACATGGGAGTTGGAGGACACCATTAGAGCGCAGTTTCCAGACTTCAACCTCGAGGACAATGTTCGATTTTTGAGGGGAGTAATGATGCGTTCGTATACCGCAGGAGGCGCAATGGTGCGGGCAGGGATGCGGACATGGGCAACTTAGTATCGTGCCATTTTTATTTTATGCACCACCCTTTTTATGTTTAAGTCGTGTGTGTGCTTAGCAATGTGTGAGGGGAGTATTTAAGGGGAGTAACCCTAATGTTGTAGGTTATCGAATGTTTGAGACAATTCGTCATTTTGACGGCTAGGATTCGGGGATTAGGCTTGATCCATTAATTCAAGCTAGGGAGAAGATCTACTCCAGTTTAGATCAATTTGTCTCTTATTTTCATCAAATCTACTTGCTACTTTAAATTTCTTTTCTTTCTTCCACCAAAAATCTGGGCTTTTTGATACGATTAACCCTAACCGTATCAATCCCCCCACCGCCAATACACACACACACACCCCCCCCCCAACCTTTTTTTTCATTTCTGCATGTGGTTGGGTTTTTTCCTATCAAAGTGGTTTACTCTCTCAAAGGGTGTGGTAGTTTTTTCCTTTTTTTGGTAGGGTGTGTGGTCTCTCTCTCTCTCTCTCTCTCTCTCTCTCTCTCTCTCTCTCTCTGTGTGTGTGTGTGTGTGTGTGTGTGTGTGTGTGTGTGTCTTTGTTTGAGTGGAAATTACTACACATTGTTCATATCGTTAGACAACCACAAGGCATTTATATAGTCTATCTGATAAAATAAGTTCATCTGGACAAGTGTGGATTACTCTAAACTACCCTTGTTCAGCATGATGGTCTTCCCTAATGTTAATGATCTGACTGAAGATAAATACATGCTCGTTTACTTAATGTACCTCACAAGAACCTGGCTGTGTATGTGGTTTGCAATGACTGGAATTGTCAGCTTCATCTACAGAAAGAGTTGGTGGTGGAAGCGTGACAGCTGGATGTTCCACAATCAACTCAATCCTCTCCCTTCTACTAACTTCACATGATCCAAATCCGATGGCCCCTATCTGTTCAGGTGTCCTGATAACAGGAGCCGATATTGTTTTATTCTCAAGAATCAGTACGGCTTTCTCAACAATTGGGTCATCTACCTTATTTCGTAGTGCCAAGGCTGCCTCATTGGCTTTTTTATCTAGCATGCTTTCAGATGTCAAATAAGTTTTACTTATAGTCTGATTCCCTGCCTCCTTTGCACCAGCATTCTTATTGACTTCTCCACAAGGTTCTTTTGATGCCACAATCCTCCTCTGTAGAGTAGTAGGCTTGGACTTTGCATGAGACTCCTTGGGCATTGTTTTCTTTTGCACTTGATCACTGGTAACTGTGCTGGCTGAAGAAGCGGAATACATCCTGCTGCCTTTAGGATCTGAAAGCCTTTTAGCTTGAATATGTATCACATTAGCTCCGAGTGACAGACCATTGCTCTCTTGCTTTGGCCTATGTACTGGGTGTGCTGATTGTCCTGATCCACTTATAACCAGGTTTGTACTGCCATTGAATCCGTTGAGTTTTGTTGTCTTATGAGAATCAAGGGAGCTAGCCGACATGGTTCTGATTCGCAAATTCTGCAGAGGTGACGACGACAAGGGTCCTGTGTCACTGAATTTTGATCCTCTGCCGGTACTTGAAAAAAGCCTTGTCGGCTTTAGACCTGTAGTCTTTGGAGATTTACTTGTTGGTTGACCAAAAAGTTTGCTACTACTTGGTAACTTTGTTGGTGCTGAACTTGGAGAAAGCCGTGCTTGTTTCTGTACTGTCGTTTCCTGTGGCTTATATGTTGATTGAGCAACATTTTTGCTGCTCCTTAGCAACTTCACTAAAGGTGACGTTGTGGCAGGCTGTGCGTCGCTGAACTTTGAGCCTTTATATGAATATGGAGAAGGCTTTGGTGTCACTGATGCTGAAATTTGATGTGGTTTCAATGGTGATTTACTACTACTTGGCGTCTTGTGGAGCGGTGATGAAGACAAGGGTTTTGTATCACTTGACTTTGAGCCATTGCAAGAACTAGGAGAATTTCTTGTTGGCATTCTGGCTTTGGTCAATGGAGCGACCAGGGGTGATTTAAGAGTGTTCAAACTACTTCTTGCAGCAATCCTCTTCTGCCGCTCCCTTTTCAAAGCCTCCAATCGCTTTCTCTCCTCCTCATCCTAATTTTTTTTTTTTGGAGGGGGGGGGGGGGGGGGGGGGGGGGGGACACGAGGGTGTACAGTAAGGACCAAGTAATGGAAAAGAAAGGTAGTTAGCGCGAGATGCAACCTGCTGAAGGTGAAACAAACATGCTGATAAAATGTGTAATAATAATAATAATAATAATAAGCGCACATACTCGAGGAATTATTTTCTTACAGAAAGGTATATATCATTATTTCTGGGGTTCATGAACACTGATTGGTTTCATACAAAAAGGTATATCTTATTATTTATGAAAAGGTATATAACGTGATTTACTAATGTGACGTTACGTAAGAAGGTATGTATCATTATTATGAAGGTAAGTTCAATTCTTGTATTACTAGTAAAGAGAAATATTATAACACGATAGATGAATATAAAGGTTCAATTACATGTAGAAGGGGAAGAGCAAGAAAAATCATTAACATGACAATATCGATTTCTTGGGGATCAGTTAAATGATTTTAAACCAATAGAGTGATATATCAAATATTAAAGAAATTGCAATCGAAACTATTGTGTGCTTTCCTCCAAATGATATAAAAAGTCCTTGTAATTATCATACTTATGATGACCACTCATCTTGATGTAGGAGAAAGCATGAAAGGTTGAAGAATTTTCCATATTTAGAGAAGGCAGAGGATGCTATGGAATTCACGAAAAACAAAAGGCTGATTCAGTGTGTACCTCAAAAGGAAGTAGTTAATTATAAAAAGACCTTGTAATTATCATACTTATGATGACCACTCATCTTGATGTAGGAGAAAGCATGGAAGGTTGAAGCATTTGCCATATTTAGAGAAGGCAGAGGATGCTATGGAATTCACGAAAAACAAAAGGCTGATTCAGTGTGTACCTCAAAAGGAAGTAGATAATTATATGAGGTTTCATGATGTACATTGAAAAATTGTCACAAGAACTCAAAGTCCACTCAGGAAACATTCATTGGAAAAATAGTAAGAGATGTACCTTCTCTTTCTTTGCTTTCTGAATATCAGCTTTGAAGGCCCGAAGCTTTTCTGCTCGAGCTTTTGCGTCAGCCAATGCGTTCAACTTTGAATATTTTCCCTTCATTGTCACTGGATCCATCTTTCTCTTCTCTAAACCAGACTGTGCCGAGCTTGATTTCCGTTCCTTTCCTGATCCTTTCAATCCTTCTCGTGCCCTCTTGGAGACATCTTCTTTGGTTCTGGTTTCTCTCTTGATACCATGTTGGACACGAATCTGCATGTCAAATTCTTTTGCTGGATCAAAAGCACTATATCCTTTTTCCGTAACATGATGAGGCATTAGGCTCAAATCGTGAGGCTCATAGCTTTGCTGGTTTTTGTTTACTCTTCTCATTGGTTGAGAATCATCACCGGAAAACATATCTCTATCAACAGTGCTTGTGCTCTCTCTTTGAACTCTAAGCAAAAGTTTCTGAAATGTTTGCCAGTTTCCAGCATCTCCCTCTTGTCCATCAACAACCGGATCCTTGTCAACTATATTTGAGGCTTTCATGAGCATTGAGACTCCATCCTTACATACTGTTGATGAAGATTTCATATGCTTTCTTGACGGGGCATCATATCTGAAATCCTGAATTTCTTTCCCAGAGCCCGCATCCAAAAATGACTGGGAGTCATTGCTTGATACATCGCTTTGCTCTGATGTGCTATGTTTCTTAACTACAACTGCTGAAGACTGTCTTTTTCCTGAATGACCTTCCTTTTTTTGCAACTTCTGACCATGACTCTTTTCAAACCCCATGTCATTTTGATCTACTCCATCTTTTGATATTATGTTCGAAAACTCCATCCCCTGGGTCTTTGATTCACTATAGTAAACCGTATCGATGGAATGCCTTTTAAGGCCCGTTTTGATAGTGAGCCCGGGATCATCTATTGGAGGATATGGAGACTGGAGAGCTGAAGCACTTGCTGGATAATCCTGATAGTATGACATACCTTGTATGGGGTATGATTGAGAAACAGGTGGAAGATGTGATGCCCACTGAGGAAGCATGGGATTTTGAATTTGACCATGACAATATTGAAGATCTGAGGCTCGTCTTTTTCCTGGAGATTCAAAAAAGTCATCCATGCAAGGTCTTCATACAAGTTAGTCACATAAAAAGATCTACCTATGAAATATATATAATGAAAAATAAAATATGTTACGCTCATATGGAGCATGATGTTAGGGTATACTCAAAAATTGAGAATAACAAATGTAAACACACATATTTACAAGGGTCAGAGAAAGTCACATGCCCTCGGGTAGCTGCAAATAGTTTCACAAGTTTATTACATCTCACAGCGTCAAATCTCAAACCTCTTTCTCATAGATGATAGAATACTCATATCCAGTAGAAGTCTCAAAACATGATAGGATTGGGGGATGGATTTGGAGAAAAGTTGGGATTTTTAGGGCACACGATGGGATTTTTATTGATAATCGAGTGGAATTATAAGTGTTTGACCTCAATTCAAGAGGAGAACCGCTCTCCTAATATCCTAGGGCTAATCTAATCTAGATCTATATAACTACTACCAATTTTTCTCACAATATTCTTCATGCTCCTTTCATGATCTCTCCCCTCTTATTTATAACAAAATTCTTCTCCAATGAGCTGCTACCCAAGAATTACGAAAATGCACCTAGCCTAGGGTTTAGAGACACCATCCAGAAATTACGAAACTGCCAATGTCCAAAAATTACGAAACTACCATTGCCATGTAATTATAGAATTGTCACTATCCTGTAATCACTGTCCTCTCTTGGGTTTTGCCGACGTTGCTCATTACTTCCCTTTTACCATCGTCGCTTGTATGTGATCGTATCATTACTTTCCTTTCAAAAATACATCTTGTCCTCAAAGTGGAATTCCGAAAAGAGATGTTGGATTGTTCCCCGCCTTCGTCGAAACCCTGCAAGCCCCTCATGTCCTCGTCAAAGTATCGCAGGCCTCCCCCGTCCTTGTCGTAGCCTCCGAAAAGGCCACCTCCCCGATGGTCTATCGCCAAGCCCCCGCATGTGCTCCTCTATCGCTCCAATGGCCGTTGCCCCTTGGTGGGGCCACGAAAGCCCCTGCTGGTCCCACGTCGGCCCCTAAGGGGCCTTCTTTGTTGTGCCCAAGGCCGCCACCCCCTTGGGGCCCAGCAGACCACTATGTGGCTACCGTCGACCCATGCCAGGCCTCCGATGGCCCCTGCGAGGCCTCCGGTGCAGCTCGCGGGGCCACCCATCCCTGTCAACGATCGTCGTGCCATGCAGGGTGATGGGCGGCCTCCCAAGCCCCCGCGGCTTGCCCCCCTGTCTTCCCACACCCCTCAAGGGTTAAGAGTAGTTCTCGATCCCCTCGCATGGATCTCACGTGCCTCCGTGTGGTATGATCTCCTTGACAACCACAACTTTTTCAATAGTGTTGACGCTTTCCGTCACCGTGTCAACTTTGCCATCATCAACTTTGTTCGGATTCGTCTCGGTAGCCTCCGCCACGGGAGGTAGGTAGCTCTGCCTCTCCAGTAGTTGGCAGCTCTTAATCTACAATGGTTGTTTCAACATGGCTTCCATCGAATCAAATCGTTTCTCCATCCTCTCGATAAGCGATAAGTTTTCCTCGGTCTTTTCGTGGATCTCCTTCAAAGAATCAATTTTTCTCGCCGCCATCAAGATTGAATGCTTTGATACCAATTTGATAAGATTGAGAGATGGATTTAGGGAAAAGATAGTATTTTTAGGGGACAAGATGGGATTTTAGGGCTAAAGAGGAGATTTTTATTGATAATTGAGTGGAATTACACAGATTTGGCATCAATTCAAAAGGAGTACCACTCTCCCAATATCCTGGGGCTAATTCTAATCTAGATCTAGATAACTACCAATTTTCTCACAATATTCTTCATGCTCATCTCATGATCTCTCCCCTCTTACTTATAACAAAATTATTCTACAATGAGTCGTTGCCCCAGTATTACGAAAATGCACATGGCCTAAGGTTTGCAGCCACTGCCCACAAATTACGAAACTGTCATTCTGCCTAAAAATTACAAAATTACCGCTCCCTGTAATTACAGAACTGTCGCTGCCATGTAACTATAGAACTGCCACTGATTTGACCTCTAAGGTTTTGTTGCGGCCACTCCTGGACTCCCCTTTTGTCGCCGTCGCTGGTATGCGATCGTATCAAAATGGCTGGAGATGGATCCTTTATAATCTACGGTTATTTTTCAATACAGGTTCAGACAAACCCAACATATCTTATGGGGGAAGGAACATTCTTTTCTTCCCCATTTGAAGTTTTCACCGAATCACAATGATCACTGATTGATCTGGGTTTATAATGAAGACAATTTGTGTGTGTGCCTGATACTCATTAAATTGAAAAGGTATAACACGCATTTAAAATAACAAAAAGAGTGTGAACTTACATATCATTCATGTGTAAGAGAAAGGAAAAAAGAACAAGTTTCTTGGGAACAACAAAAAGGTACAAATTTTTTCGGTAACGTAGCTATCTAAACTTTCCCCCATCAAACTACGGTGGAGATACCAAAGAGCCGAATTGGATCAAATTCTAAAAGGTTGCGGAAAATCCGTTGACAAACAACACTGTCATTTTTGGATTAAAATAAGATGCAGAGAGATATAGAAGGAGCAAGATATTCTTCATATCAAATTAGAAAGATTTTCTTCCCTTTAGGCTTGATGGTTAATACCTTCAGTATTTGAAGCAGCAGCGTGACTGTCCTCATGAGTTTTTGTAGCCAAATGATCACCGGATAAAGGCCATGTTTCGTTAAATTGTTTCTCCTTCCATTCATCACCTGAAAATATAATGCATGGGGCCTTCATAGAAGAAAATTTGGATTGGGGAGGCATGCCTTCCGTACCAGTAACTTCAAGCCCTTGTCCAGTTTTATGCCTTACTTTCCACAAGTCCACAAACCTCATGCAGGCCTCCCTGTTGCACAAGAAAGAGAATCAGCATGACCGTGTGTATGCCTCCATGGTTTGTGAAGAGCTAATTAAATTGGAATGTACATTAAAGATACACTAATTGTTGGACACATTTACAATTGTTAGAAACTCTTTGCATATTGTAAAATGGATAATAGTTAATCTAAAATTATGCCTAAGCTTTCATAATTTGTCGTTAACACCTTTAATTCACTTGAGATTAGTTCTTTCTGAATGTATGTATTAACTTAATTCTACATCATCTTACACACCTCCCTATTATTTTTCCCTACGCATTGCCACACTAAACTGACCATTAACTACATGATTTGTCAAAGCAATAATAAATTGATACTTGTTATAAGCTAATTTGTAACATGGAAGCTGAGCTTACAGCAGACGGGAAGCCCCAAAGCTCTTAGCAAACAATATTAGATTTGACATATGGTCCATGTCAAAGCCGGCAGCTAAGGCACGTGCAAAGGCCATTCCCTGCTCTTTCCGCAAGACGGCCTTGCGAGTCTCGTGAACTTTCAGTAGCTGATGCCTGCAAGTGGAAAAAAGCTTGCATAATACAAATATTACGTTGGAGAGGATATTATGAAAATGACACAAGACTCAAACTTTTTTTTCTTGGAGTATTATCAAACTAAATGAGAGATTTAGATGCGGAGGAACAAGATAGTCAAGAAGCATCCGTTTGTGATTTGTCAAATAATTACAATTATTGTCCAGGACTTCTACCCACAAAAGATTTTTTATGTCAACGTAAGCCATATTCTTATAATCTTTGAAAGCTATAAGAATTTGTTGGCTACAATTTCAAGACACGTGAATACCAAACCTCCCCCCCCCCCCTTCCCTACCTCCCCCCCCCCCCCCCCCCCCCCCCCCGGGGCCAAAGGAATGGAAGAACATATCTTTTCAGTGACCAAAACTAGGAAACCCACAATTCTAGAAAGCTGATATAGAAGATCATTTAAGCTCAACCCTCAAAGAGATAATAGCAATAAACTGATAACCCTTAGTTTCTTCTGCAAACCTTGAATTTTCCTCATGCCTGATGGATCCAGTTGATAGACGCCGATGTTTCCCATGCTAACATTAAAAGTCAGAAAAGAAAAGGATCACTACAAATAATCTAAGAGAAGATATCTGTTTAGTAAAAAGGAGTGGATTTAAAAAATCTTAATCCAATACCTTAGACAGTAACGTTGTCGTCTCCTTATCACCAGTATAAACAGATTTGCCACCTATAATTGAAGGATCCAACATCAATACCCGTATAATCCGATAGTTTTGATGAATAGGACAAACGGTTCCAACACATAAAGTGAGACACAAATCATATTGATGGTTCAGTCAACATGACAGTATTAGACGGTATTTGGCAAATAGTATTGTACTAAACTATTCGCAAAATGACCAAAATTTTGATCTCTGCATATCTATGAACTGCACTGTACATTTTTATAAAACATGTCTAACAGTTTCATGCCAAACTCTAAAGTTGAAAAAAAAAGTAGGTATTGAAATTATGCTTCAAATCCTCAATCTGGGCTTAGCACGACCGTGCCAAGCTTGCAGTTCAATTGCCACGGTTGTTCCAAGTTGACAGAGAGGTGCTCAGGAAATGGCATGAACGTGCCCAAGTCTCAGTTCAATTGGTATGGTCGTGCAGAGTCGACAGTACCTTGTACAATCTCCAGCACAGGAAGTGGCATGATCGTGCCAATACAATCTCCGATGCAGGTCGTGCCAGCATCGGCACCACCGTGCCGATACGCAAAAAGGTCAAATCGCACAGAATTCGACTTTTGATCTAATCCATTTATCTATTTTTGGGTCAAATCGAACGGCCATGACTCCAGAGGCTATTTAAACACTTCCTAGGGTTTGTTTTGATTAGAGAGAAGAGAGAAGAAGCGTGTGTGCGAGCCGTCATCAAAGTTCTTCTTTCTTAGTACGTCTTGGAGATTGAGTGCATGATTTGGTTAGTGAATTTCTTTGTAATCTTTTTCTTGTGATCTTTCTTTCCGGGTTGAGAGATTGTTTGTGAGAGCTTAGTGTTTTCTTCTCGTGAGGAGAGTAAACTCCGGGCTGGGAGCTGTTTGGTGCTCTCGTGTGTTGGAGAAGATTGAAGGAGTCGGGTATATTCTCGCTAATCTTATTAGTGAAACCCATCATCATAGCTGGATGTAAGCACCGTTCGCGGGTCGAACCAGTGTAAACTATGTGCCATTCTATGCTTGATTTGTTGCTTACTTATTTAGTAGCTTTTATTTGTTTTGGCTAGTTAAATATCTGTTACTATCGTTTCTCTCTGTAAGATCGTGACGCGGCGATTAGTTAGGTCCTTGTCAGTTAGTTTCCGCTATGCAAGAACCCCAACAAGTGGTATCAAAGTGTTCAGGTTGTCGGAGAGTACATAATGACAGAGACATTCAACAGCCGCATACAAGATTGAAAAGTTCACATGAACGAATAGCTTCACTCTCTGGTGCATGAGGATGAAGACTATGCTCAAGCATGAGGGGCTATATTGGATGGTTTTTGACAAGAAATTTATTCCAGATACTGTCACAAACTACTCAAGATCAGAGCTAGAGATGAAATCCCACAGTGTTATTCAGATGGTCTTATCGGACAAAGTTTTTTATAAGGTTACGAAAGAGGAAATTGCAGAGTCGATGTCAAAGAGACTCGAAACCCCTTATCTGACGAAATCACTCACAGGAAGGTTGTATCTACTACAGAATTTGTTCAAGCCCATGACGAAAGATGGAACATCATTACAGGACCACCTTGATGAGCTAAACCAGTTAGTGTTAGATCTGCAAGCTGTGGAGGAGAATGTAAGTGATGAGTACCAGACAATCGCATTGCTATGTTCCTTACCTGAGGAGAATTCACACTTCGTTGAGACCATGACACAAGGCAAAAATAAAATCTCTTTAGAAGAGGTTGAGACAGCTCTACGAATGCATGATCTCAGGAAGAAGGTGTCGAGAGGCGACACAAATGTTGGTGATCAGGATGTATCTCTCTTTGGGTGTCACCAGGGTGGGTGATCCAAGCCAGGACCCAGACAGGGAGACCCAAGTGGAAAGGTCAAGGCAGTGACGACCATGTATGTTATTACTACAAGAAACCAGGGCATTGGAGGAACAAGTGTCCACAGTTGAATGCTAAAGGTAAAAAGATTGCTTAGCCTATAGCAGCGTTTGGTGGTGCATACACTGATATTGATGATGGTTAGATGTTAACTATCTTCTTTGGAAGACAAATGGGCTTCATGAATTCTTGATTTAGGATGCAAGGTGTGACTCTGAATGACTCCGTTGCGGAGTCACTTTGTGACATAGACAGTCCAGATGTATACATGGAGAACAGAGCTATGTCTAGAGTAACAGAGGTCAGGTCGGTACAGTACAGTTCAAGATACATGATAGAGCCATTAGGACACTCACAGGTGTTAGGCATGTACCAGACTTATAACGAAATTTTATATCGCTTGGAGCCTTGACTGTGTGGTGTGTAGCGTAGTGCTCAGAGGAGAGCGACTGCAGGTTTCTAGGAGAGATCATTTTGTGATGGCAGCAAAAAAGGTATGCAATCTTTATAAGCTTCAGGGTCAGATGGTGATGAGTCGGAGGTCTAGCATACCGAAGAGCTATAGTGAAAGAGCAATTGAGACTCATAGTGATGTCGTGACAGGAAAGCAGAGTCGATTGCAGTATATGATAGCTGCAACGTGTAGCGAGCGATCATCAAGTAACAGAGTTCAGGGGATATCCCATTACGGCTCAGATTGTCTACAGTGAAGCATGCGGCTTTATGATAGAGTTGCAGCCTTCAGCAGGATCCGTTACTAAGCGCAAGGAAGAGTTGACAATTAGGGTTGAGGGACCACGTCATATTAGCGAGGACACATGGAGATGACGCATGTAGCATGGCTCATAGCTGGTGAGATTTAGTAAGTCCAAGGCATTATCTGGGGTATGTAGGACCAGCGGTTCAAAGATGAGCGGTTCAAAGATGAACAGGAGCAAAGGATCTCATAGAGATTGTGAGTGTGCCAGTGGTGGAGACCTGTTGGAGGGTTAAATCCAAAGGTAGTAAGTTCAAAACGTCAAAGTTGCACGAGGAAGGTGCTCTCAATTCATGTTTGGGGAAGACGGTGCCCAGTGCTTCCTCAGAGGGTATAAACGGATCAACTCAGGTGACTATTGTGGAAGGTGACACATGGATCAACTTCGGAAATATCCGATGACACAGGTGCGGTGTCAGTTCAGTCAATGTTGGAGCCTAAAGTCGCAAAGTCAACATCAGATATAGAGATCGCCAGAAGTAGGATGGCGAGGATGGTGTAGTTCTTCGAGCTCAAGAGGTGCTTGAGCTTAGAGAATCTCATAGAGCGTTGATGCGCCAAAGGGTGCGGTTTCCGATGACAGGTTGGTGGTTTCGCGGTCAGGGTAGAGATATTTGGTATTTGGGTAGAGCTAATGTGAAGAGCTTGGAGATGCCATGGTGTGATGGAGGAAGTTTGAAGTAGGATAGAGTGTTAAAATTATGCTTCAAATCCGCAATCTGTGCTTGGCACGACAGTGCCAAGCTTGCAGTTCCAATAACACGGTTATGCCAAGTTGACATGAATTTGCTCGGGAAATAGCACGAACGTGCTAAAGTCTCAATTCAATTGACACGGTTGTGCGGAATCGACAGTACGTTGTACAGTCTCCAGCACATGAAGTGGTACGGTCGTGCCAAAGTCTCAGTTCAATTGGTACTGTCGTGCGGAGTCGACAATACTTTCTACAGTCTCCAGCGTAAGATGTGGCACAATCATGCCAGAATCGGCACGACCATGTCCATACGCAGAAAGATCAAATCACCCAGAATTCGACTTTTGATCTAATCCATTAATCAGTTTTTCAGATCAAACCAAACGACCATGACTCTACACGACTCCAAAGGCTATTTAAACCATTCCTAGGGTTTGTTTTGATTAAAGAGGAGAGAAAAGCGCGGGTGCGAGTCGTCATCAAAGTTCTTTGCGCTTCTTGAAGATTGAGTGCATGATTTGGTGAGTGAATTTCTTTGTAATCTTCTTATTGGGATCTTTCTTTTTAGGTTGAGAGACCGTTTGTGAGAGCTTGGGTTTTCTTCTCGTGTGAAGAGTTTAAACTCCGGGTTGGGAGTTCTTTGGTGCTCTCGTGTGTTGGAGAAGATTAAATGAGTTGGGTATATTCTTTATAATCTTATTAGTAGAAACCATCATTGGGAAGCTGGACGTAGGCATCGTTGGCGGGCCAAACCAGTATAAACTTTGTGTCATTCTATGCTTGATTTGTTGCTTTCTTGTTTAGTTGCTTTTATCTGATTTGGTTGATTAGAAATCTGCTACTAGCGTTTCTCTATTTACGATCGTGTCGTAGCAATCAGTTGGGTTGTTGTCCATCAGTTTCGGCTGCACAGGAACTCCAACAACAGGCACATCATTAATGAGCATATATCTGAACATCTAAAACAGCAATGATGATAGATCCTCCTAGAGGAATTTATTTGGTGAAAGAAACAAATTCAGCCTTACCATGCAACTGATCTAGCAAAAATACAAAATAAGATTTAATGAGTCCAAAAATGAATTTGATTGCTCAAATGAAATTTCAAAGAAAGAAACAGCCGAAAGAAGTAATATATGTAGCTTAAGGTGTGTCCACCTTTTTTGTATTTTCTATAATAACCAAGGCGGCAAAGAAGTTCCATAACTTGGATGCCTTTCCTACAGATGATACACGTCCAGATGGGTGGGCATTTGAACAATGTTCATGGTTGCAACGTCAAATGCCTCAGAAAAACTTATTCTGTTCAATCTAAGAAGCATAAATATAAACCTTCTACATTAACTAGTAGCAATCACCATTCCCACCACCACTCTCACTATCGTCATCAAAGCCTTTCCCCATCAAAAGACACGGTTCAGCGATGAGGTAAGACTCGAGTTGAGAAAGCCCGCAAAACAATCAATCAAGTCAAATGACTGGTTGTCAACCATTTCCAAATTCCTAACCAAGGCATTTAAACAAGAGTGCCGTGTCACGAAACATTGATCGCTAGTTGATCTTTGGATGCTTACCTTTCTTGTTAATGTACGTTAAGCTTATGCAAACAATGAGAAAGCCTCAAATGTCTCTATGCTTGAAGTGTTTGGATGAAAACCCTTTTCTAGTATGGAATCTCATTCATCTTTATGGCATAATACAATCCAATTATACAATCATTGACTTCAGATGTTTTTCTTTAACCTATAACATCGACATTAACGACAAGAAATGTATTTTTTTTTTTTTTTTTGGGGGGGGGGAGGGGGTGGGGGTGGGGGGGTATGTTACACATACCTTTCATATATCCATCCCATCTACTTTGGTAATCTTCCACCTGCCACGTAGCAAATGTTAAAGAAAGATGATATAAAAGTTGAGCATCAATCATCAAAGGAGTGAAGGACATGAAGATGCTTACAATGCTTGAGCAAATGCCGCCATTTCCTTGAATGTCAATAGCTTCATTGATCTGTAAGATCTCCAGCTCCAGACTATTTACTCTTTCCAGAACCTCGGGCGTGCTCACATACCGAACAAACCTGAAGGATTGAAAATCAAACCCATTGGTACCCCAAACAAACAGAATGCAGCAAGAGTGAAGAACCAACAGATATATCTCAAGTTTGCATAATTCATTGTCGAGAACTCAGAATGTGGCAGAAGGTGTGTGTACATTTCCATGGTGTCTTTCGTAAACCATGTAGTATCGGTTCCCGGGTCGGGTTCTAGCCTGATAGAATATCCACCCTTTGCAATCTGATCTTTAGCAGTCTTCAGATGTGCAAGAAAAGGGTCCAACAACCCAGATGCAATCTTCTCCATCTTTCCATTGGCTATGATAACCAAATCATACCTATTAACGGTGAGAATAGAAACTCTCATTTCAGTGACTGTGTTTGAAGATAAATTTGCAATAATTTTCATTTCTTAAGTAGATTGAACACAATCAAAGTTTCAGTTCGATCCAAGTTCAACAATTTTAGCGCTGAACAATTCATTGAAACAAGACAAATGAGACCTATCGGAACTAACAACCAGACCGAATTCATCGGTTCATACACCAAATAAAGATATAAAAAGGAAAAAAGAGAAATAATAATAATAAAAGAAAAGGAAGCAGCAAGCTACAAATATCCCCTTTCTAACCATAGGAATAAAAGACAACAGTCTACAATTTTCTTTAAAAAAAAGCAAAACCGATAGACAAAAAAATTACAAACTTCCAATTTTGCCAGAAAAGACAACAATTTCAGCACGCTAGATCAAGTATGAACCCTAAAAGATTAGACCATTTTCAGCAAATTATTTGACTAAATGGACGAAAACTGACAATTTCTTTGGTCCTATGCTAAAATTGAGTCCAAAATTAAATCTTCTCTAGAGATTTCTCCATTAAATGTTACAAAACTCAAACCATTAGACAATGCCGGTTATTTTAAAGCAAACAAATGAAATGTGTTAGCTTTTTTTTCTTTTACCTCGTTCGAGTCGGAGTGAGCTGAAAGACGACGGAATCTAGCACAGTATGTGCCTTCATTGCGCCAAAAAAGATCCGATCTTTGGACCGTGAAAGGCCTAAAAGCCCGAGTTTTCTCGAATTTTAATGGTGATTTGTTGACGAGAACGATGATGATGGAGATAGAGAGCTCTCAGCAACTCGGCGGCAGTGGCAAAACCAGTAATTTACAAGATGCAGATGGAATGCTTCGGTGTGAGGTGAAGTATCCCTCATATGATTAACTAAAAAAATTTACCAAACAAAAAATTAAATAAATAAGAATTTGTTGAGTATAAATGCTACTATCATACACAAAAAAATTGTGCAAGTCCACGTGAAACACTGACAAGCTGTCTTTGCTTATCATGAATTGTGAGTTCTTTTTAATTTGGTCATTATTTATTCAAGACGAAATTATTCTCATGCGCTTGTTAAAAGATCTATTTTTCACTTATTTTTGTTAAGATCAATCCGTTTATTGTCCGAAAATCATTAAATTTGTAACAGTTATTAATATGTTAGCTCTTTTGGAATATAAAAACTGGAGGTTCTTTCCGCACCTACCGTTTTTCTCTGTGCACATATCGTTACAGGGTTTCAAAAAATAACAAAACGACAATTTAAAAAGCAATACCAGAAATCCCATCATAAAATTTGCTAGTTATGCGTGGGAAGCAAAAAGTGTTAAACAAACCAAATTTTCTTAGTGCGCACGTGGTAATTTTTTGGTTAGACTGTTGTGCAGGATGAAAAATATTTGCGAATGGTTATACTTTTACTTGCCTTGCACAATAGGTAAAATTTTCCGAGAATGTATTTCTGGGGTTTTTAAATTTTATGATGATGTGTTTCAGCGTGCACAACATACAACATACAACATGCAATATGTATGTATGTACCTACGTACGTACACATACGTACGTATGTATGTATGAGCCAATATATATGTACTAGTCATAAACCGTGTCCGCGGGCACGGTTCATTTTAAGATTTTCCTCCGCGAAATCTTTGTTTCCCAAAAAATTATTAAAATTTAAAATAACAACAAATTAGCGTAAAAATATTTAGTGGCACAGACGCCTTCAGCGCCGAACAACAAATTCGATGCTGAATAACAAATTTTCGTAGAACAAATTCGGCACGAGCGCCTTAGGCGCGAAACAACAAAAAAATTTAGCAGGCGCCTTGGGCACGAAACAACAAATTAGCGTAAAAAAATTTCATGGATGCCTTCGGCGCGAAACTGGTTCACTTGCTGCTTTAAAAGCTGGACCACATTTCAAAGCTCACATTCATGATTTCAAAGCTTCATCTCGATTTTCCATTTTCCACAATCAAATCCCAGTCACTCTTTATCTTGTCCCAGTCAGCCCTAGAATTCAAAAAAGATTATTAAATGTATAATAGGCTATTCATAACCCGTGCCCGCGGATACGGTTCATTTAACATTTTTCCCCGCAAAATCCTTGTTCCCAAAAAATTATTTTCACAGCCAAAATTTAAAAGAACAACAAATTAGCATAAAAATATTTAGCGGCGCAGGCACCTTCGGCGCGGAACAACAAATACGGCGCGGGCACCTTCGGCGTGCAAAAAATTAGTGTAAAAAATTTAGCAGGACAACACATTCGGCGCGAAACAAGCGTGAGCACATTCGGCACGGACGCCTTTGGCACGGAACAACAAATTAGCGTAAAAAATTGTGTGGGCGCAGTTTTTTGGCGCGGAACAACGTGCGAGCGCATTCGGCGCAGAACAACAAATTTGACGTGGACGTCTTTGGCGCGGAACAACAAATTAGCGTTAAAAAATTTAGCGTTCGCGACAGGCGCCTTTGGCGCGCAACAACAAATTAGCGTAAAAAAATTGTGCGGGCGCCATTTGTTAGCGCGAAACAACACGCGCGAGCATTCAGCGTGGAACAACAAATTCAGTGTGGGCGCTTTTGGCGCAGAACAACAAATTAGTGTTAAAAAAATTGTGCGGGCGCCTTTGGCGCTGTTAGTGCACGGGTATGAACCCAAATTGGTTATCTGCATACCTGGTCCGTTTCGCAACCGCGACCCAATAACCCCGCGCTCCAAGCGGGATACCGTTGAGTCGAATGAACGGGTCTTTCGACCATTGGGCTAGCGCCGACATTCAAGGAAGGGTTAATGGGACCGAGTAAATGGACAGCCGTTAACTCGAATCCCGGGGAAGATTGTGCCCCAATCAATAAGGGGCAGTTACACATCATCAAGAAGGAGCTATCTATAAATATACCGGCAAACGAAGGTAAATGGGTTCAATCTTCAAGGTACGAGGTATAAGACATAGAACTCTATTTTCGCACTTTTACCATTCTTATATTCGAGCTTGCGTCGTCAGTCTAGAGACGAATATTCGTGGGTCGATCTCAGCTACACCAAGCTCCCTCTATTCCTTAAGTTCCATACTAACTTACGCATTGGAGGGGATTTGGGTCGGAACCCAGATCCGACCCCCCTAACAAGTCCCTATGGTGCAGATCGACGATCGCAATCTAGCATCGAAGGTCGACGTCGAGCTCTCCAACCTCGAACGATCTACGCTACGGTCGCCCGAAGATCGGTCGAAGGTCGCAACACTTCCAACTATCATCATTCGACCCCGGTTCCTCCAACTGAGGGTCTCATTCCAGCTGCTGACGAGGCTCCAACTCAATGCTTCGAGTATACGTCAGCCTGACAACTGTATCGGTCAATTTTGGCCTTAACATGTGCAGAACAACAAAACTCATGGTATTTTTCTGTGACGGTATTAACTTAAATTTTTTACGCTAGTTTGTTGTTCTGCTAAATTTTTTTACACTAATTTTTTTACTTTGTTTAATTTAATGGATCATGTTTCTCTACCATCTTTCTCAAGCCACTTTTAATTCCAAAGTTTTGGTTCCCAAGACTCTTTTCTTCCCAAAGTTTAATCTCCACAATCTTTCCCAATACACTTTTAATTTCAAAGTTTTGGTTTCCAAGACACTTTCTCCCCAAATTCAATCTCCATAATCTTTTTCAATACACTGTTAATTTCAAAATTTTGGTTCCGAGGACACACACCCCCCCCCCAAAAAAAATTTAAGTTTTCCCACTAAAAATTTCACAAAATCCAATTTCAACCATTGATTTACCAAAATCAAATCTCAGCCACTCTTTATCTTGTCCTAGTCAGCCCTAGAATTCAAAAAACGCTGTAAAATGTATAATAGATATATGAGTCCAAGGGTCAGGTGGCGAAGGAGGGGTTCCTTACAGTTCGGTTTTTTGGAGCGGTTTTTTTGAAACGGATAGATGGATGCTTAAAAAGTGTTGAATTCACTTGAAATTTGGTGGAAATATAGCCAGCCAACAAGTTGTAGAAAACATTGTAAAAAAATTTCCTGAGCTGACAGCACAAACCAATATTCAATTGAATAAAATTTTCTGAGTTGACAGCACAGACCCATATTCCAACAAGTTGTAGAAAACATTGTAAAAAAATTTCCTGAGCTGACAGCACAAACCAATATTCAATTGAATAAAATTTTCTGAGCTGACAGCACAGACCCATATTCCTCGCATGTGTGTGTGTAATTACCCTAAATGAATAACATGCAATTTCATCCCAAATGCTCATGAAGAGAAAAAATGGCAATGCAAAAATTACCCAACATAAAATGCCAATGTGCACACACTTCAGCCTTCAAGTTTATAGTCTTGGTAGCAAAAATATGTTAAAGAAATGTGCATACAATAACAGTACGCCAAATAATACATTATATCACAAACTCACTCAAAAATCCCACAACCTGATAACAAAATAACAGTACATTGGCATACACCAGAGTACAGCGCATCTGAGAGACTAAATTTCTTTTACAAAGTTTGCAGTTTACAAAGAGACTTGCAGAGAACAGAGTCAAGCTGCTATGGTGGGGGTTTCTCTGAACTATTATCAATCTGAAAATCATCCTCCCTTTGCCGACACCACAAGTAGTTTGCAGCTTCAATCCAATGAGGGTTAACCAAGAACTTCTCGTTCTCCAATGCCCAGCGAGCCTTTTGTGTACTCCTCTCGGTGGAGACGACATGGGTCACCGATGCATCTACTTCTGTCAAGCAGACTGCCCCTAACTGTAGAGCCATCTTCCAGATTGGCTGATCTGTGGCATGCGCTTTCGATGGAAATACCCGGCTAAAAACAATATTACATCCTTGTAGTATCTCCTGTCGAATATGTTTTAGCACCTGCCTTACATCTCTAGATGACATGTCCGATTTAAGATTCGGATCAAAAAACATTTGATGGGCGCGCTTGAGGACATTAAGGATGGTTGAAAGAGCACCGTCGGATTCCCGTTCATCTTTCTTCATTTCTGATAATGATCGAGCATTAAAACCAAATTGGCGACAGCTTGAGGAAAAATAATGATACCTTTCCATCAGAATTAGGTTCTCTTTGTGGTTCTGCCACACAATCTCTGTGTCATCCAGAATCACTACGGCGCTTTCTGCACCTAGCACTACATCTAGTCCTTTCTGATGTCGTTTGGTCGAATCAGCTTGTGATATTACCCGGGTGTCGAAGTATACTCTATTAGGATCCAGAATCTTTGCTACTTCTAGTGCATAAGCACGTTCACCCATAGTGTACACGTACATTTCAAACATTTTACTGGCTTCTTGCAAAAATGTACGGACAAAAGGCCTCAGTTTTGTCAGCAAATGCATGCCAAACAGTTCAAATATGCTTCTCTCTGGATCAGCTCGCATGGATTCTGCCTGATGTTTTAAATATTCTTCTTCAGAAGTGATGTCTGCTAATCGGGTTGAATTGAGTAGAGTGTGATCCAAGTCTAAGATCAATATCAATTTCTTTGAACGCAACAGGTTCTTTAGATCTGCTCCTCGCAATCTATTAATTTCCTTGCTGCCTAGTCTCATATCCTTATGAATATAACCAAATGCTACCCCAGATCCGTCATCCTCAATCTGTCCACATCTCATGCACATGCCTTTAATAAACCCAGGATGTGGAGGACACATGTCATCATCTGTATATTTCGATGAAGTACCAATATTTTCTTGAGCCTTCTCCACCACTACCGAGCCCATGAGATCTTTTGTATTCTCAAAGTCTTCCCTTTTTTGCCTCTTAGCCCTGTGCTGTTCGAAGTCTTCCTCCTCATTCTCGTGATCCTCGTCATTGAAGTCTTCTTCCTCCTCATTCTGGTGATCCTCATCAGGAGAAGTGTCGGAAGATGCTAACTCCAACTCTGCATCAAGAAATGCAGCAAAATCATCACTGCTGCTTGATGAATGCACAGGGGATTCTGCTACCAGACTCATGCTTGAAGCATTAAAATCTCGTTATCAGAGAAGACGACAGGCTCGGGCCTTATTGCCTTCACACACAATCAAGCAGACAACCGGAGTGGACTTGGCAGATACTCAAAAAGCACAAGGAAGAAAGCACCTGCATGACACACAAACAGATTCATTACAGGTTCTGAAATATATTATAAAGTCAACCGACAATTAAAAGAAAATATTAGAATCTAAAATAACATCGTTAGACAATATAACAGAAAAATCAGACTAATATCTAGAGCAAAGATAACACTCTTGATTGGGCTTTGTAGCAGACGATGTGCAGTGTTCGGGCAAATGGTGCATCAACACCACAGGGAATAGTAAGTTGAGATAGTTAGAAGCCATATGATATCCCTTTCAATAATTTTTAACAAGAATACGCATGAATGATATGAGTTTTGCATTGTTGTACACATGATCTAAGCAACCAATACGACTCTCCGGTTTGCCACATGGTAGCCATAAATATAGGGATTACACTGAGGAAAGAAAATCTTGACTGGTTTTTTGGACATGGATTCAACAGTGTAAATTCATACACAAGGCAACATCAAAAATATGGTAGTAGAAAGAGTCTGATGGAGGCCATAATTTTCGAGTGCATAAGAGGCATAGATATCGGTCATAGAACATAGTTTGTATCAGTCTTGTGAGAGTTCACTTATTCAATAATCATTTATTGTCATCCATAAGATACAAAACATGGACAATTCAAAATGGATGCAATGTACATGTCGGACACTGACACTTGCATGACACTGGCTCGACACGTATCAAACACTCTGAAGCCATGTCCAATTTTAAAAACGCAAAAAATTGCATGTCCATACAGTACCAACTTTAAATATTGAATACTTTGAAGCCACATGTCTCTTTAAAATATGAAAATAATCTTTACTAAGCGGGTACTTTGTCCACAAAGGTTAAACATAAACATCACTAGGTGTATATTAAGTATCAATTAGAATTTTTAGATTTTTTTTGGTTGATTTTATTACTTGATCAAAAGCTATAGATTTTTATTGAAATTTTACATTTTTTCTGATAGAACATATCCTAATCACCATGGATTCGATGTGTGTATTTATTTATATATCTGCATGTGCGCGTATTCACACACATATGTGAATATATCCTCGTATTCATGTCTCAATTTTTTTTAAAGAATTTACCATGTCCTTGAGCACGTGTCGTATCCGTGTCCAGTGTCTGTACTTCATGGTCTATAAGTCACAGTGGTGTTTTCTAGGAGTTAGTGTGTCGTGCTTTCAAAAATTTGACTGTATGTATGGTTTTCGCTACCAAATGGTCATTGACTGCACCATTATTATTATTATTGAGTAGTAAAATTTTGGCTATAACTGGGAGAAGACTGACTGGTGTAATCACGTTCTAATGAACTTTGATAAAGAATGAGTTACCACCTATGATTCCTCTTAGGATGTGTTTGTTTATCGGTAACTCCCCTGTTGCAATGCGGAAAAGCACCGACAGCCCCCCCCCCCCCCCAACACCCCCTGACATTTTGTGTTTGGCTTCTCTGGTTAACACAAAAACAAGTTTCAACTTCTTTTGAGGGAGCCAATTAAACGCCGCCATGTCAGCAGTTGCAGCAAAAAGCCAAGAAAACTTGGGAAAACTTCCGTTCAACTATCATCAACTCTTCATCCCCTCTTTTTCTTATCTACTACAAAATTCTTTTCCATGTTTGTGTGTTTCTACAAGAAACCAAACATGCCCTTATGTGTGATGCATTTAGGACGTGAATCCCAACAGTTGGAAGGTTGGAACTCTCACGTAGTCTATTTCTTCATCTCATCAAGTTATTTAACTTATTTTTCTCTATTAAAATCACCCCAACCATCCCAAACATAGCCAGCTTCAGTCTACATCATTGTTACTCGGAGATGAGACACAGGGTCAAGTGTTCAAGTGTCCTAAAGTGTTCAAAATTGCAAACCCAAAATAATGGGATACAAGGACATTGCTACGCATAGGTACGAAGATACATGTCACATACATAGTGTAGAAATATGATATATTTAATTATAATGTAATTACCTCCCATGACATCGTCAAAGTTAAAACAGAGTATGACATTGGCTTTGAAGTCTGGGAGGAAGAAAACTTCACACGTGTAACTATCTTTGTCAACATTTCTCCATTATTCCTTTATGGATTCTTTCTGGATATTTGTTCAAATATTGTCCTTTTATTAATCTAACGATATGCTAATTTTCCAGGACTTTTGAAGCAATGTCCAAGTCATAAGACACGGGTAATCCAGGTGTCTGAAAGTGTCAGCGTGTCTTTTGTAAAAAATGGAGTGTCTTGATAGCACTAGTCCACATACAAATTCGCCTTATAATAGTATCTAAAAATATCAGATTGAACCTTTTCATATCTGAAGTAATGATAACTTCTATCTTCTAAACCTAGTTAATCCCAATTCCTTCCGGGAGGAGGACATTATTTCAGATATAAAAAATTAACCCTTTTGGTCATGGACCTTATTATCCCCTTCCCCCTCTAAAAATTCATCATTCGCTTAACCTTCTTATAAAAATTTCCCTACCTCCCCGTTTTCTAAACATCAACCTCATGAGTCATCTTCAATTCTTGTTGAACTAAATCAGTGGAAGATTAGCAGGTTAACTGCAACAATCTTCAAGAGTCTTTTAAGTCTACTTTATCATGGTAACATCAATTCATATTTCTAAACTATCCTCCTATGATTCTGATGGACTTGGGGTGCGGCGGCCAACCAATGGCAAACCTGTAATTTTTGAACAACATGGGGTAAACAGTAATTTGTGAGGTCCAATGCACATCTGTAATTTTAGCTGAAACCCCTAGGTCAGGGGTATTTTCTTAATTTGAGGGTAACGGCCCATTAGGAGTTTTATTATAAATAAAAGTGAGGAGATTAGAGGGAGTTATGTTGAATTTTGTGAAAAAAATCCACTGGGAGTTGGATAAAACCCTAGTTTGAGGAGAGTTAGGTTTTTCTATCGAATTAAAAACTGGGAGAGCGGCCTCCTCTCGAAATAGATCAATTATCTTATTATCTTTCCTTTGAAATCCAATAAAAATTATATCGTTTCCCCCAAATCTACAACAAAACCCTAAAAGTGTTCACAATTCTCTTCCAGATAGTATCAAATTGGTTTCAGAGCACCAATCTTGTAATCAATGGCGGTGAAAAAGATAGATGCATGGGAGGAACAATGGCAAGCGAAATTGGAAGAGTTGAAAGCCACGATAGAGAAACACTTTAAGAAGACGAGCCGTCAATTATCGGAGAAAATTTCAGAGATTTTTTGCCAAGTCCACCTGAATCAAGATCTGGAGAAAGACGAAACCAACGGCATAGATCTAAGGCTAAAGGCGATGTCTTTGGCAAAGGACAAGAAGAAATATGTCGCCTTGGACGATGATCTTCAACAAATCGACGGCGGATCACGTGTGAGGGGCTCAAACCCTCTAAAACAATCTTGGGCGAGGCGCCCAGTCGACCCCCAAGAGAGGCGACGCCTGGGAGGGCCGCGATCAAACCCTTCTAAACAATCTTGGGGGAGGCCAACGAGACTGTAAGACCAACGGAGGAGCCCCAGCGACCACCAAGAGAAAGGTGACACCTGGGCGGACCGCCAGGAGGCTGGCGGGTCGTCAAGGGGCCCACCACCCCTGGGCATGCCTTCCTAAGGACCGACAACCCCTGGGGATTTTTCAGAGGACCCGCGGGCCACGGTTGGTGAACGAAACCCATCCTGAGCCTCGGTGACCGTACTTCCGGTGCGATGGGTCTTCAGGCGGGATTGGCGACGCAGTGATGCCCATCCGAGCTTCATGGAGGAAGGTTAAGACTTTAGGTGGCCTTACGGTAGTAGAAGAGACACACAAGACTTCAACGAAGAAAAAGGAGCCCATATGAAGGCTACAGCCTGTTCGAGAGCATCTGTGAGAGCAATGAAGGCATTCCGAGTTTTGACCCACGAGGGGACGTGCACTTGCACTCGGAATAACGTGGCCCACGGACTTCATGCACCACCTTGAGAAGAATGTGATTCTTTTGGGGGCGAAGTAATAATAGACATGGGATGCCACGGCTAACCAGTGACAGATTTGTAATTTCTGGACACAAAGGGTAAAGCTATAATTTTAGGGGTCAATTTTAGGCTAAAACCCTAGGTTAGCGATATTTTCGTAATATGGGCCCATTAGGAGTTTTATTATAAACACAATAGAGAAGTTTAGAAGGGGGTTATGTTGAATTTTCTTAAGGAAATTGATACGAACTAGAGTTTCGTATCAATTAATTTCAGAATTTAAAGAGAAAAAAATATAAAAATGTGGAATTTTTGGATCTTAAAATGCGAAGAACTATGGAAATTGATAGATAATGAGCCTCTTTCGAGAGGAGACTCGCTCTCCTAGCTTTGAATGTACGGAACAAAGCCTAAACACCCTCACAAATGACGCCTACAATTGTTCTTCACAAAATAAGCATCCAGTAAAATAAGACGGCTAGCCCTAATTTATAGAAAAGTGGGGAATTACTAATCTAGCCTAAAATGACTAGAATACCCCTAACTAACCCTACTACGTGCTACCGCGCCTCCTACGGCGCACGTAAGTGACTAGAGGGGAATGGGTCCCCCCTAGGTAGCCGCCGGCCTCAAGGGGATGCGGGTGCGGACCCGGATCCGCATCAATACCCCCCCTAAAAGAGCCACCTTGTCCTCAAGGTGGAAGTTGGGAAACTGCTCCTGGATCACTCGATAGGCCTCCCATGTCGCATCACAGTCTGGTAGCCCCCGCCCAATGTATCAGCACCTCCCTCTGCCCACGCGGTCCCTGACGGACCGCTCGAACCTCCAGTGGCTCCAGCATCACCTCCATCTCCTCAGTAAGTGTAGGCGGTAGGGTAGAGGACACCGTCTGCTCCCCGATGGCTCGCCGAAGCTGCGAAACATGGAAGACCGGGTGTATCGTCGAAGTCGGTGGCAACCTCAACCTGTAAGCCACCTGGCCAATCTTGGCCGCAATCTCAAAAGGCCCATAGAATCTCGCTGATAGCTTCTCGTTTCGTCTCCTTGCTAGCGATCTCTGTCGGTAAGGCCTCAGCTTCAGATAGACCATGTCACCCTCCTGGAAGTGCACATCCCGCCGATGCCCATCCGCCCTAGCCTTCATCACCTGCTGGGCTCGTAGCAAATGCTTCTTCAGCTCCTCCATAATGCTCTCCCGCTCCCTCATATAGTCCTCTACCTGGGAGACTGGTGTCTGTCGTTCCCCAAATCGCAGTAGCTCTGGGGGATCCCTGCCATATAGTACTCGAAAGGGGGTCGTACCCGCTGCTGAATGATACGAAGTATTGTACCAATACTCCGCCCAGGCTAACCACCGCATGTCCCCCAGTTTCTTCAGCCACTGTACGCCCAGGATGATGTCCACATTGCCCAGCTCCAGGGGTAGGAAATCCTCCATGATCTGTACTCCCTGCAAGGTCAGGCACAGACCCTTGCAGAGCCCCTTGCTCTCCTCCATCTTCCCTGTCCCTAGCAGCACGGTAAACTTCTCCTGGGTGCTCAGCTGCAGCCCGTGTCTCTCCACTATCCGGTTGGAGATGAAGTTGTGGGTGGCCCCACTGTCGATCAGCACCGTCACCGCCGTGTCTCCTAGCAGTCCCGTTAGCTTCATGGTGTGGTTCGGAGTGAACCCCACCACAGAGTTTAGGGACACCTCCGCGAAGTCCAGGTGAGACTTCTCCTCCTCTACTGGCGTCTCCTGCTCCACCTCGAACTCCTCCTCATCACCCACGTACCCCTCCTCGTCGGGCACCATGGTGATCTGCAGTAGGCGGCTCGCACACCGGTGTCCAGGGGTGAACTTCTCGTCGCAACGGAAGCACAACCCATTGGCTCTCTTCTCCCTCACCTCGGCCTCCGTCATCCGCCGCCCCAAGGTAGCTGGGCGGGCCCTCTACTCGCGTCTCGGGAACGGCCGCAGGTGGTCTCGATGTCGTGGATGGTGGAGTAGGGCGGGAACTCTGTCCCCCCCAAGCGCCACGTATCCTCCGCTCCTCTGTGTGCTTCTCCTCCGCTTTATGTGCCAAGCGAAGGACGTCCTCCAAGGTAGCCGGGCTCTGCATCCGCAACTCAGCTCGTATCGACGGTTTCAGCCCCCTCATGAAGTTCCCGATCATCGCTGACAACTCCTCCCAGGTCCGAAAGGGGGACCGTGCTATCTTCCACCGGTACCAGGCCAGAGCCTTCCCCTCAAAGTAGATCCCGATGGCCTTCAGGACCTCCTGCTCCGTCAGACCCATCACCTGGAAATACCTCTCCGCTCGGTATATCCACCCATCAGGGTCGGTGCCGTCAAAGGTCGGCATCTTCAGCTTCATCAACCTCCGATCTGCGTTGATGTCGCCTATCTGCCCCTATCTCCGCCCCGGACCACCTCGCCACCCCCGAGCCTCCCTCGGGCCTCCCCCGTCAGCTCCGTACGGCTCCTCTGGCCAAGCAGGTCTCTCCCACGCCTCGGGCTGGTAGTAGTGTCCCGGAAACTCTGGTGGTCGTGCCAAATTGGGCCTCGGCCCAGGCGCAAGGGTCTCTGCTCTCCAAAATTGGCCCGCCGGGGCCCCAATAGCTGCTCCTGAGGCCCATCCGCCCCCCGCCATTCCCGGAGTCCCCCCGGGGTGGGGTACGATCCCCGCCACACCCCCAAAGGGCTGGAGCGTCGTCATCGGGCCCCCGAATGGGCCGGCCCTACTCGTCGGCCCCCCAGGTGGGCCTGTCGACCAAGCCGGACCCCCGCCTGGGGTCGCCGAGCCTCCCGCACCCCCGAAAGGGGGTGCCGCCGCCTCTGCGAAGCCCCCAGGGCCGGTCGTCGCTCGAAACAGGCTCGGCGGCCTGTCCGCACCCCCGGATGGGGGTGCCGATGTCTCCCCGCCCCCGTAGGGGCCTGCCGTCATGTCCGGACCCCCTCCGGGGTTCGCCCAGTGCTCCACGCCCCCGGAGGGGCTCGCCGGTGGCCGCAGGGGGCCTGGCGGCCTCGCCCAGGCCTGGGAAGGGCCGGGCGGGGCCGCCGAAGCCCTGACAGGCCCAGGCGGGCCTGTCGACTTGTTTCCCGACCCGCGCGGGTCTGCCGGATCCCACATGGATTCGCGCGACCCTAGGGTTGGCCCCACCGGCCCTCCGTGCCCCCTCGGGTGGTTGTCTTGTGTTGGAAATCCGCTGGGGGCTGATTCTAGGGTAGAATCCCCCCCTTCTTGGATCCCCTTGCCTCGATCTCCCCCTTTCGCCACCGTGAGGGCTTGAATCATCTCTTTCAATTCTCGGAGATCTCGTCCTTGTTGCGCGGCATCCGTCCTCATCCCTCGAAGTTCGGTTTGGATGTCTTCTTGCGAGTGGGCGTAATCCTTGAGTGAATCCCCCATCGTTTTCTTCAATCCCTCGAACCTCTCTTCGATCTCCCGATTGAGATCCTCCCGTAGCCCTTGAATCTTTTCTTCGACCGCATCCGCCTTCGATCGAGTATTTGCCGCCATGTGGATCTAGTGCTCTGATACCAATTTGATACGAACTAGGGTTTCGTATCAATTAATTTCAGAATTTAAAGAGAAAAAAATATAAAAATGTGGAATTTTTGGATCTTAAAATGCGAAGAACTATGGAAATTGATAGATAATGAGCCTCTTTCGAGAGGAGAGTCGCTCTCCTAGCTTTGAATGTACGGAACAAAGCCTAAACACCCTCACAAATGACGCCTACAATTGTTCTTCACAAAATAAGCATCCAGTAAAATAAGACGGCTAGCCCTAATTTATAGAAAAGTGGGGAATTACTAATCTAGCCTAAAATGACTAGAATACCCCTAACTAACCCTACTACGTGCTACCGCGCCTCCTACGGCGCACGTAAGTGACTAGAGGGGAATGGGTCCCCCCTAGGTAGCCGCCGGCCTCAAGGGGATGCGGGTGCGGACCCGGATCCGCATCAGAAATCCACTAAGAGTTGGATAGAACCCTAGTTTAAAGAGAGTTGGGGTTTTCTTTCAAATTAAAAACTAGGAGAGCGGCCTCCTCTTGAAAGAGGTCAACTATCTAATTATTTTTCCTTTGAGATCCAATAAAAATTATATCTCCCCCCAAATCTACTACAAAATCCTAAAATTGTGATAGATCCGAAGTAAAAATCTGAACTTTATGGATAAAAAGCAAGAAAATTGATAAGTTGGCTACAATTGATAGGGACAACCACCCTCCCAAGACGCCGTTAATAGGACGTCCGCACTCGTCTATCTAGAAGTCACACAAAATAATAATCCAAGCATGCCTAGGGCCGGCCGCCGCACCCCCTATAAATCCCCTTTTTTCCGAAATTACAAATTACAAGTTTGTCCCTTCTAATAATAAAAACAAAGGAAATAAAACAAAAGGTGCGAACACGTCCCTGAGTCACTTGGTTGAGTCGGATGTCCCCATGGTGCGCCGCCTAGAGTACGTGATGAGCCCATCACTACACCCCCAAAAGAGCCACCTTGTCCTCAAGGTGGAAATCTGGAAACTGCTGCTTCATGACACTCACCAACTCCCATGTGTTTTCATGCTTTGGCAAGCCCTTCCAACACACCAACACTTCCTGCATCCACGTTCCCCCCTTTCGCATCCTCTTCAACTCATCAGGCTCCAGTAAGACCTCCATGTCCGCTGTCAGTGTTTCCGAAAGTGAAGGAGAGGGAGTATGATCACCAATCACCTGCCGCGGCTGGGATGCGTGAAACACGGGATGGATGATCGATCCTAGGGGCAACTTCAAACGATAAGGTACGGGCCCCACCTTGGCTTCCACCTCAAAAGGGCCGAAATACCTGAGAGACAGCTTCTCATTTCTTCGATGAGCTAATGACCTCTGCCTGTAAGGACGCAGTTTCAAATAGACCATGTCTCCCCTCTCGAACTGGACATCTCGACGGTGTAAATCAGCCCTCGCCTTTATGACATGCTGAGCCCTCGCCAGATGGAGCTTCAGCTCCTCCAAAATCCAGTCCATCTCCGCCAAGTACTGCTCTACATCTGACACCTGGGTCGTCTCCTGTCCACAGTGCAACAGGTTGGGGGTCCCGACCATATAAAATCCGAAAAGGCGTCGTCTGAGCCGATGTGTGATAAGATGTATTATACCAATATTATGCCTACACCAGCCAACGTATCCACTCCTTAGGGCTCTCTGATATAAAACACCGCAAATAAGTTTTTATGCTACTGTTGACGACCTCTGTCTGGCCGTCTTTCTGGGAATGGTAGGCGGTACTACGTCTCAAGACTGTATCCTGCAATCTGAAGAGCTCCTGCCAGAACCTGCTCAGAAAGACCTTGTCCCTATCTGAGACAACGGACTTTGGGGTCCATGTAAACGTATCACCTCCCTCAAGAATACCTCCGCCACTAAAACCAGGCTGTATGGGTGTCTGAGCGGAATGAAATGTGCATATTTGCTGAGGCGGTCTACCACAACAAATATCACCGTGAATCTCCCGACTTAGGTAGCCCATCAATAAAATCCATGGATAAGTCCTCCCAGACTCGCTCTGGCAAGAATAGCGACTGCAGTAGACCTCAGGTACATCGCCATATATTTGTGACGCTGGCACACGTCGCACTCTGCTACCATCTTGGCTACGTCCTTCATCCTCCGCCAATACACCTCCCTAGCCAATCTCCGGTATGTCTTCAGAACCCCAGAATGCCCGCCCACAGCACTGCAATGAAACTCTTGTAATATGGCTGGAATGTGGACGAAAGTTCTTGGTATCACTAGGCGCCCCCAATGCACCAATCTCCCCTCCTGCAAGGAATAGTCTGGGTGATCTGCAGAACCCTGTAAGAGTACCGCTCTAATGTCTGCCAGCTCCTGGTCACCCTCAACCTCCCTCTGCAGTGGCTCCCAGTCGTGGAGTACTGATACTGATATCGCTGCCAGCTGAAATCCTCATCTCTCCTGACAGAGCGTCAGCAGCCTTATTCTCTAATCCTAGGTGGTACTCTATCTCGAACATGTACCCCATCAGTTACTGTAGCCATTTCTGGTGCTCCTCTGCATGCGCTGCTCCAACAAGAATTTGAGGCTCCTCTGATCGGTGCGCACCAGAAAACTCCTCCCCCAGCAAGTATGGCGTCCACTTTGTTATGGACAGTACTATCGCCATCAGTTCTCGCTCATATACTGACTTCAACCTAGTCCTCGTCGTCAACACCTGGCTGCAGTAAGCAATAAGGCTAGGGCGCTAATCCTGCATCAGTACCGCCCCTAGTCCATGTCCCGAGGCATCATCCTCCACCACAAACGGCCTCGAAAAGTCAGGTAGTGCCATCCCCGACACGGTCGTCATAGCCTTCTTCAAGGCCTCAAAAGCACGCGTCGCCTCATCGCCCCCACACAAACTGATCCTTCGTTAACAACTCCGTGAGTGGCCATGCGATCGTCCTATACCCCTCTACAAACCGCCTGTAGTAACCTGTGAGGCCTAGGAAGCCTCTCAACCCCCCTAAGAGTGGAAGGGCGCGGCCAGTCAAGCATTGTCGCAATCTTCGCCCGATCTGCAGCCACCCCCTCTGAAGAAACCACGTGGCACAAGTATTCTACTTGTGGTTGCCCGAACAAACATTTCTTCTTATTCCCATATAGCCGGTGATATTGCAGCTCCTGGAACACCACCTACAAGTGATCCAAATGCTCCTCCATCATGCAGCTGTACACCAAAATATCGTCAAAGAACACAAGCACAAATCTCCTCAGTTAGAGGCAGAATACCTTATTCATTAATGCTTGGAATGTGGCTGTGGCGTTAGTCAAGCCGAAGAGCATGACTAAGAACTCATAGTGGCATTCATGTGTCCTGAAGGCCGTCTTCGGCACATCCTCCCTCATTCGAATCTGATAGTAACCTGATTTAATATCTATCTTCGAAAATATAGCTGACCCATGTAATTCATCGAGGAGCTCGTCGATCACCGGTATGGAAAACTTGTCTGGCACAGTTTCCTTGTTAAGTGCTCTGTAATCTCACAAAAACGCCAGCTCCCATCCTTCTTTTTCACCAACAGTACCAAACTGGAGAAGGGGCTCATGCTAGGCTGGATAATGCCAGCCTAAACCATTTCGGCTACCATCCTTTCTATCTCATCCTTCTGTATCTAGGGGTAGCATTAGGGCCTGACACTGATAGGGGCCACGCCCTCTCGCAACACTATGGCGTGATCGTGGTCCCGAGGGGGAGGTAGTCCTCGTGGCTCCTGAAAAATATCTCCAAATTGCTCTAGCATCAACTGCACCTTTCGTGGGACCGGCTGCTCCTCTGCATCAGCACCCCCTCTCGTGCCATTTGATGTAGCTCTATCAAAAATCCATCCCCCCTGCCTAGATGGTCCGTACTACGATTTTCTTGGAAATCAATACTCTGCACAAATTGGGGTCTCCCTGCAGCATCACTGCTCTCCCGTCCTCCTGAAACTCTATCCTGAGAAGTTTCCAGTTCACCTTCATCTCTCCCAGCGTCTGCAGCCATTTCATGCCCAAAATGATATCCGTGCTGCCCAACTCCAATGGTAAGAAATCTGCCACTATCTATATCCCCTGCACCGCCAGCACCGTCCCCGACATAAGCCCATGCTGCTCTCCGTCTTCCCTGTGCCCATCATCACACTAAAGCTGCCACTGTCTACCAGTTGCAATCCCAGCTGCTCTATTATCCTCATGGAGATGAAATTGTGGGTCGACACACTGTCGATAAGAACTGTCACCACCTGAACACCAATCTGTCACCTCAACTTCATGGTATGGTTCGGAATGAACCCTACCACAGAGTTAAGGGAGACCTCTGCCACCTCCAGCTGACTGTCCTCTGTGTCCTTCTCAATGGCCTCATCCTCAACCTCCACATCCTCATCCTCCAACAGCTAGGGGTGGCAAAATTTACCCGACCCGACCCGTACCTGGCCTCCTAATCCGGGTATGTGTACTACCCTAACCGGGTCGGATCAAAAACGGGTTGACCCGATCGACCCGAACAAAATCCGGGTCGTGTATGGGTTTGACTCGGCAACCCGATTTGACCCAGTTTAGCATATATAAAATATGTCAAACATACCGATAGATGAAACTTGGAAGTTGGTTAGCCCATTTGGTGGGTTCCTTGCTTTCTACGAAGGTTTCAGTTTCGAATCCCATTGTCGTCGTTGTAAGTTTTCATTTTTTAATGAGTTTCAGAGTTTGGAATATAAATAAATAAATAATTGATGTCCAACTCTCACATGAGGTTGTTAGCTAAGTTGGTTGCGTAGTGTGCTTGATTCCTTCGGATCTGCGGTTCGAATCCTGCTCCCAGCTATTTATTTCAAACATTTCTATAAAGGGGATGGATTGCGGTTCGGGTTCGGGTGACCCGCCAACCCGCTGGGTCGAATACAGGTTTCAGATTTCTTATTCGGATTAAATCCGGGTCAGGTTCGAGTCTACTCCAAAATGGGTCAAACCCGAACCCGAACCCGAACCGACCCGTTTGCCACCCCTACCAGCAACAGTACCTGTAACTTGCGCCCTGCACATCGGTGGCTTGGAGTAAACAGCTCGTCACACCTAAAGCACAGTCCCTTCTGACGCTTCTCTCTCATCTCCGTATCAGACATCATCCTGAACTGCCCTCCTGCTGGTGGTGCGATGCTCCTCTCTTCGACCTTCTCCTTGCCTGCCTGGTCTGTCCCAGTGGTAACCTTCATCCCTCCTGACATAGCTGATGACCAGTGCTACACCTGACCACCATACCCACTCCTAACTCTCCTCTCTTCAGCCTGAGCATCCTCAACCATTTGTGCCATCTCCATAACCTCTGACAACCCCCTGGGCTTGTAAGGCCGCACCCAGCACGAAGACTGTGCTTCAGCCCCTTCATGAATGTGCCTTCTAGTGACTCATCAGTGACTCTGTGCACTCGCCCCGACAAGGTCTCAAACTTCTCAGTGTAATCCCTCCCGGCCCTTCCTGCTTGAGGGCGAATAACTGCACGTGAAAGTTTCCCAGGTGGGATCCCGAAACTTCTCCAAAATAAGATCCTTCAGCTCCTCCCAACTGTGAAAATGATGCCTCCTCTCATTCCACTGATACAACCCCAAAGCTCTCCCCTCCATACAAATGACCGCTGCCTCCAATTTCTGGGCCTCCGTCATGGGATAAACAGTTAAATACCTCTCAGCCCGAAACAGCCATGCATGCAGATCCTCTCCATCGAACACGGACATCTTCAGCTTCCTCACCCTGCCATCACCCCCAAAATGTCTCTGGTCTACCTTCTGTTTGCCTGTGCTGGTGATAATGTTGCAACTCTCATTATGTGTCTCATATCCTCCATGTGGCCCTCCGTCGCGGTCTCCAAAGTCCCCTCGCTGCCCTCCTGTATGTCCCTCGTAATCTTCCCACCCATCACCAGCACCAAAATCACATTCGTACGCTCCCCCGCCTTCATCATAATGATTTCTGCCCCTTCTTCGTCGCCGTAGTGGTAGACTCCTGCCTGCCCGTGTCCCAGAAACTCGGAGGACCCCAAAACTGATCCTCGTGCCCTTGGTGATGCGGCGGAGCCCCAAGAAATCCAGTTCTACGATTCGCGCGTAAGGCATGCTCGACAACCACCTCTGGCGGCTGCCAAGGGTTCGCCCAGGTCCGCCCAGCCTCCGGCAGACCCTGCTGGGGCTGCCGGTGGCCCTGGCAGGGTCCGGTCGACCTTGCCAGCCAGTCCCAGGGGCGGACGGTGACCCCCGCCCTCATTAAAGGTTGGCCGCCCCTTAGGGGTTCATATGGGGTGGCGGCCGACTTCCTTCGACGCCTCGTCGTTGTTTCACGCTCTCCTTGATCCTCCAGGGTTCCTCCTCCTCTACCTTGAAGTACTGGTCGGCATCTGAAAGCAACCCCTTCGTCAAAAGTTTCCATCTTTTCCTTCCCCTTCTCCAAAGGTGGGATCTTTTTTGAAGAACTAGGATTTGCGCCGTCGATCCCTAATTTTCCATTGAGAGCCGTAAGTTGGAAGACGATCTGAGTAAGGGCGTCCTCCGTCCTATCTTGTTTAGCGACGAGCTGATCCACCGCCGTCGTCAATTTAACGATCGACTCGCTATTCCCCGCCACAGTTTTCTTCACATCCTCGATCTCCCCATAATTCTTCTCCTCCGCTTCGCTTCGATCCTTACTCCTTGTTGACGCTGCCATGGATCGTAGTCGCTCTGATACCAATTGATAGATTTGAAGGAAAAATCTGAACTTTATGGATAAAAAGCAAGAAAATTGATAAGTTGGCTACAATTGATAGGGGCAACCACCCTCCCAAGATGCCGTTAAGAGGACGTCCGCACTCATCTATTAGAAATCACATAAAATAATAATCCAAGCATGCCTAGGACTGGCCGCCGCACCCCCTATTAATCCCCTTTTTTCCGAAATAACAAATTACAAGTTTGCCCCTTTTAATAATAAAAACAAAGGAAATAAAACAAAAGGTGCGAGCACGTCCCTGAGTCACTTAATTGAGATGGATGTCCCCTTGGTGCGCCGCCTAAAGTATGTGATGAGCCCATCACATTGTTCCTAATTTTCTTCCAGATCGCATCAGATTCCCATTCTTCCTTCCCATCAGATTCCCATTCTTCCTTCCCATTCTTCCTGAACTATTTCTTCTGTTTCCGAAATTTTCTCATCAAAAGAAATATGTCAAGGATTTGTATAGCTTATAAGTTTGGATATTTTTTGGCCGACTTCTTCTAAATAATTCATTCTTTATTCATTAGCTCCATATACATAATTATCATCCTATCTCCTTTTCAATAAGCGGTATCTCTATTCAATTATTTGTTTCCCGATTTCAACCAACATTTTAGACTTTCCTCCACATCTCTTGTTAATTGGTTATTTACTGATTTCAAGCACCATTCTAGACATTCATTGATTAATAGTGTCTCCATTCTTGTTTGAATAATGTTAATTATGGTTGCACATCTGTTAAGTTGCCCAAGCGAGATTTTTTAGCCAAAAGAATATTTCATAATTCATTTTTTTTAATTTATGGTGACGGCAGAATGCATTAACATTGTTGAATATAATTATGTTTAGGAAGAAATATTTCACAAGTGACCACTGCAAAAAGCATTTCGATGATAAGAGCTTTAAACAACAGCATGTTAAGCATTCAACAAATAAAGATTAAGAATTTGCAGAAGTACTTAAGAATTCACACATTGTTACATATTAGGGTTGAAAATGGGCATGCCCAAAGCCCGATTGGGCTTCCAATTGGGCATGCCACATCCTCATCCCTACACATCCCTTCACTAATTCGAATTAGTGAAGGGGTGCGTAGGAATGAGGATGTGGCATGCCCAATTGGAAGCCCAATCGGGCTTTGGACATGCCCATTCTCATCCGAATTAGTGAAGGGATGCGTATGGATGAGGATGTGGCATGCCCAATTGGAAGCCCAATCGGGCTTTGGACATGCCCATTCTCATCCCTATTACATATTAATTTAAGATATGGTTCAAACAACAAGTGCATTGTAGAGCCAATGATTTGAAAGGCACTGGGCAGGACCAGGTCGGTCAGTATGCTAGTGTCACTACCTAGCACCTAGGCAGCACAAGAAAGTGAAAAGGAGAAGACATAAAGAGAAAGGTGGGGCACAACAAAGAATATCAACCAGAGTATGTCCCTTGTCTCCGGCGCCACATCTGCTTGATGATAGGGATAAATATAGAAAATAGAGCCCAACACATTCCTTTTAAGTTTAAGTGGGTCGGTTATGACCCGTTTCTTTAAGTTACACCTGCTTTTTATTAATTGTGGGTAATTAAAGCTGCAGGTTGTATCCAACCCATTATTATTTAACTTAGAAATTGAAGAGTTATGATTATTTATTTTTCTATTTGTCCCCTGCATCAAGCAAAGAAGCCAACGTATCTGTGTAGTGTTGGGCGGCAAGCAGTATAGTGTCGGGAGGGTGATAGACGAAGGCAGATCTCTCTCTCTCTCTCTCTCTCTCTCTCTCTCTCTCTCTCTCTCTCTCTCTCTCTCTCTCTCTCTCACATCCACGACTAAAGAGAAGGGTTGCATAATGGCGGCACCTAGCCATAATCGGTGCAAACCAGAGGCTGCTTTTTGAAACAGTGTAGGGCATCAAAATAGCCAAACGCTAACTGCATACAAACAAGCATCATTCCTAATGCAGAAACAAAATGACAAGAGGGTGAGATGCTCAAATATCAGTCAATGCTATTTGAAACATAAATCGACAGCAAAACCAGATGCTTTTGGGTACTATGATCTTATATTAACTTGTAAAAGAGAACATCAATAGTAGTTAAGATGGGATCTAGAAAAACATGGGTTGTGATTGTGAAACCAAAGTACGATGGTTTAGAGCAAACTAAATAGCAGTTTGAGAAAGCAAGTGATGTGGTTTTGGTATTGAAACCACAGATAACAATCATCAAATGCTTCCAACATCATTAGAGAACTTACGACCTGGTGTACAAGTCACCTATCATTTAACTAGATTAAAATAGAAATTTGAGTAAAATAAAAATATCAAATTTTTTACTCAGAAATAAATATTCCATTTCAATATGCTGCAAATTAGTATACACACATGAGTTCTTAGCCATTGTCACTTCAAGTGTTAAGAATGGTATTGGTACTGGGAGAATCATTCAACGAACCAAATAATATTGAATGTCAACAATAAGTTTAAATGCAAAGTCTTCACAGTAAAAAAAACTTTTTATGATGTAACTATTTAATTTTTTTTATAAACAATAATTATAATCAATCGCATCATACAAGCGGGATTTAACCTAAACAATAAACTTTGACATGGCTTTTGGAGCAAAATTTTCATAATGAAGCATTTGATTCATCCATGGTTCGATGCAAAACGACTTTTAATAGATTTAGATGTACATTATACAGGTAATAACTAAGAGACATCCATACAGAATGCCATCAAAGTTAATATACTTGCAACCGATATATATGGGTAACCCCAGGATGCCCCGACCTTTCTATGTATATGGCTACTCTAGAATTATATACTTGATCTCTCCAATAATTAATGTTAAATAACTTACCATTTAAGGTTTAGGGAGTAATTAGATTCAAGGTTTTGATAATATCATAAGGAGTCAATCTGACCTCACAACAAGCTACCAAAACAACATATGGATATGGGAAAACAATCACAGCATAGTTGGAGAAGAATTATACATTAAATTTGAAAAGATGATTAGTTGGTTGACAAAATCTACACATCCATGGAAACGGATCTTAAGAACCAATCAAAAAGGGTATACCCTTAGGGCCCATCTCAGCCTTTTATATTAAAGAGGGATAACCTCAAGAGACAATGTCCAACTGCTTACCATTCTCACACTATAGCAGTAGAAATATATTTAGTGCTTAGTTAAAACTAAAAGTACATATCAAATATATATGTCCTATATTTTTCACTGATGATGTAAGCCATCAATATTTTATTAAAATAATCATACTTACATTAAGAAAGGAATTCTGGATGAGTTTCTTGATAAAGATTTAAAAAACTCTAGGAAAGAAACTAAAGAAAGAACTCTTTGAAAGATGAATGGGCTTGACCGTTGGTTTTTTAATGTTTTAATTATCATAATCACTATCACCATTTTTTTCCTTCTTTCATGAGGGATGGGGTATATAGGCAGTTGAAAATTAGTATTTTATATATGGCATCGATATTTACCGAGATAAACCATTTAATCGACCTGTAAATACTGTTTTGCTAAGTAATATTTCATATAAAATAGACAATCAAGTGGGCCACAGTAAACATTGACATTAGCAAGTTAATAAAAGCAAACAAGTCATTAATACAGTAAAGCCTGCAATGAACTCATGAATCCATGATAATTTTTTGTGCTTTATCATATAAAAACTTCCCAAAGTAAAATCCGCTAAATCCCGACGAATGAGCATTTGCTTCTCAAGATCAATATTGTGACCTTAGTTTCCAAGAAATCAAAGCATGACTACCACAGGATACCCATGGAGTTAAATGGAAAGTTCTATAAGGCATGTTGCGACCTTTGCTTCCAACAAATCAAAAGCATGAATACATGGGATATGGAGTTAAAAGAGTTAAAGGGAAAGATATATAAGACATCTAAATGATCAACTATGATACATGGGCAAAGTTTTAAATATCAGTAAGGGGTCTGTATGTGATTTATAGATATCCGACACCAGATATCAGGTTATAATACCAAAAGGTAAAATGAGTCAATATCAAGCATTCTATACATATTACAAAAATATAAAATAGCAGAGTTCCATTAAAGACTCATCACAAACCCAATTTGTATGAAATGCATTTCAATCCCTAGTTTTTGCTATTTAGATACTAACAAATGAATGCAACCACAATATGCAACATTCAAGAAACAATAATTACTATGCTCATTTTGTCCTTTTATTTTAATTTACAACTCAAAAAATTTCTACTATTGTTATGTTAAAAGGAATGACTTACCATGAGATTAGAAAGAATAGAGAGAGAGAGAGAGAGAATTAGATCACATGTTTATTAAAGATAGGGTTTTAAATTGTTTTTTTCGCTAGTCAACATCGTACCAATGGAATCGAGAGAGACGTTATCTTTCACAATCGATTATGGCATGGGGAAGAAGAAAAGTGAAGGCACTGAATATTTTGGATTTATGAAATTGGGTTTAGATTGCTGGGTTATCGGGTCAGGTTAGGAAGTAAAAAATCATTTTTAGCCAAATATTTACAAACATCTGATTATTATTGGTCAACCCAAGTGCAAGCCCTACCCTTATCTAGTTTTTCTTGGGCTGGGTTTATATTGGGTGAGCTTAGCAAAGAATCTTGAAACAGTTCAACAAGTTACCTTCTGACAATAAAAAGTCGCCTTTTGACAATAAAAAGTAAAAACGACTGATTATGCTTTTGTTATACCAATCTTAATGGTCTATTAAATCAAGGTGCAACTGTGATTTTTACTAAACATAAAATTGGAATGAATGCAATCCACAAAGTGCAAAAGGCTAGTCATATTTAGAAAATCATAACCACTTGCTACTTGGTCGACGGTCAAGACCGAAAAGAAAGGAGGCAGCTGGAGCACATGCCATCCATTGACTGCATAAAATTTTGGTAAGTATAGCAAAAAGTAGCATAAATAGAAAAATTTATCGTGTGTTCCGCCTAGCTTAGTGGTGCCAAACCTAGTCTTCCATTTAGTGTGGTTTTCATATATGGGGTTAAATTTGTTATATACACAAATTTTTGTATTATATACACAAAAATATAACTTTTAAAGCTATGTGCAGAAGTGGATTTCAAAAACATAACTCTTATTGTACAATATTAATTTTTTAGAGAAAAGGATTAAGTTATTCAAAACTACTTTTTAACTTTCAGTACTTCTGTCGAAACTACCGTTATTTTAAATTATTCAAAACAATCCTAAAATATAAAGTTCAGAATAGTTTGCTCTAAAGTTTATAGGATAGTAAGGCTGAAGTTCATGGTAGCTTTTATTAGTTTTGAAACATAAAAGTATTTTTGACAAAAAATTTAAGGTGTTATTATGTTTTAATGCATTCATATCTACATGTGTTATTATTATCTACGCTTAGCATATTCAAGAAAGCGTTCTGTGTTGCTTAAATATGGTGTGAGCTTGTCATATTTTGCTTTCGCAATATATTGAGAAGTGCACAACTGATTTTGTTGATGACACATGCAGATCAAAACAAGTTGGGTTTCACATTCCAACATGATCAAAAGATTAATAAACCATGATGTATATAGACAAGGGCACCCTTTCTGTCACTAGAATACAATTAGGTGACCCTCATCACTCTTGCGCCCTTCAATACTTGAGCTATACCAAACCACATGATGCCACATCATTATGGTAAATAATCTACTCCCAATGTCTCAAAGAGCATTAAATTGACGTTTAGGCATTACCAACATAGTTAAGATTCTTAACGGCATTCCATTCAGGTAGTTCATTAACATCCATACAATTATCTCATAGCATTCATATGGTTTGAGTTTTGAATCTTGAGGTTGCATAAAATTCTAGGTTTTAAATTTGTACAAAAGGTGACAATTTCTGAGTTTATTATTAATATTTTGCTCTGAATGTCTTCAAATGTTAGTGTTGGCCAAAATAGTTGATTCACTTGGTTCTTGATGTCAGACCCATTTCTGAAAAAATGTGTGTTTGGAAAACAAATCCCTGATTGTTTTATCAATCTGAGCTAGACGAAGCCTTTTGAGCAATCAAACATATCTAAAAGAGTCAAAGAAATCAGACCCATCTATTTAGCTGTCACCAAAAATTCAGAATTTCCAAGTACATAATTAGAACAAAAGTGATATTTGTGTATCTGTGGATATCCAATTATGCTTTTAACTAAAATTCAAGATTTTCTATTGACTTGGACTCACTGCAAAATGTGTGAGTTCTAGTTCCAGATAAACTCTTCAAATTCGAAGATCTCATCAAATATGTTGGGTTATCAAATAGTATGACTTGAAATGCCCCCACAACCCCCCCCCCCAAAAAAAAACAAAAACAAAAACAAAAACAAAAACAAAAACAAAAAAAACCAAAACCAAAAAAATACAAAAGTTAGAATTACAGGAAACCAAACATCTATTATACAATTCACGACTTTGTCCTACGTGACGGCAAAAGTATGACTAGGACAAAATCTTTGTCCTACGTGGCTGCCAAAGTATGACTAGGACAAATTTGATGGCTGTGCTTTTCCAAATAAATAAAACCTAAAAACCCAAAAGTTTTTCAATTTTAATTTTTTGTAAATCTCACATTACTTGGTGTAACGAATTTTTGTGCACTACTCAATTTTTTTTCCCATCACCCTCAACCGCGCGCGCACACACACGTTTTTTGTTCTCACGTTTTTTTCCTCGATTTTTTCTTTTCTCAATTGTCTTCCAATCACCCTTAACCGCACACAATTTTTTCCCCTTAATTATTTTCGTTTCTAATCTTGTTTTGCTCATTCTTGGGATGCAAAATTATCAAAAAAAACTCGCACAAACCCACCTCTCGATTTTTCCTCAAACCCCCATATCACGAAGCACGCTTCACGCAACCATATCTCAATTCCTCATATCGCGAACAATCCCTCAACTCCTCATATCTCGATCGATCTCGCGAGTATTTCTCTGTTGATTCGATCTCTCGCTAAAAGGCTGTTATTTTATAATAGATGTCCAAAAAATTTTAGAGGGGAAACTAATTTTTGGGGAAACAAATATTTTAACTGAACCGTGTCCGAGGGCACGTGTTATGACAATTTTGCATAACCCGTGCCCGAGGGCACGTGTTATGACAATTCTATTATACAATTCATGAAGTTTGTCCTACGTGGCAGTTTTGTCCCACGTGGCAGTTTTGTCCCAGTCATATTTTTGGTTGCTGATTGGGACGCCACGTGTGGGTTGGGTGGGGTTCTGGACTTGGGTTTGGGATGGGTTTTGGTGATTTTTTTGCGTTTTAGTCCATATTTTTCCTCTTTTTTCCCGACCCTTCTCTCTCACACACACCCACGCTTTTTACACTTTGGCGACCGCTTCTCTACGCATTTGAGCCTGGGCGACGACTGCCTCCGTGCCCTCCGGGCACGGGTTATGACTAGTAATATAACAATTACCAATGACAGGCAACCATATAGCTTGCAATAGATTTGCAGTTCAATAACTCCAAACCTCATATATTTCACAGATGCCCGAAATTTAAACTGAACCCAAAGAGGTATATTTGCATATGGTGATACTGGCTAAATCTAGAAAATAACAATCTTCTAAGGCAATGCAATCATGCTCCAGAGGGCGATGAAAGAAAAATTTCATGAGCGGACAAGGAAGCTTAGATAAAGAAAACATGCAATGGCACCTTGAATCTCCATGAATGTCAGGCGAGTAGATTACAGTATCAGACAGTGTAAAACGATTACAATTTAAGCACCTCGTGCTAATCTGTTTTTGATTATTATATTACAAAGCATGCAATGCAATCACTTCCAGAACTAGCTTAAGCAAGGAGAGAACTTGTCAGAAATTAAACATATAATCTCCAATTCAAATATTAAACCAGGTGCTTAAATAGTGGACCAATATTGATGCCATTGTCACTGGTTTCATAAAAGGGGAACAAGGCCTTTATATTCGTAAGAAAACATCCAGCGAATCCAATCATCTTAAATGATCCACATCAAATCGATATACAAAAAGTAGGAATTTGTGACATTAGATGCTTCTATATCGCTTCAAATCAAATAACATATGATATGACCTAAACAAAAATCAAGAACAAAACGCCAAAAAAATCAACCAGTTTTGGATTTACTCAATAAGAAAAATTTCTAGCAGCTCGTCTCATTCCATCACGAACAAAACAACAATTTAACAAAAAAAGGATTTAGGATCTCGGGAAATTACCTCAATTAGGGTGATGCCGGAAAGATCGCCGGAGACCACGTCTGGAAGAGATTGATGATGGGAGTGGGCATGGCCGGCTGAAGCATAAATGTGGCCTAAAGCGAAACAAAATGTGTGGGCTTAAGTATTAAACAAAATTTTCTAAGAGCATTTATATAACTGAAATAAGGAAGGACAAAACCCCTCCCAAACCAAGTGTGTTACAAGCTTAAAATTAAAGGAAATAAAGATCGTTTTTTAAAATCAAAAGCATCTATGATAGCACATATATGTCACTGAAAAAATTTTGATCCTCCAGATGGATGATATTGCATCCTTAGCTTTATATTTAGCTGAAAAATATTACAAAACAAAGTGAGAAATAACAGAAAAATCTTCAATTTATTTGAACATTTTTCTAGCTTTTTGAGAAGCAAAGTTTTTAATCAAAGATTTATATTCAAGCTAATCCAATTAACTTATAAAGGCATTTCAGTTAGCACAGAGAAACAAGATTGTTGCTACTTGACAATCTATATTACAATTGGGGGAGGTTTTTGAATTTGTCCCATGTGGCAATGTCACATCGCCACATGGGACAACCTCCTTAAACCCAAAAACCAAAACCCAAAAAACCCAAAACCCCACCCAACCCCCCAAAACACACCCAAACTCAAAACAACCAAAATCACACCCCAATCCAAAAAAACCAAAAACCCCAAAACAATAAACGCACTCAAACCTACACTTCTCATTTTCACCCACTCTTGCACTCATTGAAACACCCATGTGGATCCCGTGTCCTGACTGTGTGGGTTGGTTTTTGGGGTGTCCGTGCATTCGCTCCCCTTTTACCCTCCAACGCTGCCGACACGCACACCCACGCTTTTCGCTCCTTCCCGGTTCCGCGCGTGCACTGCGACCGTGTTCATTGGGGGTTAATTTTGCTCCGTGCACCAACGCTGCTCTTAGGAAGCAGTGCTAGAGCATCTCGGTTCGAATCCGAGTGGCGGCAGGATCTATAGGAGATACAATAGATCCTATAATGTATTTAATTCCCGATTTCAATTCTGTAATGGGACCCATGTATGATATTTTCAACTTTAGATGCAAGTTCTTCCCTTCTGAATCAGATAGATTCATATCTGAAAGAGGCTGACAATAAGTTCTTTCAAAATTGACTATTTGTTCCTCTCTTAGAGGTGTTGCAGAAATGTCTGCGATCGAGTAAATGGCTCTACGAACGAATGGATCGAATCGAATGGGAAAATGGAAAGATTTTGATTTACCCTCTTTTGCAATCAGCTTCGCTACAGCGCCCGCAGCTCTAGCTAATTGTCCACCCTTTCCAAGTGTGATTTCTATGTTATGTATGGCTGTGCCTAAGGGCATATCGGTTGAAGTAGATTCTTCTTTTTTATCGAAAGTCTAAGAATTTTGACTACTTTGACTACTCAGTGGGCTTAACCACTAAACAACTACACTGGCATTTCAGAATGAAAATTCATGAATTTTTTTGTTTTCTCTTTTGATTATTTATAGATCATTTCAATTCGGAAATATGAAATTCAGACTCATGTGACAAGCCAAGGTCCCGAAAGAATCACTAAAGAAATACCGCATTTAGAGGCTCATTTACTCCGAAATTTAGACAGAAACCGCCAAAGAATTTCTTAATAGACTTGAAAGATAACCCAAAAAATAGAAAAAAACCGGTGGTAACAGCCGTGATTTCAATATAAGAGGAAGATCCAATGATTTTGATATAAATAAGAAATACAGAAATTTATGGGTTCAATATCGTCACTATCATCAATATCGATATCATCAATATCATCAATAAAATAACCTTTAGACTTGTCATCCAGGAACTTGTTCGGAAATACCGTAATGAAAGGAACATAGGAGTTTGTCGCTAGACAACATCTCCTATTCATAGATCTGCGCTTGCCTTTATACAGTTAGATACGAAATTATCAATCTTTGAAACGGGGATTAAAGTGGTGGATCTTTTAGCGGTGAATTCGTTCCCGAGCCTTGTACACACCGCCCGTCACACAGATAGAGGAGGATTTATTCAATTACATAGTTTGGGCTCGTAGAATATGGCGCCCTTGTGGCAATCTATTTGATTGTATCAAAAGGCCCACTGAATTGGGATTTCCCTATTGGTAGTTCCGGAGAATCCAGCTACAGAAGAACCAGGAACAGAAAGCTCTCTCCCCTTTTCCGCCCGACTCTTTGGTCTTAAGAATGCTGGTTTTATTTTAAGAACGAGTGATTGCCCTTCTCCGACCCTTACTACCCAACCGGAGAGCGGACAGCTAATGCGGCGCGAGACAACTCTCTCTAAGGAACTCGGCAAAATAGCCCCGTAACTTCGGGAGAAGGGGTGCCTCCTCACAAAGGGGGTCACAGTGACCAGGCCTGGGCGACTGTTTACCAAAAACACAGGTCTCCACAAAGTAAGACTTAACATTCTTTTTGCGTGAGAGAAAGCACAGTATGAAAAAACTGGAAAGGAAAAAGAAACAAAAAAAGAAAAGGGAGCATAATCTCATTTTGTTCTTTACCTTACATAACATACATCAGGAGGATAGATGGGGCGATTCAGGTGAGATCCAATGTAGATCTAACTTTCTATTCACTCGTGGGATCCGGGCGGTCCGGGGGGACCACCGCGGCTGTTCAACACTATACTTTGATTCTGCCCTTTGAAAAGGAACATCTGCCCTCACAATTCCATCTCCATCTACTAAAACTACCGGGCCCCACCCCGTCTCCACAGGATCCGTTCCCGGGAGTACCCTCAAAAAAGAACCTCTCCTCAGCCGTTTCTTTTCGGGTTAAGAAGATGTGAAAGCACGTTTCTCTCTAAGTGCACGGGCAATTTCTAGTAATATGATATTAACCAATGTTATTTGTTTCAAAATGCATATCATGCATATTATTAAGCTAATCCAAAATAAATACAATGAGACAGTGAATATTGTCAGCAGTGGGCCAGTGAGAATTAAGCAACAAAGAATAGTAATTGAGCACAGCGAAACATAAGATGAACGACGGACCAAACTAGAATTTTTTTTTGCATGCCACTTTCTGGCCCTCGGTTATTTTTTGCAGGTCACAATCAAGAAACAGACCGGATCATCTGCTGAACAATTGAGATGGAGAATTCAAGATTCTCAACGGCCAGGGCTCTCTGATTGCCAATTTCAAATTCAGAACGAAATCCAATTCCAGTATAGGGTAAAATTTAGGGCAAAAAGGGTCAAAAGGAGAAGAAAGAGGAATACATGTAGCTGAGAAGCGGTGACGTTACCGGTGTTGTTGCCAGGTGACCGACGCCGGTGAGCAAGGAGCGATATTGAGCAGAACTGCACAAGCGAGAGAGATCGAGACTCTACAGGAATACGTGAGATCGATCTAAGCCGATAGCACAACTGCACAAGCGGGCTTTACTGTAGAGCCGTGCCTGGGAGTGGTGATGGATCGGCCGCGGTTGCTGTGGATGAGATGGCCGGTGTATGGGGCGGCCGATCTCAGTATTGCAGGTCGAGACTTGACGAGTGGGCCGAGTGTGAGAAGAAGAGATAAAAGAGGCGGAGGAGGAGGCTGCTACTAATCTAGACTTAGGGTTTTTCTGATGGAGCGGGAGCGAGAGCGAGAGCGAGAGCGAGATGAAAACGCGAAGGTTAGAGGGAAAGAGCACGAAAGCGGAAGAACTAATCAGGGCTTGAGTTGGAGGTTATCCTTTGGTAGTAATCCATTGGGTTTCATTTTGTCGGGTCTGAATCCGACATATTTTAACAACCCCAACCCGAGTTAAAAGTTAAAACACAAACAATAGAAAGTTAACATATAATAGGAAAAAAACAAGGCTAAATTTTGTAAAATCAATGTGAAGTTTGGTTGTTTTCGTAAAATTAGAAATACAATAGACCTTTTTAAATATAAGAATGAGAAGAAATGGTCCTGGCATTAAAAAAGTTGCTAGTGCATTCCTTTCATGTTATACATAAACGATGCGTCATTTTTTTTAATTTTTTTTTTGCACCGAGGTGAACGACCAGGGAATATTACTAAATAAAGTAATCAGCATCAAGTAATCAGGAAATTTTTTTTTTTTGCATCGACTTTCCACATCGATCCTTGTTTTTTTAGGAATCAGCATCAAGAATTTATTCAAATATCAACAACATCAACACCAAAATTGGGAGATTTGTTGGCATGCGAAATCAAAATCGCAACAAGGATTTAACAATAAATCAGAAAAAAATAAATAGAAAAAAAAGAAATAAATAAAGATTCAAAAGGATATTGGACCTGGAAAATGGAAATCGAAGGAGATGACGCCAACGGTCAGTCTGAGGGCGCGTTGGCGGTCGGAGGGCGGACGTCGGACGTCGGACGCCGGCGTGCGGACGCGCGTTGGTGCGATCGGCGGTGACGCCAGGGCAGAGGCTGGACGCGAATTGGTGCGATCGACGGCGACGAAGAGGAGATCGGACGCTGGCCCCGCTCTTAAGGTGAGGGTTAATGGAGGAATGGAGGATGATGGCTGGCCCTGCTCAAGGGATGGGTTCGATGGGTTCTGAGTTTTTTTTGCCAACAATGGAGATGGGGACGGGGGTGTCAGCAGCGCAGCAGTTTCAATGCCCGGGGGGGTGGGGGGTTTGTGAAGAAAGGAGCTGGGTTTTTTAAAATAAACCCCCAGATTTTTTTTCTAAAACAGCTCATGTGAAGGTGCCAACTTTAGCGATCCAGGGACTTTTTTTCTACATCAATCTCATTTGAACAACCCCCAATCCGAGTTAAAAGTTAAAACACAAACAATAGAAAGTTAAAATATAATGGGTGTTGGATGATAATGAACTCAAGAGAGAGAGATATATATATCATTTCATTGCTAAGAATGAGTAACCATAGCTAAGAGCCATGGTGCTCTATTTATTTATCTCATAGTGGGGAGGCCAATAGCCTCTAGTAGACCAAGGGTCCCCATTACTCTAAGTAATGGGGGACCTAATGAATGGGTAATGAAGGAGGGGAGGCCAAAGGCCTCCCTCATTCATAACACTCCTCCTTACGCATTCATCACTTCGGTCTCAGCTACTGAGGCAAGGGGTGGATACTTCTGGATCCAGAGTAAGTGTGTTTGCCTCGTTAAAACCTTAGCTGTGGAAAACCCAGTGGGAAAACCCAACAGCTTAAGGAAAAAGAGTGCAACCCACATGTTACTCCCCCTGATCCGTACAAGCTTCAGGCTTGCAGGTCTTTCAACTGTTGCATACCAATGTTCTTTACAAGCTTTACAAAAGTACATTTAGGCAATGCCTTAGTAAAAAGATCAGCTAAGTTGTTGCATGACTGGATCTGTTGAACTTCAATCTGCTTGTCGTTCTTCTGCTCGTGCGTCCAGAAAAACTTGGGAGAAATGTGCTTTGTCCTGTCGCCTTTGATGTAGCCCTTCTGAAGCTGAGCAATGCACGCGGCGTTGTCTTCAAATAGGGCAGTATGCTCCAGATCACCGGTCTTCAGGCCAGTGGATTGGAGGATGTGTTGGACGACGGAGCGTAGCCAAAAACATTCTCTGCTTGCTTCATGGATCGCGATGAGCTCTGCATGGTTGGAAGATGTAGCAGTAGTGGTTTGTTTTACCGATCTCCAGGAGATAGCAGTTCCTCCGTAGGTAAAAACAAAACCAGTCTGTGATTTTGCCGTATGCGGATCTGAAAGATAGCCTGCATCGGCATAACCAAGTAACTGGGAGGAGGCACCTCTCTGGTAGTAAAGTCCAAGGTCTACGGAACCCTGGAGGTATCGCAGAAGATGCTTTACTCCATTCCAGTGGCGCTTTGTAGGCGCTGCACTATGTCTGGCTAGGAGATTGACTGCAAACGCTATATCGGGACGCGTGCAGTTAGCCAGATAGAGAAGTGCACCAATGGCACTTAGGTAGGGTACTTCTGGACCCAGTATCTCCTCCCCCTCTTCCAGAGGCCGGAAGGGGTCCTTTTGTACGTCTAATGATCTCACGACCATAGGGGTACATAAAGGATGACATTTATCCATTTGGAACTTATTTAAAAGCTTCTTGGTATAATTGGATTGATGTAGAAGGATTCCACCTTGTAGGTGTTCAATCTGCAAGCTAAGGCAATACTTCGTTTTGCCTAGGTCTTTCATTTCAAAAGTGTGCTTTAGCCTTGCAGATATCTCATTAATCTCTGCTGGAGAGCCTATGAGATTTAAGTCATCAACGTAAACTGCTATGATGACGAATCCTTTTCCCGTTCTTTTGATAAAGATGCACGGGCAGACTTCGTTATTAGTGAATCCTTGTTGTGCAAGGAAATCACTTAGTCTGTTATACCACATTTTGCCCGGCTGTTTTAGTCCATACAAGGATCTATGTAGTCTAACAGAGAATATGTCCCGAGGTATCTCTTTCATCTCTGTGGGTAAGTTAAACCCATCTGGTAGTTTCATATAGATCTTTTTATCTAAATCGCCATAAAGATATGCAGTCACAACGTCCATGAGCTGCATTTCTAGGCTTGCCAGAGATGATAGGCTTATTAAGAATCTGAATGTATTAGCGTCCATTACCGGGGAGTATGTATCTTCATAATCGATACCCGGTCTTTGGGAAAAACCCTTTGCTACAAGACGCGCCTTGTAGCGGACGATCAGATTTTCTTCATTTCTTTTTCTAATGAAAACCCACTTATATCCCACAGGTCTAACACCTACTGGTGTTTGGACTACAGGTCCAAAGACTTTGCGTTTCGAGAGTGAGTCCAGCTCTACGCTTATCGCCTCGTCCCACTTTGGCCAATCATCTCTGCGTTTACAATCCGCTAGAGAAAGTGGTTCGACGTCATCGTCGTATTCAGCGACGTGAACGGCAATAGTGAACGCAAAATCGTCGTCGATGACTGTGCTATGTCGGTCCAGTACCTCCCCAGTACGTACAAAGTTTAATGATGTTTCTCCTAATGTTTCCTCTGCGGGGGAAATTAGGAGTGGAGAGGTAGATGTCCTGAGCTCAGTATCCTGTGGAGGGATAATCTTATTTTCACCAGGAATCTTCCTCTTTCGAGGAACTTTATCTTTTGAACCAGGTGGCCGTCCTCTTTTCAATTGAGGTACAGCCATTTCTGCTGCGGGTGGATTGCATCCATTTACAGGGATGTCAATCCTAGCTGGAGTGTTAGCAGCAGGGACGTGTGAACGGACAATCTTCTGGCTGTCCATGAATTTATCCGGCAATTGGTGTACTGTATTCTGGATGTGAAGGATCTTCAGGATCTCATCTTCACACAGATTTGTACGCGGATCATAAAAGGACAAAGACTTATTTTCCCAATTAATGGTCTCCGAAGCTTCATGCTTCTTGGAATGTTTGCCCAACTTTAGAAAAGTTTTCTCATCGAATTCACAATCCGCAAGACGTGCCTTAAATGCGTCCCCCGTTAGGGGTTCTAGGTATCTAATAATCGAGGGTGAATCAAAACCAATATAGATTCCTAGATGACGTTGAGGACCCATTTTGGTCCTCTGAGGTGGTGCTATTGGAACATAGACCGCACAACCAAATATTCTCAAATGAGATATATCTGGAGTTGAGCCGTATGCTAGTTGCATCGGGGATAATGTATTGCCTCCAGAGGGGCGTATCCTGATAAGAGATGCGGCATGCAGAATAGCATGCCCCCAAGCATCCACCGGTAATTGGGATTGCATTAGCAATGGACGTGCAATCCATTGGAGTCTCTTTATAAGAGACTCTGCTAATCCATTCTGGGTGTGAACATGAGCTACTGGATGTTCAACTTCAATACCCGTTGCCTGGCAATAGTCTTCGAAGACTTGAGATGTGAATTCGCCCGCATTATCAAGACGTAGTTTCTTGATATGGTTATCGGGGAAATGAGCACGTAACCTAATTATTTGTGCCAACAGCTTTGGAAAAGCTAGGTTACGGGTGGACAAGAGGCACACATAAGACCATTTTGTGGATGCATCTATTAGTACCATGAAGTACCGAAATGGGCCACTTGCGGGTTGAATATGCCCGCAAATGTCACCATGTATCCTCTCAAGGAAGCCAGGAGACTCTAAACCCACTTTTAGGGGCGATGGTCTCGTTATTAGTTTCCCCTTGAAACAAGGGGGACAAGGAAATTCACCCTTCTGAAGAATCTTCTGGTTCTTCAAATCATGTCCGCGGGATTCAGATAAGATGCGTCGCATCAGAATGGATCCAGGGTGACCAAGTCTGTTATGCCATAGTTGAAATGGTGGCATTGGCTGGCACGTCTGGTGCTCAGTCATATTGGCTTCAACTGGTTGAATGTATGTTTGGTAGAGACCCGACGGGAGTCCCTTAAATATTTCGCAGATGGTCTTCTGGCCATCTTTACGAAGAGTGACATACATGTATTCAACCTTATTTTCATCTCTAGTTTCTAAGTGATATCCGTTTAAACGGATGTCCTTGAAGCTTATGAGATTTCTATTTGATCTTGGAGAAAATAGTGCATTATTGATTTTTAGTCTTGTGTTATTTGGGAGCAATAATATTGCATCACCAGATCCTTCGATTATTTTGGACAGTCCTGAAATTATAATGACAGGACTGTCATATTTACTTATGCTATTGAAATAGCATTCATCGCGAAGGATAGTGTGCGTCGAGGCACTGTCCACTAGGCACTCATACATCATCTATATAAGCAAAAAACGATAATTTATTGATGGAAATGTAAAATGCATACATTCAAAATAAAAGATCGTCTTTATTAAGCATACTAGAGATGAAGCTATAATTTATTCTTTGAAAAGCATAGATAAAGATAAGGCTCAATCGAGCAGGTCGTCATTTTCGAAATCCTTGGAAGTGAACTTCGTCGGATTTTCCACATTTGCCATGTTTGTTTCAGGCGGAGGCTTCTGGCTCGCCTGATACAGTTCCTGAAAGTGGCGAGGTGTGCGACAGTTTCTGGACCAATGTCCAGTCATGCCACAACGATGACATTTGTCCTCCCATGTCTTCTTTGGATTTGACACTGTATCAGTGTTCTTACGCTTCCAAGTGAAGTTTTTCTTTCCTTTGTTATTCTTGTTTTGGGGAGGAGCATTTGCTGGTTTCATAGGGGCATTTCCTTTGTTCTTTCTGCCCCTCTTCTTGTTCTTCCACTTCGGGGTGTGAACACTGTGGGCTTCGGGAATAGGAGCTGAGCCTGCCGGGCGCTGGTTACGAGTGGCCAGTAAAAGGTCTCTATTCTGCTCTGCCCTCAGGAGGCAAGAGAGAAGGTCAGAGAACTTCGTGAAATTGCGTTCACGATACTGCTGCATGAGGATAGCATCTTTCTCGTGAAACGAGGTAAATGTCTTTTCCAACATGCGGTGCTCCGAGACTTCTTCACCACACAACTTCAGGCGTGAGGTGATGTTGTGAAGTGCTGAGTTGTACTCAGCAACGGACTTGTAGTCCTGAAGTCGGAGGTTCTCCCACTCATAGCTGGCACGCGGGAGTATGACATCAATTTGATGTCTGTAGCGTGCCTCTAACGCTGTCCATAACTCCAGAGGGTCCTCTACCGTCAAGTATTCGGCCTTCAGGGTCCGATTTATGTGTCGTCTGATATAGATAATGGCTTTCGCCTTATCCATGTCAGAGACAGTGGTAGAGGTACTGCCAGCTGAAGGGGCCGCTTCTGGGGCTTTGCTAGCAGATGCATCGGATTCTGCGGGAGCCGATGATTGGGCCACTGCGGGGGCCAGGATGGAGTGCAGGAGCGCCATGGAGCGCAAGTGGAACTTCAGGTCCACTCGCCAGCTCAAGTAATTCTTGCCAGCTGCATCGAGTACCTCGAAATCGACGCTTGCCAATTTAGCCATTTTATCTATGCAATTTAAAGATAAGCATGAATTAAAATAAATTCAACAATCCATGCATAAAGAAATTAATAAGTAAAAATGCGGGGATCGGCCAGATACCCAAAATAATAAACAGTCCAAAGTCCGATTACAGTCCAAAGAGAAGAGAATGAAAAATACAACTTTGGAAACCCCGGGTGGGTCCCTATTTCTGCATCCGTCTTCTTATGCTGTTGCACCGAGCCTTGGCTATATATACAATTTCATCACTTACAAATTCTCTTAAAAAAAGAAAAAGTGCTGGAAATGTAAATAGGCATGCAATGGCCGATCCCGAAAGACACATTTTTACTTATTTTAAACATCCACGCAGTTTATATGCTACAGGCATAAATTAAACAACCACGCATATATCTCAAACACAAAAAATATGGAAAAAGTAAACTAGAAAATATAATTATCTCGTAGACCACGTGGAAACGTCATACACCGTTAGTTTAGTTAACTAACGGCAAAGCGGTCTCAGGATCTCTGAGATAATTATATTTTTTTTATTTTATTTTTTTTTAAAATTCTAGTAAACCATAATAATTTGCAAGAGAGATGTTTAAATAAATAGAGGAACATATAAATGTAATTATTGATTTTACAAAGTTTTTCTCATAAATTTCAATTTGCAAATATAATCCTTCTTTAAAATTATGAAGAAGCCGAATTTGTGTAGAATTTTGTGGCTTCGGGCCAAAAATTATTTTTAGTATAAGCACTTGTGGCCCGTTCCGCAGGTCTGCAAAGTTGTTTACCGCAATTATTATGGCTTCGGGCAAAAAATAAGCTATTAGCCTCGGCTTCGGGCCTCGGGCTCGGCCTCAGCCTCGGGGCTCGGGCTCGGCCTCGGACTCGGGTCTCGGGCTCGGCCTCGGCCTCGGGTCTCGGCCTCGGCCTCGGGTCTCGGGCTCGGCCTCGGACCTCGGGCCGCCCTCTTGCAGCGGGAATTTCCTTGCAGCGGGCCTCGGACCTCGGACCTCGGCCTCGGGGGGCGGCGTCGCTGAAGAACCCCAGCTGCAGGGGGGATCGGCCTCAGGCCGCCCCCTGCAGCGGGGGCGGCGGCGCGGAAGGCCCCCCCCGCTGCTGGGGGGGATCGGCCTCAGGCCGCCCCCCTGCAGCGGGGGGCGGCGACGCGGAAGGCCCCCCGCCACTGCAGGGGGGGTGCATGGTCGGCGTTGTGGGAAGGCCCCCTCCTCCGTCAGGGGGGAGGGGAGGATTTCATTCCGGTTCTTCTTCCCACCGAAGAATTTTAATGGCAAAAGGAAAAAATTTTCATAGAAAAAACTTTGTAATAGGGATAAAATATTTTTTTTCTTTTATTAGACTAAATTTTTTTTACTTGTATATTAAAACAATGTAAAAATTATTTAGTCTAATTTTATCTACAGGATTATAGGGTTTTACCTCTAGATCAATGATCTAGGGAAGAACGCGACGATGATCCGTAGAAATAATAATCCAAGCTCCCGAACGCTTTGAGGATGCCGCAACGCTCCAACGAACCGCCGCAGCAACGTTAGATTCCTTGCGCGTAGGGATGAATTTAGATGAAGATTTTTGCTCAAGAATGGAGAACACGTGCTGATAACGTGTTGGATGATAATGAACTCAAGAGAGAGAGAGAGAGAGAGAGAGAGAGAGAGAGAGAGAGAGAGAGAGAGAGAGAGAGAGAGATCATTTCATTGCTAAGAATGAGTAACCATAGCTAAGAGCCATGGTGCTCTATTTATTTATCTCATAGTGGGGAGGCCAATAGCCTCAGTAGACCAAGGGTCCCCATTACTCTAAGTAATGGGGGACCTAATGAATGGGTAATGAAGGAGGGGAGGCCAAAGGCCTCCCTCATTCATAACAATGGGAGAAAACAAGGCTAAATTTTGTAAAATCAATGTGAACTTTGACTGTTTTCGTAAAAGTAAAAATGTAATAGACCGTTTTTAATATAAGAATGAGAGGAAATGGACCTGGCATTAAAAAAGTTGCTCGTGCATTCCTTTCATGTTATACATAATCGATGCGTTAATTTTTTATTTTTATTTTGCACCGAGGTGAACGATCAGGGATTATTACTAAATAAAGTAAAAGTTTACAAGTAGAAGAGAATACAATACCAACCATATTGCTTGAGGGGAAAATTGGCTTAATACCATGGGTCAACCATCACTTTTAATTTCTACCACCCTATTTAAAAACTTTGCTAGAATACCACACCCCCTTAAAAAGACTAAAATACCCACGTTCGTTCCCAAAGATTAAAACCCGTCCGCAGTGAGCGTATATTGGCGCAAATTGACGCATATCTACGTCGATGCTGAACTCCGACCACCCCGCTTCAAAGCCCATCCGCAGCTGCCCTCCGACGTCCACGGAGAAGCCAGACGCCGCTGCAATATGCGCATATCTACGCTGGCTTCTCCGTGGACGTCGGAGGGCAGCTGCGGACGGGCTTTGAAGCGGGGTGGTCGGAGTTCGGCATCGACGTAGATATGCGCCAATATGCGCCAATATACGCCAATATACACTCACTGCGGACGGGTTTTAATATGCGCATATCTACGCTGGCTTCTCCGTGGACGTCGGAGGGCAACTGCTGACGGGCTTTGAAGCGGGGTGGTCGGAGTTCGGCATCGACGTAGATATGCACCAATTTGCGCCAATTTGCGCTAATATGCGCCAATATACGCCAATATATGCTCACTGCGGACGGGTTTTAATCTTTGAGAACGAAAGGTGGTATTTTAGTCTTTTTTTAAGAGGGTGTGGTATTCTAGCAAAGTTTTTAAATAGGGTGGTAGAAATTAAAAGTGATGGGTGACCCATGGTATTTAGTCAATTTTCTCTTGCCTCAGATATGTAAATGTAATGGAAAAGAACAACACATAAGGAGCCTAATAATTGATAACAAACATGGTAAAGGTTAATGGGTTGCTGAGAGGATATTAAGCCAGAATTTAACGATGGAGGAGACCCAAAGTATGATAGCTGTATGTACATACAGACTCATTCCAGCCAAAAATCATGGAGTTCCTTTCAGACCAAAGAGTCCAGATTGCCACAAAGTGGCACTTCAACGCTTTATGATATGTGAAGAGATACGACTTATATGCCAAGAGGTCTAAGGTGAGTGAAGGTCGACATGGAGGCAATGAAGAATTTTCAATGTTTTGAACTGTTTGCAGGCACTGGAACTGTAGTTGCAGTAAAGGAAGATATGATTGGCACTATATGGATGATTTTGGCAGAAAATGCAAGGAAAACTTGGGAAGATACTGTATCATTGAAAGGTAACTGCAGTGAGAAGTTTATCGCTCGGTGATAACTGTTGTGCACGCCAACGTACACCACAACAGAATACACATGATCGTCGAGGACCGAGGACCGAGGACAAGGACAAGCAACCAAACAGACGAGAAGTGCTAAAAAAGATAATAACTTTAGGTCGTCGACCAGCCAAGGGAACACCAATGAGCGTTATTACGAAAGGGAAAGAAAGAATACAAATCTTTTCTTCACAACCGAAGAAGAAGCACACAAGTTTCTCTCCAAAAAGCTCACAACAATATCTCTCTAAGTTGGCTCTTACAAATGGCGGCTCAAGAACTCTCCAATGCGTTCCACAAGAAACCCTCCTCTAAAACGCCACACACACACACACACACACACACACACACACACACACACATATATATATATCCCTAAGGTTCAATAGGAGCCATCATTGAGGAAGAGTACCAAAAGATACGAATTTCGACTTTAACGGAATTCCTATCCCATGACAACTCTATGCAATTAATGCACTGAACCCTTATAGGCATGCGTCAAACCCTAGTAGGCATGCGTCGCAGCCTACTGGCCTCCGTCGCATCCAAGTGGGCCCTGCTCCGCATGACCGAGCTTCCTCCTGAAGACCGAGCGGTCCAAAGTGCTGACCCAAGCTGGTCAACCCCCACTGGGTAGGTCGAACTGTAGAGCCGCCAATCCATCTGAGCAGCCATCCCTCATGACTGAGAGTCCAATGCACTACAGAAGCCACATAGCTCGGCATTCGACCTATCTGATTGTGCCGAGTCACATGAGTCGGATCCGAGCGTAGACGAGCTATCTCGGTACAAGATAGCTCGGCCGAATAACCAATGACTTATCAGCGCCAAAATCAAGCCAACTTCCACAAATCTTCACCTTGGCGAGAAGTAGGCATCCGTCACACGAACGACCGTCCACGCATCGCCTTGGTCGAGCCACATCTGGTGTTCCCGACATTTTGCTCCGAAGAGCACAATGACCCTTAGGGCTACAACTGGCTCCACGGATCCCAATGCCCCCTCCTAGGGCTGACACTAAGTTCATCACGGAGACACATTGAGCAAGTTCAAACGGTGCTTGAACTTGACTCCCGATACAATCTTCGTCAATATGTCCGTCGGGTTGTCCTCTGTTTCGATCATCAGCAAGTTGATGGCGTCGTCTTCTTCTCCCACATAGTCACGGACAAAGTGAAATCTCACATCGAAATGCTTGGTGCGAGCATGGAATACCTGATTCTTAGCCAAGTGCACGACGCTCTGACTACCACAATGGATGTCATATTTCCTCTAGTAGACTCACAGATCATCCATCAAGCCCATCAGCCATATCGCCTTTTTCACCGCTTCAGTCAATGCCATATACTCTGCCTCCGTAGTAGACATGGCCACCGTAGACTGAATGATACCCTGCCAACAAATAGGAGCGCCTGACAGGGTGAAGACGTAGCTTGTCATCGATCTCCTCCCATCCGTGTTGCCTGCAAAGTCGGAATCGACATAGCCAACATTGTTCGGACAATGAACACTTCGGTTATAGGTCAATCTGACGTCGATCGTGCCATTGATGTACCTAAGTATCCATTGCAATGCTTGCCAGTGCTCCTTTTTTGGGTTGTACATGTACCTACTCACAATGTTGACCACATGTGATAGGTCAGATTGGGTACATACCATAGTGTACATCAAAGCTGTTACCACATTGGCATACGGTACGCTCTCCATGAGCTTCTTCTCTTCTTCGTTCTTCGGGCAATCATTGGCACAGCTTGAAGTGAGGTGCGAGCAGAGTAGCTACGGACTTCATCTTCTCACAGCCATATCTCTGTATAACAGACTTCAAATAGTGACTCTGTGAAAGATGAACTGTACCTCCACTTGAATCTCTTGTGATCTACATCCCAAAAATCTTCCGTGCTTCGCCTAAATCCTTCATCTCAAATGCACAATTGAGCTGAGACTTCAATCTCCGAATCTCCTCTTTATTCGATGAAGCAATGAGCATATTATCGACATAAAGCAGAAGATAGATGAAGGACCCGTCATCCAATTCCCGAAAGAACACGCAATGATTATAGGGGATGCGAACATACCCTTGATCATCTGTCATAAAGCGTTCGAAATGCTTATATCATTGTCTCAGCAACTGCTTCAGCCTGTAGAGCGAATTTTTTAGCCTACATGCAAGATCGTCAACGCTCCCATAGCCATCGGGCTGAGCCATATAGATCTCGTCCTCAAACTCTCCATACAAGAATGTCATCTTGGCATCTACCTGCACTAGTTCAAGGTCGAACTGAGCAACTAATGCCAACACAATACGAATCGTGTAATGCTTCACTAATTCAGGGTAAATATTGTATATTTAACCCCTCATTTAGTGTCATTTTGTGCATATATGATGCGTATTTGGCTTCTAATACAAGCGTATTAAGACTATTAATAATTATTAGAAGAAATCTTGATATATGCATAAACCATTATTACATTGAGTATTTCTGACTTTTAGTATTTTTCATGTGTAGATCTCAGTCTCACGATTTCAATGGCTATTTATTTATATTTTTCTGAGATCTGTGCTAATTTCTATGAATTTTTGAATGCAGAATACTAATTAAATGAAGAAATACGACCCAAATATGACACAAATACGGCTGAGATACGACGCATCGCATCCGCCAGGCCACGTGGCCTAATCTCGGTCATCCACGCCTCATCCGACGGGTGCAGACAGCGGGTGACGCGGCCTAATCTAGGCCGTTGATTTACAATCTAACGGTGGGGACTTTAACCACGAAAACGAATCAAATTCGGGCTGAGGCGGGCCACGTGGCACCATCTGGTCGAATCCCACCCACGACCTAGTGGCCATGATCTTACCCACATTGAAATTGGATGCAACGAGTGAAGCGATCCAATCGGGGGTGACGTGGCTCCATCTGAGTCATCGTGCCCCCGATCCAATGGACGAGGATGATCCATCCGAATCGAATTCGGATCGCAGCGGAAGCGGTGTGCTGAGCGGAGGACTCATCCCGCCCGATCGAACGGTGAGGAACGCAACGGGCAGCAGAGTGAATATTTTAAGTGGATCCGGATCCGCGAAGCGTTCAAACCCGCAATGCTTATATGTAAGCGTATTTTGCCAAGGGTTTTGGGGATCTTCAGGGTGTATTTTCACGATTTCTTCACGTATTTGGCCGTAACCTTTGGATGCCTTGCAGATAGAGGCAGAGAGCTATTGTTGAAGGAGATCTAGGGTCCAATTGGAGGAATTTGGTGATATTTTTCCTATCTTTGGCGTATTTGACACGTATTTTGAGTATTTAATGATGTATTTGTCAATATTAGATCTTTTCTCTCCTTGCGTGGCTAATATCCATATGTGTTGGTTGTGATGTAGTCAGTGCTCTGTAATCTTTGATTTTAATGTCTTATCACCCTATTCTGTATGTTATATCGCATATTTTGTTAGTTTCTACGCGTATTATTCAATTATTATTGTAGTTGGTGTCCTTGAATCGAACATGATCTTTGTGGACTTATTCATGGTGTGATCCTTGCGGACATTGTCGTGATCCTTGGGGGCACATAAGCTCAAATTCCTCATGAAACTAATAATTTACTCTATACTTAGGCAATTTTCGATGAACTGTTATCGTTATATTTTTTCGACGTTCTCATACCCTTGCAGGTTCTAACGTTGAGTTATAAAAAAGATATTAATAATTATTGATTGTAATTACCCTAACGAAATCACGACCAACACATCCTCTCCATATTGATACCATAGTATCGACTTCCCCGTAGTTATCGTATGATCGTTTTTATTATTTAAAACCATCGACACCATTAGTTCGCCTTCAAAAGGTGGTCATTTCTTATCGTTTAATACTCTTTATAAACTGAAATTCATGGCTTTGCAGGTCAGTTGTACCGTGGATACGATACCTGGACTCACCAGGATTATTACTTGTTCGATCTCCTAAACTTGAAAGTAGCGCTCACATATTTCGAGACGAGTCATTCACCACCGGAGAGAAGACCTCATTGTAATCAATGACTTCCCTCTGTGTGAAGCCTTTCCTATGAGGCGAGCTTTGTAATGAACATCTCAAGTTTTGGATCCATCCTTCTTGGTGTAGACCAACACCCAATTACCTTCTTGCCTTTCGGAAGCTCCACGAGATCCCACATCTCATTCTTCCTCAGCGATTCTATCTCCTCATCCATTGCGCTTTTCCACCACTCCGGGTCTTCAGATTGCTCCACATCTGCGAAAGAAGTGAGAGTGTCTATACTTACAACAGGATAAGTGAACGAGACCATCTCCGTATACCGTGCAGGTCATCGTATCTCAGGCCTTGGTCTCGACACCGATATAGAATCATTCGGCTGAGTCATCTGTGGAGCTGAGCTAACTCCACCATCTGAGATTGAACCACCAACTTCACCAGCATCTGTCTGGAGTACATCTTCTACAGCCTCTAGTGTGGGTCGATCTGAGTCAATGATCGACTGATCTGGAACCTCAGACACGTTGTCGTAGTAATGCTTCAGCTATGTCTGTTCGGTCTCCGCCTTTGGTTCATGCTCTTTCAATAACACCGACTCATCAAACGTTACATCTCTGCTCACGATCACTTTCTTTTGTGTCGAACACCACAGTCGATATCTCTTGACACTATTGCTAAAGCCCAAGAAAATAGCTTTCTTGGCTTGAGCATCGAGTTTGTCTTCCTTCACGGCATTGTAGCTAGGATAGTTCCAAACTCATAGTGATCCATAGTCGGAAAATGGCTTTCCCGACCAAACCTCCAATGGAGGTCTGCCTTCCAATGCAGCAGATGGTAGCCGATTGACCAAATAGGTCGCATACGCCAGGGACTCTGGCCAGAACTCTTTCGATAGGTCGGATGTTGACAACATGCATCTGACTTTCTCCAGCAAAGTTCAATTCATCCTCTCAGCTACGCCATTCTGCTGTGGTGTACCACTCACGGTGAAGTGTCTCTGAATCCCTTTCGATCTACAGAACTTTTTGAAGAGATCCAACCTATACTCTCCACCGTTCTCGCTTCGGAGACGCCTGATTTTTCGAACTGTCTGAGTATCAACTAGCTTCTTCCACTCGATGAAAGTGCTAAGAACGTGGTCTTTTGACTTCATAGGAAACACCCACACCATGCGTGAGTCGTCGATGAACGACACAAAGTAGTGTTGCCCTCCCAATGAGGCCGACATACTCGGCCCACATACGTCTATATGAACATAGTCAAGCGCTCCCTCGTACTTTGGATGGCCATCCCAAATGAAGCACAAGTCTGTTTCTCAAACACATAGTGCTCGCAAAACTCGATCTTCCCGGTCATGGCACCCTTCAGACGGTCACGACGATCAGCTCCTGCAAAGCTTTCTCGCCCACATGCCCGAGACGCATGTACCACAACAATGAGTTGTCTCGATCGGAATGTGTTATTTATACAACCAGCACGTGAAATTTCATGAGCTAACAGCAGCATATGCATGTTAACCTCAATAACCTTATCTTTTGCTCAATAACTTTATCTTTTACTGTTTATAGGATACTTATTTTCTCGGTGTTACTAGATTTTGTTATGTTTTGGAGGGAAAATAGTTTTACATCTTGGTTTCTTATCTACTCTACGTAGACATAAAAGAAGCCAACATCATGCTATACTAATTCGTAGAATGTAGATAAACGATTAAGCTCCGTATATGTTGACATACTTATTAGAATATCGACGAGTGTATCTTGGTGGAATCATTTGGCATCTGAGCATGTAGTCCTGGACGTAGGCCACGCATTGGGTCGGAACGGTGTGGAAGGGACGGACATTGTTGGACTCGACCCCCACCCTGCAGCTCAAAGCAGTAACCGGCGTCGGGCATCATCGGGTTCCGGCCATCTTCGTTGCGGTGGTTTCTGGTAGCAGCTTGGCAAGCATCATGACCAGGGGTTCCCATAGTGATGAGATTTACTCACTTGCTTATAGACTTTAGGATAATCCGCTATTAATCGTCTCTCCCTTTGAGGAAAGAAAATGACCCACCAAAATGAAAATGATTCTTAGTGAATTGCTTTTGTAGACATGTAGGTTTATGGGCCATATGCTAATAGGAGGTTTGATTCATTAGATAGTCATGCTGTTTCAGAGAATGTAGAGGAGTTTGGACTAGAGGGAAGAGGATGAAGCAGGGGTTCTAAGTGGCACTTTTATATGAGATTAGCTTTACTTTTTTTACTTATCAAGTGATGAAGTGTTAGGGTCAAATTGCAGTGTGGGGCAAATGATAAGTCCAAACGAGGAAAGTTGGGGAAATAAAAAATAGAGTTTGCCACACACGAAAATGGTTTTGAATCATACATTTTCTCTACCCCAATAGTATCACATAAGATTGCCACAAGAGGAACTTGATAATTCGAGTTGTTGTTGGCTAATGCCAGTAGAATATATTAAGATATCATGACGTATTCCGAGAAATGTTGTAAACTCTTTGCACTGTAGGTTTACAAGTAGCTTCCGCTGACAGGAAATGAATCTCAGCGGTCAATAAACAAGAAGGTGAAAACTCTTTGCTTAGCAAAAATGCAGCAAGAATCACAGGCATGACCGCCGAATGTGCAACATCACCACATTGCGAAGCCCCCGCTTGCCGTGCCATAGAATGCCGGGGAACAACCAGCCAAGAAACAGTACGATACCAAGATCTTGCTGTTGGTGAGCTGACTCTTTCCTCTTAGAATTTGATTGATCCCTTGATGTATATATTTCTGAAGCAACGGCATGCAACTTAGAATAACATGTCATGAGAAATCAAATGCAAATTTGAATAATGCGCATTTCTTACCAGAGTTGCTTTTACTGTTCAGATATGCCTTTGTAGCCCTCCTTCTCAAGTAGTTTTGCTAGGGCAATATCACCTGTCTTTATGATACTGCCATTTTCCTGATCACATCAAACACGCAAGCACATTAGATAGCTCGGTATTATAAAAATAATTGTACTTTTCAGCAGATACTATGTACATTGTATAGTGTAGAAGTGCAGGACTAATGCATGGGGTTCCAAGTGCTGCTTAGATATAAAAACAATAATAGCAGAGACAAAGGGATTTGTACTACATAGTGAGAGAAAGTTCAACCCTCGGCTGATTTACATTGAGCATAAACGAAGACACTAAAAATAATGAGCTTCCACGATAAAATAACCTAGCTCAAAATCAGAGCAAGGGTAAGAGTTTCATTTTCTACATCGGAGACTCTTACCATTATATGTACATAGTTTGGCTTGATATAGTCCAAAAGACGTTGGTAATGAGTGATCATCAGTATGGAATTATGAGGTGTTAACAGCATGTTTACTGCTTTTGCCACATCTTGAAGAGCATCAACATCTAATCCAGAATCAATTTCATCTAAAATGGCTAACTCTGCCTCCAATACCTAAAGATTTAGCAACATAAATATCAGTGAAAAATAACTGGAACAAATCAGCCAAGTTCATAGCACAAGTTCGGTAACAACATAAAAATAAATAATGATATTAAAACAAAGAAATAATTAATCCATGAGTGGAATATGCACTTCAAGTAAGGCCAACATAGTGTTGAATTGACCATTATCATTCTAAAGTAGTGTATATGCATATGCATTACAGCCTTATCCAAGTGACTGATCTAAACTTCTTTTTATGATCACCTTTTATGGCTTTAAGTCTTCTTCTTCTTCTTCTTTTGATACATCGGAAAGAAAGCTTTAAGTATTTAGACAATAGAAACTCCACCCACCTTGAAAATTTGCCGAAGGTGGTTTAAGAAGTAACAATAAAGTCAGCAGACCTCCATTGCGATAGTTTCACTTGGGTGCTATGGTCAACAACTGGTAATTAGTATACACCAGAGGTTGTCCACATAACCACCAAGACGGCATACGGAAGGCCTCAGCACATCAAGCCTTTCAAGTTGTTTACTTGTATCTGTATGTATGTATCCCTAGCATTGCCATCCTCATGGATGATCGATATACAATATGGATCAGTCCGAATCAACGGAATCATTACTACAGATATGTGGATATGGTACAATATAAGCATATGATACAAATAAGAAAATACATGCATGTCAAAGAAATACATGAAATTCTTTTCGATGTATCAAAAAAAAAAGAAATACATGAAAACAACTAAATACTGTATACACATATATGTCATGAACTCAGGATCGGCTCTCTTTAAGGAATCCAAATATGATATGGAACGAACAGAGATGGCAGCATTTAAGTATGTGTGCAAGTCCTGCACAAAAGACCTATAAGTTCTCCACCACCGAGTCTCTAGCCATCCAAAATGAAGCATCCAAAATGAAGCATAGCCGAAACATTCAAAATCCTATGTCTATTAGAATCAACAGAAGATTGGTGCAGAAATCCCCCCACATGCGCTTACATTTATTTTTTACACTGATTTTAACCAAATGAAAACCGAAATCTTCTAATGAACTAAAATAAAGGGGTTGCTTGGTTGAATTGATAAGGAACTGTAGAAACTTTTGTTGCAAGCAAATTTGTATTTCTGACGCTTGGTTAGAAGCATGGTAAATAGGAATACAAAATGAAAGAAAAAAATTGTTACAAATGTTGCATCTAAATGGGCCATAACAAAAGCTGCAACTATTGGAAAAGAAAGCGGTTGCCACCTCAGTAAATTAGTTCTTTATTATTATTATTATTATTATTTTCATTCATAGTTCTTTTTTATGTTCTAAACTACTCGTAAATCACTCTCTTCACCATAACTAATCTGCTGCCACATCAACATAACTATCTTTTTCAATACTAACTTAATGCAAAAAATATATTTCATGAGGTATACCAAACAAAAGAATTGAAGCTTACTTTCCTGCAACAAATGTTGCAGGCAACATTTACCACAGTTCCACTGCAACAAACCAAATTATCCCAAAATACAATTAAAACATTACATACTCGGCTTACTTATCAGACATGCAACATAGTCGTTCCATCATTAAAATCTAAATGTTATCTGGACCTGAATCCTCACTTGCTCACTTAAAAGCGCTTAAAACTATTTAACTCCAATGATGCATTCTCTTATTAGTTGTGAAGACGTGTCTCTAAGGATGTGTTCTTGATACTTCCATGCATACCATAAACTCTAGTTTAGATTGCCTGTTAGTTTTTTTCATTACTTCACAATTGCAATGGTACGACACTTGTTCCTTTAAGAGATCGCTTCCAATGCCCCTACTTTGATTTTTTCCCATTCAGATGCTCTTCTCTTTTGCTCAATAGAAAGCAGTACTTGGAGTGGAGGAAGGTTAAACCTTTGACCAGCTGAGGCTGCACCATGTTACTCTTAGCTGAATGAAATAAAGAGTTTATATGGGCACTTCCATGCACAACAGCAAGCAGGGGAGGAAATGTCCAAGAAGATACCAGTTTAAGCCTTGAAATTAAAGGTATCCAAGACACATGATATCCAAACTGTTAGCTTGATACTCTACATACCCATGCTATATTGACACAAAAATGATGTAGGAACTTCTAAAAATACAAGTTAATCTTTGCTTGGAATGTATCTTCCCAAGCATGTATGCCCTTAAAACCTTATGTATCCCAGACATGGGAGGCGATTGGGATATGTTCTAAGCCATTGTTTGTTATAATGCCCGGACAAGTTTTAGAACTATTCAATGTAATTTGTCGATAAGAAATGAAAAAAAGGAAAGAAGAGAACGTATCCTAATTACATTTGAAAGTTCCAAAGAATCCAGTCAGTGGACTACAGAATGAAATAAGCATCCATTTTGCTCCAAAAAACAAAAGATATCATACACCAGTTTATGAAAGGGTGAATCTCTTAATCTCCTATCTTCATGCTCATAGATAATTTCCTTCAGATTCCCGGTCTAGAGAACCACATCTCATTTATCAACTGAACTCAAAATGTTCTTGAAATCTCACCTCAAAAATTAATGCAGAGAAAAGAAAGCATAACCAAACTAGTTCTGTGATTTTCCATTGAAAATAATATACCAGACAATTGACTGCTTTTCTGATATCTTCTTCACATCATGCATTCACATCTGTTATTTACTTGCAATTGTTAAATACTTCATATCAAAAAATTTAAACTGCTTTTGAGGACAATAACCATGCATGAAAATCTTCTTTCAGACCACAATAACGATTCAAATGGATAAACTAATTGAACATCACTAATCAGAACCAATAACGATAAAGTTTTTAAAGAAGCTTGCATCTTCCAATGACATAAGCAATCTAATGGCCCTCTCATATGTTTCCAAATTATTTACCATGTATGTTGCAGTGTATATAATGGGAATCCACTTTAGTCAATCCAAATTAAGGCGTTTAGAATCGATATAGACTTCTTCAATTTTAGTCATTTTGTATTTTTTATCGAGTCCTTTTTGTATTTCTCCTTTAGAACTTCTGAATTTACTCTAAGAAAGTTTCTTTAATTTCTTTTACTCTAGAATTTGAGTCCGTTAGGAGTCTGAGCCGAGTCTAAATAAGTCTTCGTTTATTTTGCTCGGTGTGTGTGTAGTAGAACGTTTTATTACCGAAAAGTGAATAAGAAAATTCAAATTTGTAAATTCTTGCTGGTTTGTAAGGAACCTGGCCAATAAAACTCTTTGCATGAGAGATATGAGAGTGCATGAGCAAGTCATCTAGATGCAAGATTCAAACTTTTAGCCCATTTTATCAAAATTCCTAGTTTCATTTATCATATTCTTCTCCAAATTCTCAAGATTCTTCTACCACAAACCCTTGTACCTTCTGTTCCATATCAGTAAATATCCTTCAAGAAAGGTTTAAGACATACACTGTGCAAAGTCCCAGACGTACAAGAAAGTTTCACTTGATGACTATTAGATTTGCCTTGCATACTCGTGTATTTTCGATGATAACCTTGAGGACATTCTTCGGTCCATCTCTTTAATGACTTATTCCATAAATTTAGAGTGTAAATCTTGTCCTTCACCTCACATTACCAGAATTGCATATGAAGCTTAAAAACATAAGATTGTAAAAGAAAGGCCTAGGTGGGTCCTTAGAGAAGGCATTCATTCCCCAATGCAATAAATAAGGTTACATTAAAGGGATGTTCTCAACTTGTGGTTTCCGTTTATTCTTGCACAAAAGCCCTACTGTCCGAAATCATATATAACTTCACTACTAGAAAAAATGTTAATGGTTTTCTTCCATCATGCTGCAATGCTTTGAGACCAACCTTGCTTGACAAGGTAAATCCATATTAAAGCTTACTAGGTTAAACCAACAGAAGGAAGTGATTATTGTGTACACAAAGGATGCATTGTATCAGTTAAAGACGTTGGACCTAAAGATGAATATAGTTTTTGAGGGGTAAAGAGTGAGTTCTATATTTCTTAGCCAATAGAAGGGTTTGGACTATATTGGAGTGTAAACCTTGCATAGAACTTTGCAGATATTGTTCTATTTGGCTGGAAATATTCAATGAATTTTTCCCTTGGAATTGTTGACAATGACAAAACGATTTCTCATTTGTACCTTATATGCTTGGTTTATGCTCCTAAAGCAATATTTATTTGGTGATAAGTAGATGTGTTTTAAAATAGAGATGACGTGTACGAGACACTCAATACAGAAAAAATATTCCATGTGTAATGGATGACAGGACAAGATTGGCTATATTCACTTCCCAACATCAATATATGAGTTACTGAGATCTGTCATTTGTAGTTTTACCTTCACTTTGTCAACACGATACCAGGTTCTATTATTGAGAAAGAGTGAATGAAGATAGTTGTAGGCATAAAGATTCAACCAATGTAGCATGGACACAGACATGACACACAAACACCCAACAAATTCTTTAAAATTACTAAAACACACATCATGTCTGATATGCCTTCTCAACAGAAGTAACCATGCAACATGGGATAGAATGGAGGCAGAGATATCGCTCCTCTGCAAAAGATTATCTGACGTTTCTCTCAAGGTAGCTATAGCAACAAGTCCACTTCATTGTTTAGCCTCTTGTTTAGGTGGATATTACATCGAATTTAATAAGTACTTCATGTTTTTCAGTGATTTTTTATGAACAAATTAGATTCGATGGCTAAATTTTCATATCTAGGCATTAGACCAAGAATGCCTTAATGCAGGTCTCAAATCCAAGTCATATCCCACCCCATGGAGATAACAGAAACTTTTGAAGGAAATAACTAAGAAAAAACAGTTGCATTCATATAGGTGATACTGCTTAAATCCTCAATCTTACGGTTTATACAAAGTTTCTTGCAGTTTATAAACTGTTGTATTGAACCAAACGATGTGGTGCATAATGAATATATAGTGTGCCTTTGGGACCTTGCTTTAAAAGAAACTTCTTTGTACCTATTATTCTTGTTATTTGTAACCAACTGAAACAAAGGCCATGCCAAAGGGTATTGCATTATTTACATAGATGAAAATACAAGATGATTACAGCTAGAATCACAATTCATAGTTGACTTCTTATCTGATTTTTGTTTTAAAATTAAAAACTGTAATTTCTATATCTAAACTGAAAACTATTTTTTCTTATTTCTACAAATGTTAAACTATTATCTTTTCACACACACACACACACACACACACACACACACACACCCCCCCCCCTAATTTTCAAGTTGAACCATACACATCGTACATGCTTAGCTTGTCAAAAATAATTTAAGCTCAAGCGGTTCCAAGTGATTTAGTTAACGTCTCCATATTCACATTATGCACCAATAGTCATGTGTGTCCCAATTGCAAATATGCTAAACTCACAATGGATGATACCAGTGTACCATGAGCCGCATAAAATTGCTGAAACATCTAATATCATTTAAACTCATCATATATCATAAACACGCTCCTCAAATCCTTTTCTACATCCAAACAAGCCTCCAAATTGGCCTCCTAGACTTCCAAAGTCACCCCCTTAACCATCACTTTGACCACGATCACCTCTATGTCCACTTTGTCCTCCAATAATTGCAAAGTGTCTTTGTTGAATATCAAAGCAAAGCTGGTATCTGAATCTTTCTTTCCAAAAATTAATTAGCCTTAATACATACCCAATTCTTAGAGCCAAAGCTGGCATCTGAATTTTTCTTCCCTAAGATTATTAGCCTTAATACAGGCCCAATTCAAACTTAATCCCACATAACATCTAAACCCAAACCCATCGCCTGCTCTGCCTCAATTAAATCATACCCATCATCTCTCATATCCAATAGTCAACGCATGCGCTTATTGTCACCCTAATTTAATCGATGCTTGCCACCAACTTCTTCACAGTCATCATCTTCCCTTCTTTATTAACTTATTTGATAGAATCACCAATTCTATTATCTCTGAAAAAGCCCACACGTAATCGAACTCTTCATGCCATCAAACAACATACATGTTCTTCACCAACATCATCATCAAGTGTCAAGCAACAACAATTCAACCTCAAGTCAACCTTTCTTAGTGAAAACCACCTCAACCATGACATCCATCGCTTGATCAAATAACACCTCAACCTACCCACTTCAAAGTTATTACCTCCAATGCCCTCCCCAGCCACCACCGATAACAACTGGTGACAACTGTGTTTTACATCCACCAATTTCTTCATGTCCACTATCGCTTCTCCTTTTTCCGATCTTTTTTTCTTATTTGTTATTTGATTTTTAAATCTAAATCAAATCATATTTAGATCAGTTCAAAAAGAAACAAAAGCTCCAAAAATAATCAACAGCAAAAATGGGTAATGTTTTCTCTATAAATTCAAAATTGGTGTTGGTTCATTTGTTGGTTGAAATTGATTGAAAATGGTGTTGGTTGTCGTTTGTTATCATTGCAGACAATGACATTGTCGTTGGTTGTTTCTGATGAAGTTGGTATGAATTAGAAGTATGTTAAATGGGTCGACAATATTCTTACAGATTACTGCTAAGAAGTTAGATGGTAATAATTACACCCAATAATCTAAATTCTTTAGTTTATCTTATTGGTCAAGGTAAGCAATGACACTATACCGATGATCCTCATCACCATTCTTCGGCTATTTTTTGCACCTCATGTTGTTTCTGACACTTCTTCAAATACATCAAAGTTGGACAAGTGGTTGCAACTTGCAAGAAGATGCACAGATAATTTTCTTATTACAGATGTATATGGAGCAGTGTATTGTTGGTATGTGTGATCACCTTGACACACACAAGAAGAATCAATAGTATGTGAAGCTTCTTTATTCTAGTGATATAAATCATTTGTGTGATGTTTTTGAAGGCTTCTTCCACGCAAGCAAGAGAGGAATCCAAAACCGAGTTCTTTGGAGATCTAAAGGGAGTTTATGAATAGCTTAATATTTTGAAGCCGATTACATCCGATGTTAAGAAGATGCAAAAGCAACACAAGCAGTTGGTTACTTGTCGGTTGATTTACGATTTGAGGCGTGATCTTGATTTGGTAAAGTCCAACATCTTATGTGATAAAGAACTTATGCAACGGTCCCAACCTGTTATACTATTTTTTTTCCATTAATAGACTTTTAATGTATTTATATTCTTCTTATTTTAAGTAAATTATTAGAATTATTTAAATAAGTAATTGGCACAATGCCTCCATATATCCTTTGATATTTTGGTAACTTCATACAATTCAAACGATCCAAATCGACTGCATGGCTATATGACTGTGTGTATTTCTTAAAAAAAACTTATATAGCAGTGTGATTCATCCATATCTCCAACTCATCGGAAACAAAGTCAATCCTACCAAAAGGAATTAAACTATGCTAGTTTAATTCCTTTAAAATGATCCATATTTCAACCGTGTTCAAGAATATTGAGAGCATATGTCACTCCCCCCTCTTTAAAACGATCAATCTACCTGCAAACTATAAATTTCATTCTTTTTAGCTAAACCATCCTCAACATCCACCTTCTCCTTCCATTCTCTAGTTAAAATCTTGGATTGAGTTTCCACATTCACTCTCAAACCCAAACAGATCAGAAGAAAGAATCATACACACAAAGGCAATTCTTCTCATTAAAATCCAATTATATGATATTTACATTAAAAATCCACTCCGCTTAGGTTGATCTACATCAATTAAGATTTCTTGGCCATACATCAAGTGGGCACAAAATATACAATAAAAACAAGCAATTCGTTTAGATCTATGACGTAATGCTTTAAACCCAACAAAAGTGTTACTTAGACGTATTAATCTGCTTACATCATGATAAACAGTTTTGGATCAATAATTTGTATACCCGAATGACATATATCTAAACAACATGCTGTTTTACCATCATTTTTATGTTACTTGATGCATAGGCAAAGGCAAGAAAACTCAAACTCCTTTGATTTTGGCCTTTGGGCTAACTATATGATGTAGATCAACTACTACTGAGAAGGTCTTAGATATGAATGAATTATCATTGAATTTGAGCGGAAATGATTTGGCTCTGACATTTCCAAGAATTAGCAAGTCCCCCCCCCCCAAAAAAAAAAAACCAAAACAAAATCCCCTTTCTCTCGATCTCTCAAACTGTAGATAACTTGAATGGAGTGTATTTTTCAATTTGAATGGCCAAAAACTACATATAAGGAGCAGGGTTATGCCAAGTCTTCCTAAACGTAGGGTTATGCTAGGTCTTCCTAAACGTAGCAAAAGCAACGTACCTTCCCCTCCGTGTTTTATTTGTTCATCAACATATATGTGTACCTCCATCTAAGATAGTAGTAGGAGAGCAAATGTGACAAGACAAGAAAGGTGGGTTAATATGCCAGTCCATCGAATCACTTCCTCTCATTTTGATTAGTATATCAATGGTCTTTATTCTTAACTTCAAAAGAAAAGAAATTCACATATCGACCGATATGTATTGGACATCATATAATAGTTCTAATGAACTCAGGAATGAATTGTATCTCGCATTTTTAAGAAGAATCAGGGAGAAATCTCTATTATAATTAAGCATGTCCATGAGATAGTAGTTTCGGGATGCTACGAAGCATGAGTACTTCTATCATGAAGCAATACGTATCCATACTAGATATGTTGATACCCATACGGACACCAACACTTGGACACTTCTCAGATACGTATCTGGTACTATTCAAACATATTATTAATCATATAATATATTTCTAGTTTAGAACACTTTGTAAAAACACTATCTTTTTATATCACTGATTATACCTTAGTGAAAAAGATTATAAAAGTGTTTAAAATTATGATGGGTTTTAATGATTTTTTTGATAGAAAAATCAATATACATTAAGCTATTTATACAAGAAGTTGAAGAGCTATGGACTATTCCTTTTATGAAACCATGAAAAAAGTGTGATAGGTTATAATCATTATATATACTATATAATTCATAGTGTCTGTACTTTTGGACGCATGGGCATGTGTGTTTATGTATGCACACACTTTCTCTCATGTTTATACATATTGTCTTGTCTTGTCGCATGTCCATGCGTCCTACATTATTAGGGATTGACATCATGTAGGTGTGTCCGTGTCATATTTATATCACATACCCATACCTGTGCCCATGCTTTTCAGAACATATTTAAATTATGCGTTTAAAGATTATATTGTTTAATATCACCTTTTATGTTTTGTTCGTTATGTGTATAAAATATATTATAATATTTTATATAGTCGTGTCTCCTTACTTTACCTTCTACAAATTTTTCGTGTCACTAGTTTGTATCCGCACCCATGCTTGCACTGATATATACCTGAATCTATGCTTCCTAGCATGGATTGTTTATGCTAAGACATACATGTTGATGACAAATTGTTCATCTGTTGGGAAACACAAGATAATAATCAGAGAGTATGTCGTGATTCAAAAATGAATAATCCCACACATTATTATTAGATCAAATAAACTCAAGAACTAATTTGCCAAGTATTTTTTAAGCATTTTTTTTATTTTGGTGTGAAGCTGCGGTTAAAATTCTATAAACAATGTTCCAGAGTGCGCGTAGTATTAGGATGGGCAACTTCCCAAGGACTTGTGATTGGCATTACATCAAACATTCAACTCTTTATGACAGGTCCAAATTGCCAGTGTCATGGTCAATTCCAGAATCTATCATCATCAGGGCACATCGATGACTTAACGACAAAGGACAGCATGCTGATGTTGGATTTGCACATTTTATGTAAGTAATTAGTGACAATAGTGTATACGCCTTCACTCCACTCCACATCAGCAATTCTGCCTCTGCTGGAACCATATCAATGTTCGCAGCAGCAAGTTTAAACAGAAATTCGAGCTTGGTTTAAAGGTTAAACCATTGCACTAACCTGCTGCTTTAATTACAGGCATATTACTCAGCACATGGCTGATAATTTTATACCAATAATATGTCTATGTTTTGTCAGATTTCTATTAAAACATGCTACGATATCACTCTAATATGTGGTTATTTTTAAACAGAATTAAATCACAATAATGATCCAAATGGTTTCAAACCATTTCTGATTCCTCATAAAGCAAGTCACAGCCAGGACCAAATGACCACTATCTTCACCCCAAACCAGACTGGAATATGGACCCAAAAACAATCAGGTACTATCTCTTCTCATCCTTAAAGAAACAGAAAGCCTAAGGTAATAACTGATTTCTTCAACATTCAGGCCTTCATAAAAACTTACTATACCGCTAAGCGGACGTTGGGTCAGACATGATGGATTCTCACAATCAAGCAATGCCTTTTTTTAGGGAACTGAAGAGGAGGATTGGTATGTCAATGAACGTTGATACAGTAAAACGAGAAGAAAGGAAGGGGGAAAAAACAAAGCAACATGAATCACCTGCCTTTTACCACCTTGTTCTCCTCTCCCTCCCTCATATCATTTATGCATGACTATGTGGCTGTGAAAGGGAGAAATATTTCCAGTATTATAGAGAGGCTGAAAGGATGAAAGTAAGTGACCAAGAAGAGCAAAGGTGATGTCTGGATTTTAGAGAGGCGGACAGCATGAAGCGAGCTGAAGAAGTAACTTGGACACCGGGAGAAGAGTGGGTGGTTTTAGCAAAGTAAAAGTTCTTTGACTATGTTTGTAAAATAGGTCCATCCAAACTTGTTAGAAAATCACTAGGTTAATTACTTCTGTTTAAATAATGAATGATGGTGACCACATGAAGAAATTTTCAAAGTATGCTTATCCAGTAAGCAACATCTCCTATGAAAAGTAGATTCCTCACCGCAGAGCTTCATATGGTTAGTTATTTTTGAAGTTTGGTTAAATCAAGCATATGAAGAACTAAATATGTATTATCTAAGAAAACTTTACCATAATAAGATCTAGCAACCACCAAAATGCATAGTCATTTTTTGTTGTCATATATTGGAAGGCAATCTTGATTCTTTATCTTAAGAAAACAGTATTTGCATATTCGTTAATGATCTAATTTGAGTTTGAGTTGTCTTATGGATGCAACATTTATAATTGGGAGCATGTAATGCATACATGCATATACATCAAACTATAAGTTATTTAAATTGAGTCACATGTTGACTGGTAGGTTATCTTAAATACAACATTGGATTGGCAGAGTATATTATGCAATGCTTCAATTAAGGTTTACTTTAATTGACAACTATGTTTTTAAATCTTTTTTTCCAATTTATCATCATTATTTTCAAGTTTCAACAATTGAATTTGCTTATGTGATGCATTACACATTGTCTTCATCAAGACCTAGAAAATTTTCAGTAAATTGGAAGTTGTAATTCAAATTTTTTAGTATGTTACAAAATGAACGGATTTACAACATTATGACAGGAAGTCAAATGAGAAATTCAAAAACTATAGGTGACAATGAAATAAAAAAGTAATTGAAAAATTGAAACCTGTCTAACTTAGTTAATCACACAGAAATGATATCTGATACAAATAGGGTGAGAACTATTCCAGTTACTTCAACATTAAGTTACAATAAATATGGTGAGAACTATGCCAGTTATAATCTAGAGGAACAGTATGTTACTTCAACATTAAGTTACAGTATTCATACCGCAAGTTGCAAAATCTCATTGCGCTTCTTTTCACCGCCACTGAACCCTTCATTTACATTTCTGTTTAGAAACTTAGAATCCATATTCACAGCAGCAAGTTTGGGACTTAAGTAACCAAAAAACTGCAAAGCAGAAAACAGACTACCCATCATGTGGCTGGCAAATACCCAAAGCAACCTCATCAGGGCAAATTACATGTACTTAGCAGAAGAAATCAAGAAAGCAGTACATAAATCAAAATATAGGTTTCCCTATACACTGCAAATATATAGATATGCGGATAGAAGGAAAGAGTGATAGTTGTACAGAAATTACGGATCTGTAAATAACATTATATAATATATGAGAATAATATGTACCATATGACAGATGAGCTACTGCCACATATGCGGCCTCGAAAAGTGCACCCTCCCATATTTTTTTCGAACAATCGGAACCATTTATTTTCATCTTTCTATTCTAAAATCCCAAAATACCAAATATCATGTGAACCTAATATGTTTTGCTTGTTCATTCACCTGGTGTAAAAAGTTCTACTCTTACGGAACCGTTAAATTTGTGACGGGTGGATGAATGAGCAAAATCACTTGGGTTCACCCGATATTCGGTATTTTAAGATTTTAAAATATGAAGATTAAAATGAACAGTATCCATTGTCTGAAAAATACACGAGTGTGGAGTTTTTGAGATCACATGAGGCTTAGCAATATATATCATATAATACTCACTATTCTCATTATATATGTATATATATGTGTGTATTGACTAGGCTCCATTCGGATGGGCCAAACATGCGGATATATCTAAGTTAATTTTAATATTGAGCAATTTAAATAAAAAATCTGTTAGGTTGGATGTGATCTAATATGTCTATACTATCTATAAATAAAATTCCAAATGATTTAGATATGTTTTACACATGTATCAAGTGGTTGCATAATTAATATTTCTAAATAGTCATAAAATCGACTAATGTGCGACCATTTAATGCATGGATAAAATATATCCAAATTATTTAAAAAATTATAGGTAGTTTAGACATATTAGATCACATCTTATAGAAAGAATTTTTTATTTGAGTTACCTAATTTTAAAGTTGGCTTGGATGTATTTGCATGTTAGATACATCTAATTAGAACTTAATCAACCATATGTGTGTGCGTGTGTGGATATGTGATGAAGACGGAGCGGCCATGGAGCTTGCCAACAAATTCTTGAAGATAATGGACTCGTCTCAATATAAGAAAGATTTAAAATACTAACAAAGTTTCTGTTAGTTGCTATAATTGTGGAAAGATAGGACATTATGCTAATAAGTACCCAAAGAAGAAGGAAAAAAGAGAGATTAAAGGGAAAAGGAACGAAATTTTTGAAAGGAAAAAGAAGCATCCTGCACTTCTTGGGACATGTGATGATTCTTTTTCCGATGAGGAAAGTGAAAGAGAAAGAGAAAGAGAAGAAAAGGTGTGAATGCCTACACATCCATCATAGGTGATCCGGATCCTTTCTTGGATTTGATGAGTTCGGTTGGAGAGATGATAGCCAAAAGGCCAAATAAATCGTATGTCGTATAGCAATTGCTGAAGATTCTGCATCCTCAAGTGAAAGTGAAGAGAGTGAAGAAAAATAGGATAATGAAGAAGAGAAGGAAGAAACCATGGAAGATATTTGGGGAAATAACAAGTTAATGTTTGTCTCTCTCAAGAAATTAGCTAAAGCTCTCACTTCTTTACAGGCGAAGCATGATATTTTGTTAGCTAGTTAAGGAAACATTCCATCTATTATTGTTGAATCACATATGCATGCTACACACACTTTAGGTGATTGTGAAAGAAACACTACTTTCTCAAATCAAGGATCTTGAAAAAGAAGATAACGATTTGAAAGCTAAGAACCTTGAGTTAAAATCACGTATTTCTACACTTACTTTGAAATGCCACGATGGATCCCAAAAACTTCATAAGTTTGTGACATTCGGGGATTGCCTCAATGATTTGCTTAAACAACATCTGGCAAATCATCGTAGGTGTTTGGATTATGTCTCAAAGATTAGTTACCAAACCACCACCTCTTCTTTTAGAGCTAAACAACGATCTTATCAAGCATCTAAAAAAGATGCACCGCGCCTTTTTATACAACAAGACCAACATTAACAAGAAGCATGTAACACACGACGTTATGAATTAGAATCAATATGATTCATTTTATGCCAAGAGGCAAGCCATTCACAATAGACATGCTAAGAAATTATTTTCTACACACAAGCATACATATCCCTCTACCTTTCATGCCATGTATCATAGGGTCACTTGTTTTAAATGCCAAGATTTGGGACATTATGCAAATGTTTGTCCTAAAAAGAAGCCAGACAAGAGGACTAGAAATGCCATGAGACTTTGGATTCCTACCAATGTGGTGTTGCATGATAGGGATGCATACATTCGATCACTAGTTAACGATGTGCTTTGTTCTATTGATTTGTTAGGAAATCAAACTCATCTTGGCTTTGGTGGCCTAATGCTTAGATCCATACACACTTAATTATTTGGTTTAGATGTTTGACTATTGCACATTCATGTGCATCTAACATATGTGTGTTTCTCTTCATTTTAAAAATATTTTCAAATTTTTTGGGGAATGGATCCATGGGTTTGCTATGTCATATATGCATTCTTTATCCGTGTATATAAGATAAGGGGAGTTATTATATGCTATGTATTTTCAAAAACTTATTTTGAAGTTTTTTTCTTCCTTTGATGATGTTAGGATATTTCCAAACAATTTTGGATATTGTTTCAATTTCATCATCTTGACATTGTTTATTTTTGGTATGATTAGTTTCTATAACAATGTCATTTATCAATGCCTTGGCTTGATTTCTATCATCTTGCATTGATTTCTTGTTTGTTCCATGTCTTCATTTGTGATTGGTTCATAAAGTCAAATTTTGACTCATTCTATGATCTAGGGGAGCATAATATAGTGATTGATACCTACTCTATGTCTTATTTTGGTATCATACATTTCTCAATCTCTTATGCCTATTGTCATGTATTTGGAGAAGAGTGACGTTCATGTCCACATTTTTGACAATGACAAGGAAGAGTGATATGCATTATGTAAAAATAAATGCTTGTATGAATGTTTTTATTTCATTTATCATTGCTTTTACATATGACCTATTACATGCATTATGTCTTTATTTCATTTCAATTAGTGTGCATATAAATAGAAGGAGACATCAGCATGTTTTAATGTTTATTTTTACATAATGGGTGTCGTCATCAAAAAGGAAAAGAATGTTGGATATTGGCCATTAAGCCCAATATGATTTTGATGATGATCACAATATAATGCCTTTACATGTTTTAGTCTCAGATTTATTAATGGTATATCTTGATGGAGAAAAAGCAATAGAAACTTGGGATGATGAATCAAAGGGGTGAATGTTAGCTCAAGGTAATTGCAAAGTATGCACAAGCTTGAATAAGTATTTTTATGCTTTTCTTTGTGTAATTTACATTTTATTCATAGATGCTTTGTATACCTTATAGATGCATTTATTCTTACCTGGAATCACTTTTCAAACTAACAAAAATATTTTGGAAAAGTTTTGAAACGATTTAAAATGATTTCCCAAACAATCTTGAGGTTTTTTCCAAGTAACAGGAAAATAGTCGGCTACTTTTGTGTAAGGGTCGACTACTTTCTGAAGGAACCCATGGTTTCCTGTTGACCCAAATAGTCGACCACAGCTTTATTGGGAGTCGACTACCGTTTTATGGGGGAGTCGATTACCTATAACACGACGGTCGACAACCTGTAAAACATTAGTCGACTACCGCCACTATTCATAGCTCAGAAAATATAGCTCCACATTTCTCGCAAATCCGTTGAAAGAGTAGTTGGGAGGGCATTTTAGGAAGCGATTTTCAGCGGTTTTTAGCTCTATTTAAGGGGAGTTTACTGAGATTTTTTGGATCAATTATTAAGCATATTTCTAAGTTTTCCAAGCTTTCTAAAATTCTCTCTTTCTCTCTCTTCAAAAGAGTGTAAGCTTTGAGTTTTCTTCAAAGAGAGTTTTTTTCCAAGTCTCAAGCTCATCCATGCACTTGGTTTTTCACCCATCCTAACATTCATTGCATAAGGTAAGATCATCTACAAGGCTTAGGTAAGAGTGTATTTTATTTACCTTTTCAGTGTGACCTAGCTCTCGGGTTATGAGAGCACATTGGAGGGCTTACTCTTTTGTATCCCGATTTAGGGATTGTAATTCTTGTGGGAGTCTTTAGTGAAAATCCACATGATCACATCTCGGGTTTACGAGTATGGGACTTGAGTAGGCGTAACCAAACCAGGATATATCATGTGTTTACGATTGTCATTATGTGTTTATTGTTTGTGTTGCAATTATATTTCCGTATTTGCTTAATTAATTTTAATTCATTACACCATTCACCCCCACCGCCCCAGTGTGTTGCTTATTCAGGATCCTAGCTACTTGATCATGGTTTTTGGATCTCAACGGTAATGGATCCAACATCAGTTCGATGTTGTTCAGACCCACAATGTTCAGAAAAAAGAATGTTCTTGAAACTCAGCACGACCTTGTCTTCCCTCCCAGTGTCACCTGAACAAATAACAAATACTAACGATGTCTATGTTGGTAATCCATCCGATTCAGACAGTATCTATAACAGCATTTTTCCCCAAAGAAATTAAACATGCGAAGACAATAATCAAGATAAACACGTTGCTAGATTAGTTGTTTACCCTATATATATGAGAAAGCCACTAAATTGTGGGTTAAATATGATTCAAGTATTCTATTAAACGGCAGCGTTGGGGAACAAGAAGAAGAAGAAGAAGCAAAGGTGAGATTAGTCCCACGTCGCTATGATAAATGGTGGATAGGTAGTTAACTGTGTTTGTATGGACTGCAGTAGAGGTCGTCACTTTGGACATGTTGATTTCACACATATAAGACATAGCCATGACACACAATGAGATTTTACCAACCCATATGTTACATCATCAAAAATCCTAGAAAAATCAAAATGTAAAGAGACGGGATGGCCACACTACCAATATATCCTGAAGTCCAAAAATGAATCTAAATCTTTTCTCATCAACTTGATTTGTTATTACTCTATGCAGCTACCTTCTATCAAAAGAAAGACACCGAATCCACAGATAGAATGCCGCATAGCATGAACAGAAGAAAATATGACCCAATAGGCATTGCACAATTAACTAATCTTGAAAAACTAATGGTAAATAGTTGCACTTCATGAGTAATCAGTTGGGTGATACGTTCAGAAATGATAAACCATCTAGTCCTATCAGCAATACAACTCTTATGCTATCCACAAAGGACATTCGTGAAGCATAAATAAACATCAGGGAATCACAATCATTTGTAAGGAGAGCATAAATGCATAAATCAGAGTTTTAACTTTTAATTACTAAAAAATGGTCAAAGTATCAAGGAAAGGAAGCCTGAAGTTGCAAAACCTATGCAAACCTCAAGTGGAGATAACTCTGGTTGCCCGTGCTTTTTTCTCTTAGCATTGGCTGCCATAAGTAGAAAGTCCATGTTGCTCACGCCTGGTATCTCAACTGGGGTCTGAAAACTCATGAAGAGGCCAGCATGAGATCTCTCCTCTGGCTCCAATTCAAGTAAATTCTCACCTTTGAAGACAACACTACCTTCGGTTACTTCATAATCGGGATGACCAACAAGAACCTGTAATAAAATAAGGCCTCAATCACCGCGTTGACAAGCTAGATAACCTGATGCATTCAAAATAGTGTATTGCAGAATACATAAGTAATAAATGAACGTAAAGTTAATAAAAAAGCCAATGTCACAAATATTCTAATCAATTGATAAGATCCATTTAAAACCAATAGAGTAATGACCAGAAGTTATTCACTCTAATAAGGAAACAGATGTATCAGTTTTAAAGAATTTCATCACAGACATGTGCGGAAAGTTAACAAGAACATAAATATTTCAATAATGTGACCTTCAAATGTAACTTTATCAATATTTCTGGTCAGCAAATGTTACCCCTTTGCATCAAGGGCAAGATACAAATTAAGACACAAGGTTTAGGATATGCTAAGTTCGGAAGTAAATGATGATCAGAATGGATGCAAGAATACCACTTCACAATAAACATGACACATGGTTTCATCAAATTCATTCTGGATGGTTGTATGAATCCTTTTTACATGCGTGGGTCATTTACAAAGAATTGGAAGCTTTTTCTTTTTCTTTACAGCCTCAATTCTCCTTTAGGCCAGTGTACTCTAGTCCTAGTAGCATCTTCCAATTACAATTCTTCTGGTCATGATTTAACATCCATTTCGTCTTTCTTTATGCATTTCCAAAAACTCCCCATCTTATCTTCAGCTGATGATGTCTCTAGTCACATAGAAATGAGAATCACTCTTCATTTTGGCTTTTCATTTGTTTCAACTTCTCTTTTCACATGTGGTCATTTTAGGATATCGTTTTTGTTGACCCAAAAGTCTAAATTTTGACATATAGCCTGTTTTATAGCCATTTATAAAATTCTTTCCCCCAACTTCATTCGAATTTAATAGTCACAAAACAATCAAGAAGCACTTTTCCACTTCATCCATATGACTCTAAAACTATATATAATATTCTATTCAGTCTCACCATTATAATGAATTTTTTTCATGAAACAAAGGCTTACTCGGGTCCTGGTCATCATTGTTAGCTACGTTCTAAATTTTCTTCCCTGGTTTTTATGAAGTTCCTTTAAATATCGTAACTAAAAGAACTTTGGACTCTATACTTATCATATTGCCTACTCATTTTCTTAATTACTTCAACTGCAAAGGATGGCCAAAAGGGTGTTGGTTGGGGTAGGCTTTTTATTAAGATCTGTGAAGCACTGATGCTTTAAAATGGGTCGTGTCTATGTCTAGCATGTGTCAGTCACCGACACTGACACTTGCACGATACTTGACCAACACATATTGAACTATCTGAATCTGTGTCCGACTTAAAAAATACAAAATGTTGCATGTCCGAGCCATAACCACTCTAAAAAAAATCTTTAGATTGCATGTCAGACACTTTAGAGTCACATTTATGTGTGTTTAGATAGAGATAATAATGGAAGACAGATGACACTTACTAAGTTTCACCATGTTCAATGAATGTGGTGTTTCCTCGTTGGACAAAATAAAAGAAAAGCACAAGTTATGTACTTCCTTTTACTCTGCTTAATGAGAGGATATCACGCCAATTGTACTTGATAAAACTTCTCAGGTGCCATCCAATACATATTACTCTCACATTTATACACATATTATTTATATATATATACTAGTCATTACCCGTGCCCCTACGGGCACGGTTTATTTAATGGCTGAGTCTCCCCACAAATTTCAAGCCCCCCCAAACTGTTGTTTTCAACTTTTTAGCTTTGAAATGGCTCAGATTTTTCGGTTTCCTCCTAAATAATTTCACCCCATTTTCAATTTTCCCCCCAAAACTTATCCTAGTCATCAACTATTTTTTGTCCTAGTCATATTTAGCTTGTCCACGTAGGACAAACTCTGCCACCTAGGACAAACATTTGAAATCTTCATCTTTTATTATATATATATATATATATATATATATATATATATATATATATATATATATATTCATCTAAGGAGGCACCTTAGATCCCCTTTTTCCATATATATATATATATATATATATATATATATATATATATATATATATATTACATATATCATACAATGTTAAAATGGACCTAATGAGGTGGGCCCTTAAGCCCAAGCTGCTTGAAGTGGACAGAAAAGAAGTTGGGTTTCTTCTTTCTGAGATGCACATCACAACCAATGAGAGTGTCAACAAGACGAATCAATGATGAAAACCCATTAATTTGGCTACTTAGATTCTCAAATTAAAACTTGGACGAGATATAAAGAATAGCGAAAAAAATAGAAAGGATAAAGAATGGAAAGAATGAATATTTTGGGTGTGTAACCCTTTTCTCTCACTGGAGACGATTGTTACCACTAACAGATACTTTGATCGCGTTGGCCCTTTCCTCTAATCCGAAGTATTTCTCAAGCACTCGGAGTTACTCTGGCCCTTGGACTTATCTTCTACTCAAGGCATTTCATGGGCATCTAAAGTTATTCATTGTCCCTTTTCTTCTAGCTCAAGGCATTTCTTAAGCACTCGAAGCACACCGGAACACTAGACATTTTCTTCTAACTGACCCCTAATTTTGACAAATTGCACTCTTGGTTTACCATTTTAGACGTTGTTGTATGGTCGGTCGGTTATAGGTGGTTGACCTTAATTTCATCCTAACATTCAATTTTATATTGGCAAGTTATATGTTTTTGATTTGCCTCTACCTTTCCAGCTTTTAATGTGCATGTGATTACAAGCGCTTGATCTTATTTCCAGAATGAACTGCAGTTCAATTTGGCCGAGTTTGGCAACCGCGACCAGAATGAACTAGCTTTCCCAGTTCTCGGCATCAGCAGAGAGCTACTCTCTGCTGTTGTCTTGATGCGCTGATGTTGATGCGTAGCCAAGCAACCAAATCACTTTCGCATATATCACACATCACATCCCAAACTCACACCATGTATCGCACATATCGCATATATCACATATATCACGCATATCATATATACCACACTAAATAAGTTGAAAGCAATTTATTTCAATGTGCAAAGAAATTGATTTCATCACAATTACATAAACTATGAGTACATTATATAACATCTCATATAATATAACAATTTACACTTCCATAAAAAGCTCATATTAAATACACAAAATTGTCAAAACTTTGCCACTTTCCAAGTAAAAAATCCAACATTGCATGGAGTGAAGGTGGCTTCGGCGGGTTTCTTGAAGTGTAAACATATATCTTCATTCTAAGTATGTAAAAATACACCAATGCATCAAGCACATGAACCACCTCCTTCATGATATCAAGTCCTATAATATTGTATTAAGTTAGAACACAAGTAAGTTCACAAGCACTATAAAATACAGAAAATGTAAAAAGATTATACGTTGTTGTGTAGAGGATTTCGGCAACGTGATTTCTTATGCCCGAGATGATAAATATTACTACATATATAATGACGGCTTCCCTTACGAGGAAGATCAATTGCTCTACGAATCCGAGTCGATCTTGACCGACTGGGAGGTCTTCTTTTTTCGGATGGAGTTATTCAGTGACCATCCCAATCCTTCCAATAACGTGAATCCGGTATGTGGTGAAATTTCGACATATATGGAAGGCGATATTTTCTCGCACTATACCATGGCGAACAAAATAGCCAATGTATATGATATGTTCGCATCATACTGATGTCTGGACGTTGCGACAATCACATGGATATATGGCATGTGCTGAAGCATAGGAATATTACACATATATGTGCAACAATCGCCTTCTATAGTCATAGTATATGCGAGACATTCCTTATCCACCATCTGCCATTCATGATCACCAAATCACGTGATATAGCAAAATCGGGCTTCTTGCACCCGTGCACCAAGAATGTCCTCCGTTTTGGGGTGAAATTTGTCATCCACCGATGTCCATCAAGTCGACGATGATAGAAATACTTGTTTAACATGTAAAAGGTTCTTACAATCAATGCTTGCATCGGTAGCGCTCTAGCTCCTTTGAGAACCTCAGTGAAGCTCTTCAAACAATTGATTGTCATGATATAATACTGTTTCCCATCATATTCATACATAGCCCACCTCCTTGTCTCCACATCCAAGTATGCAATAATCCATTCATCTGCTGCAACAAACTCTGCTCTAATCTTTGCACGATATGCATTATATGTAAGCAAGTCCGATGCGTTACTAGCCCACCATAAGTGCTTTTCAAAGGTAACTTTCGGTATCCATTCGACTTGAAATTTGCAATGATATGTCGAAAACAATACGTATGGTGTCTAAAAGCCGGCTATCCCTCTCATAGTGCTCTTGGAATACCTTTCATTCCATCGAAAATGTAGGTAATCATTCGGTTTCCATGAACTCCGGGTATCAACATATAGATATAGCCGAAAAATCATTCCCAATTTTCACATTTTCAGCCGATACAACAGCAAATGCTAACGAAAAAACCCACTATTTGCATCCACTTCTGTGGCCATTAGCAAGCACCCAACATATTTTCTTTACAAGTACGTACCATCTATACTTAGGACCGGCCGACAATACTTGAAACCTTCAATTGATAATCCAAATGACCAAAACACTCCTGTAAACTGTGTCACTCCTGGCCCGATAGAATCGAATGGAATCTTATACAATATTCCATGATTGCTGTCCTTGATGGCCTCTAAGTACTATGGGAGACTCTGGCATGACTCCTCCCAATCACCAAATATCCTCGCTAATGCCTTCGATTTAGCCATCCATGCTTTGTAATATGATATTCTTATGTGTAACATAATGTGTATGGCATCTTAGATTTTTGCTGATGTCATATCAAGCTTTGTCTTCATCATTGGCATAATCTTGTTACTAATAAAAGCTGTTGTGGCTTAATTATGATCAGTATTCAGCGTGAAATTATTGCATGTATCTTTCCTCGCCTACTTTCATTATCTTGAACCTCCGAGATGTTCTTTTTCCCACTGATGCATGAATCCTCCAAGGACAATTCCAACTCGTCTCATCTTGGTTTTGCAGATTCACCTCAAAATTTAGACCACATATCACGGAATAGCATGTCTTGTTTGACCTGATTGATATTAATGATACAGTATGCAAGATCTGTCATTTCGTAATTGCTTTCATCAATTGGTCTTTGTATCATATATATCACCGACTTTGAACACTTCACTACTGCTGAGAATCCTTGGCTCTTCCATGTCTTTCTAGAGTATTTTCATAATTGTAGCATTAACTCATTGCGCCTGCTCTTCTTCATCTGGCAACGGCTCTTCAAATGGCATATATATATTGTCAGCAACCGATTGATGTAGTCATTTTGTATCATCTGCAGTCAGATTGACGATATATTGCATGATATTCTCCCTTGCACATGCATATTCATCGTTATCGGTGCCATCATTTTCTTCATCCACATGTCGTGTAATATACGTCGATGCTCCAATATTTGTAGGTCTACCAATATCTTCAGTAAGCATGTTCGCTTAATTGGACATCGACTCTGGTACATATGAGCCTGGCATGTACGTTGAGTAGGTTGCATGACCTCCATATTCAAGAATTTCAATTCTCTGTCCCGCAACAATCCACCTGCTAATGTCATATGAAAAGGTGAACTTTTAAGCTATCGAATTTATTTTATATAGATACACATAAACTTAAGTAATACTTTCACAATGTCGACACTTACGCATCGTTTTGCAGGTAGTACAAACACCCTTCTCCCGCCATATTCTCCATAAGATGGTACTCTCGATTTGGAGAATATGACATAAATAATGCCGAGTCGGTACCCATATCCAGCATGCGAGCAAATGTGTCGCGTGGTTCAGTCACTTGAGTGTTGATTATTGCTTTTTTCCACGTAAATTTCAACTGACCGTTGAACTTCCTCCAAGCTGAATAGAATCTCTATATCGTCGTCATCTGATATCTTCACAATTGTAAACATCTGATCCGTTATCGGTCATTTGCACACCAGATTCAATGCATATGCATGAGGGCTTATCCGTGTACCTTGCTATATCCGATCTACTAGCTCAAAATACGTTGAAGGTCTTCTCATAATAATTGGTTTCACGGTCCCCTGATATAGCTCGGTTTGTTATTGTCATCAATTAATAAATATCCATCAAAATAGCATGTGAAAAAAATTCATCCACTGGCCATTATTATAACCATGTGCAAAGACCTTCATAATTATGGACTTAATCATCTACGTGGAAAAAAATTAAGTCAATTTTTTTCCTACATTTTCATTATGTAGTTCAAAGGACGCATTTATATAAAAAATTTCACTCAAAAAAATTCTTATAGATATGGAAGGAAAAAGCTTACAAGTGTGGGTAATCAAGCTAGATCCGGTTGTTTCTTTGTTCTTCGATGCCCGTTAGTATCGGATCAGGTGATCTTGAAAGGAAATGGCTTGATCCAAACCTTTTTACTCGAAAAATATAGGACAACCGCCCTGGGTTTTTTTGAGGAAGATGAGTTTTTTGCAAAGTTTGAATGAGATGAGTTGTTGCCTGGAAGGAGTTAAGTATGAATTTTGGCTGCAGTTGACAACCATGGCCAATTCACATGCCCGTGACTCTTAACACGCCTGTGACTTGACTTGAATCACAGACAAAGTTTGGCCGCGATTGGCAACTGTGGCCAAAAGATGAAAATTCCCTGTCGCACACAGCCACATGCTGAGTGCTGCCGTGGAAGGAAATTGGTCTAAAATGCTAATTAGTTTAAAAGTTGGTCGAAAATGCAAATAATTTATAATTTTTGGCTTTTTCAAAAAAAAATTGTCCACAAAAATATGTTACCCCATTCTTCAAGCCGAAGTTCAGAACATACATAAACTGTGCTTGGTCTCAGTCAAATTTCAAATTTGAAAATGGATTGAGATCGAAAAAACCAAAACTCGTCTAGTTAGCCTCACTAAAATTTCAAACATCATATCTGAAACTTGCTTTTTATATGCAAAAATCCAGCTAAAATTATTGAGCCATGTAGAAACACATACTACCCTAACTTAGTTTGCGAATTGTAATTCTAAATATAATATTTTGACAGTTTACAGTGACAAAGTCCCAGGTTTTGTTGCACTTCAAAAATCAAGCCCAAATATTGGACTCTGCACCACTCCATGTTTCAATATAAACCCTAATTAACAAAATTCCCAATGAACTCAGCTTACATTTACTTCTAGACATGAATAAAATCATTCACTTTTTTATCCACTGAACAACAAACAGCTTTGTCCGTCAATTGCAAACAATTTCCCCGTTCAAACACTTAAAAAATAAAATAAAATAAAAACATGTTTCCAAATAAACACTCACCTTCGAGAAAGTACTCTTCCCTGATCCATTCTTGCCCATAATAGCATGTACCTAATTCAATCCCAAAACCAACAATAAATACCGAAAAATGCTACATCAACAACAAATTAAGGACGAACTTCGGTGGTTTCTTCATCAAGTCCGAACCTCGCCCTCATTGATCGTGAGACTGACGCCGCGAAGGATCTCCTGCTTCGACTCCGCAACTACAGCCCTCAGGTTCCTGACCTCGAGCAGCGCCTTTGGAGTGCCTCGGCCGCTGGCGTTGGCGACCGGCGGGGAATCGACGGTGAGGGTAGCCCTGAGAGAGGGGACGCTGCGGCGTGTAAAAAATCGGTTTGAGAGTCGAGTGGAGAGTGTAAATTGAGAAGATTTTGATGGTGTTGCTGTAAACGGTAGCGACGGAGTCGACGAAGGGAGAGGGAGAGCCATGTGAAAAAAATTGGTATCGGGTTTAGAGATCGGAATTCGATTCACAAAAGAAAGAGTGCTGGAGATGTACGCGGGTCGGATGCTGTGTATGTTGTGTAATTTTGCTTTCTATTTCCAAAAGTATTCAGCGAGTATCATATGGACATAATTCTTTTTTGTCAGTTGTATGCGTTGCGTAGTTTTTCTTCCGATTTCCAAAATCGCTCGCACAACGTGCATCATTTTTATATGTTATGCACATAGTGTTATGAATAGGACCCATTGGGCCTATTGGGTATCCACCCACATGAGTACCCATTATGAATACTATATAAAGGAGGCTAGGGGTTTCCTAGCCTCAACCCTTCTCCAAATCCTTTTCTCGTTCATAACACGTTATCAGCACGATCACGCTCGTAGGAGGAGACGGCGGCTCGCGGGGAAGGAGATCCATCAATCGCTCAGAAAAAGAAGATCGTAATCTTCTCAACGGGGAGCGAAAAGGGCATCCTTCACCAACCGTCGCCTAGATTCCTCGTCGAATCTAGAGGTAAAAATCCAAACTTTTTAGATCTAAACTTGCTTTTCTCATTAGATCTGCATGTTTTAGGATCAAAAAGTTTACAAAATCGGTTAAATTCAACATTTTTAATAAGATCTGCATGTTTAAAACAATAAAAACTTGTTTTTTAGCGATCAAATTTGTTGAAAAATCCGATTTTTACCTCCCCCGCCTTTGATCCAAAAATAAAAATCCGCACGCCCGTAGGGCGGAACGGCGGCGCGCCCTTCGCGCCGCCGTCGGAGAACAATCGCCGCGGCCTCAGGCCGCGGCCAGTCGCCGCGGCCTGCAGGCCGCGGCCAAAGCGCCGCGGCCTCAGGCCGTGGCCCAGCGCCGCGACCTGAAGCCGCGGCCCGCCGCCGCGGCCTGTCGCCGCCACGACGGCCGCGCCCTACGCGGTCAGCCGTCGCGGCGACACGCCGCGGGCCCCCCTTAGGGTTTCCCGAAACCCTAACCCTAACGGGCCTTTTTCCGGGGGAGGCCCAACATTAACCCTAATGGGTTGTTTTCATGGCCCAAAAGGCCAGAAAATTAGCCCATTCACATAAATTATTTTATTTATTTTTGGCCCTAAAAAGCCCAAAATATTTAAAAAGAAATCTTTAAAAGGGTTGAAAGCGGCAAAATAAAACATTATATTATGGATCAAAAAGGCAAAAAGTTTTTCAAAAAAAAAATGTTTTTTGCACGACACACACAATTTTTAAATTACTTTAAATGCCTGTGTCTTTTGATTATCTGCGTGGTTGTATGTCGCAAAAATATTATCTGCGTGGATGTGCAAATATTAGGCTATGTTTTTAGGGATCAGCCAGGTTTCCGACACCGTTTTAAATTCCCGCAATTTTTCTTCTTTTTTGAGAGAAATTTTGTATGTGAGGATAAAAATGTAAAAAAGAAGACCGAAGGACACCAAGAAGAAGCTGAAGGCGTTCGCACAACGGAGATAGGGGCTTCTCTCTGAAGTTCCCGAGTTGTACTTTATTTTTTTTTCATGCATTCATTTTTGATGTAACTTCGGACTGTACTTCTTTTATTTTTCGGTGTCGGCTGGCTGATCCCCATAGTCCTAAGTCTTTTTCTTTCTGTTTCATTGCTTATGCATTAACTGCGTGGTTGTTAATTAGTTTTAATACCATGTTAATGTTACAATGAAACTGTCAAAAAGCATGCTAAAATCACTTTAATATAGTTCAACGCCTATTGCTAGACTATATACATGCGATAAGTTTTCTTTAAAAAATGCCTGCAGCATATAAATAGCATGTGTACATCATACTTGTTTCATTCAAATGTACATAATCTTTAGTTTACAAACTTTACATTATATGTACGATGGGCTCATGATATGACGATATTTATGACAATAAGACAATAATGATTTCAAAAAAATTTTAAAATCATATCCTCTTTATGAACCTGAAGTTTCAAAATCAAATCAAAAGTCAACACTCTCTCTCCCTAATAAAATAAATACGATGGTTTATGCGAAAATTAAAATTGCTATCTTTATAAAAGATGCATACTTTGCGGTAAACAGATATATAAGATCTATGATCTATATAATCCAATATGGACACCAGAAGTTTTCCATAATACCGCTAAACTCTTTAAAAGAGTTCTCTCCTTTATTCTTACAAGGAAAGATTTTTTTTTTTCTAGCCTTGAATATAAGCATACGCCTGAAGTCGTGGCTTAATGAATAAGTGAGAAATACATTACGCACCCACGTATTTGTTCCCCTCTGAGCATGGTAAACTATCCAGATAAAATTTGAACGACTCAAGTAAAAGGCCTGAAGCTATACTCGAGCATTCAAATAGACCTTTTAAAAGTCCCTTATTAAAGTGGAAGTATAAATAATTTGCTCAAACCCATGCTTATGTCTCCTTAGCAAGACTGATTTTCATTGTCCTTTATAAATAAGGAATATTGAAATCAGGGGAAGTTCAGGATCAAACATGACCTGAAATAAAAATAAGGAAAACTCAAAACAGGGGAAGTCTTGGATTAAATGGGAAAGTGAAGATACGATATACCTCGACATGGAGTAAGCAATGGCAAGCCAAAATCAGACCGGAAGTTCTGATAAATAATGTTTTTGCAAACATGAAAGTGCATTAACTTATGCCATATAAAAATACATACATATCTAGTCAAACGACGAAAGTCTAATTGACCTTATGTATATTTAGCTACTCCCCGAGGACAAATAAACTTTGAAATCAAAAATTATCTGTTGTCATAACATAAGTCTTAAATGAGCATAATTATTGTTGTATGTTTTCAAGAGCACACATCACACTATGTCACTTGTTGACTTATCATCAGTATTATTCTCTTGTAGTCTTAATACATTTTATTTTACTGCGTATGTTTTGCTATCTTGAATACCCCTAAAAAATAAATAAAATGAGGATGCCATATACTCTCTGAAACTTATACAGTTTCAAAAAGGATATTCGTCAAAACGAAATCCCTAATGACTCAAGTAATAAATGAAGCCTGAAGCTTTGTCCCAAAATGATCCGCACAATAGTCAAAGTGAAGATGTAATCCTTCACAGTTTGAACACAGTTTCAACTATTACCGGACAAAATTAACTTGAGCATTTGTAATGGACTTTTCAAAAGTGCCACATAAATTCAAAAGAGGAATTATTTTGGAACACCAGAAGTGTCCAGAATCGACCAACTATGGATCGATATCACCCTGGAGTGATGATGCAAGACATCATCAACCAGAAGAACCCGAAGATTCTTCAAAAAGGGTGAATCTTTCATTGTCCTATTCAAAAAGGAAAAATGATAATGAGATCATCTCCATTCACATGGACCTTGACTCTCCCCTCTTCCTCAAATGAATTTAAGATGATATACCATCATCATTAAAGATAATGAAGACCTTTAGGTCTCTTGAGAGTATTTAAGGGATATAAATAGGCTTCGTCCACTCCCTTAACCGGACTGATGATGTACCCTTGGTGTACTCGTCAATATATCCTCTAAATAAATGGTCATTATCCAACCACATTCTTTTATAAAATGGTGGTAACTTTGGATAACACTGGGAATTTTAAATGTTTTACAACTGGAAAAATAACGAACACCCTGAAGCTTGTGTTCACACCCAAATATGGGTAAGATAAATCATTAAAATGATTTAAATGGATTTCTTATCCATTAAAAATCCAGTTGTATGTGACCACATGGGAACATGCAATTACATTGCAAACCATCAAAACGCATTCTTAGAACCTATTTATATGAGTCTGATCACCTCATATAAACAGTTTCCGAAAACCCCTGACGGGGGAAGCGTTTAGAGCACATCTTATAGATTGTGCCATGATGAGTAGACACCCCCCATATCACCACTATAGACCATCAAAATGCAGAACTATTTATCGGAAGTAAATATCCCAGATAAATAGAGTCTGAGCACTCTGAACAGGGGAAGCATTTAAATTCACTTCTCCAAAGACGTGCATTGATGATCCTATTTTAAAGCTTTGATGAGATCCTGAAGATCCCTCACAACTTTAATGTCCCAGAATCAGTTTCAACAGAAATACTACAATCATCCATGAGCCTAAAGCTCAAATGACCATTTAAATCATTAATACCTATGATCTGGTTATCATGAATTGTGATGAGATCCTGAAGATCCACACTTATGAAACTGTTAAAACAGTTATCAGACATAGTTACTGACAATATAGATATTGTCAAAACTTTCACATCCCTGCTACTAAAAATCCAGCTAGGATTGACATACCGAATATATTGGATGCAATCCACCAGTAGCAGAAGTGGATATCCTCAATGGATGAGAGGACATACCACTAGGCTCCAAAAAGAGAGATCTACTCCTGGAGACCGAAAAAACAATACCACCACAGGAAAGTGAGCTCAAATCCAGAACCTTATTGCAACTTGGTTGCTAAGGACCAATTCTGGATCTGTCCATATTCTTTACCCGTCCCAGAACCTTCACTTCTTTAACGCGTCGTGAAGGAGACACCTCTGGGAGAAATCAAATGATTATAGTACGTACGGGGTGAGTTTTGGACAAGAAAGAACACCTTTTGTCGACAAATTCTCTCATATTTCATTTTGCCAGTTAAATATAAAATATCGTTTCCACAACTCTGCTTTGCCTGAAGCAAAGATAGAGATTTGGCCAAATTATAATAATGTGGAATGAGGCAATAATAAGGTGAGCTGGACTCACTTATGAAATATGAGGTGTTGGACCTGAAGTCCTGGTATCAAAAATGATATCAAATCCTGTGGGATAACTGAGTATTGAAGGAGAATCAAAATAAAATCGTTAGCTATAAGCATTTTAATTTGCTATAGTTTTTAGAGGTATAAATCGCTCAAACCAGGAAGTAATCAAGTAAGATGAGCTGAACTCACTTACAAGATGAATCTGATGCATCGACTGGTTTATGTCAAGGCGTAACCCAACGAATGGCAAAAGAGGGAATTTTTGGTTGATGTTGCTTGTGGATGTGACAACATCACCGATATAAAATTTCTTCAACTGCATGTACAAATTTTTTCTTTACTTTACTTTTCTTTTTGGGACACATATTAATAATATGATTAAAGGAAAGACAACCTAGACAAAGATCCTTAAATGACTTATACTAAAAGGTTGTTGTTTGCACCTCTTAAAAACAGTATTGTTCTTAAGAGAGCAAATTAAAAGAATTGAGATTATAAACTCAAAATATTATCGGATCTCCTGAAGAGAAATTATCGAAATATCTGTTAAAGCCTATCTATCAGATATGATATGATATGAAAGCCCTAGCTAGGCATAAATTCTAGGCCTACAGAACTTTAATCATCCTGAAGATAAACTATTATCCTGGAAATGAACTATCATCCTGAAGATGACGTTAATAAATCATCCCGAAGATGTAAACTTCATACAATGATGATTGATGAAGAAACATTAATTTCATTCTCCACCAAATACACCTATTTGGTTGTATGGATATACATTAAAAGACCCCTTTCCGTTAGCTGGAAGAGGGGAAGAATATATATGGTCCGGAAGTACCTTAAGTGTCTTTGAAACACTATACCTGGCCAACTGCATGCGTCTCTTTTGAGCGTTAGCAGTATTGCTATTAGCCAGGTACAGTGCAGTGCCCCCAGCGCACCACTGGACCAGAGATATGTAGCTTCTGCGCTATCTCCAAGGGTCGAGGAAAAATCCTCTATGTTAAATGTATTTGCATATGCAGGTTACAGATCATCGCGATGAATGGAATAAAAGGGACGTCCACCTCCTGAAGATCTACACAGAATCCTTCCAAGTCTACATCCTTCCACCATTCCGAGAAGCCCATCACCCAAGGAGCAGTTCAAGAACATACAATGCCAGGTCCGGAAGTACCTCGTAGACAATGACGATTGAGACGTGGAGCTGTCTATCAAGTTTGCTAGCGCTCCTTTAGTTTCAGCTAATGCCTTATATGAGTGAAACTTGTATAGATGAGTGATGCTTGTACTTTACTTTTGCTTTCGGAATGTTGCAGATGAGATGGATGTATAGACACATAGGAGATAAATGTATAGATATATAGGAGATCTGCAAGCCTGAAGCTTGATCAGATTAGGGGGAGTCAACTATAGAGTTGTACTCTTTTTCCTTGGCTAGTGGTTTTTCCCACAGGGTTTTCCATAGTCAAGGTTTTAATGAGGCAACCACATTGACTCTGGATCCAGAAGTATCCACCCCTCGACACATCCCCAAATCAGGGGAAGTTATGGAGTGCTGTACTCTTTTCCCTTCGCTATTGGTTTTTCCCACAGGGTTTTCCATAGCTAAGGGTTTTTTTAACGAGGCAGTTACCCTTAACTTGGATCCAGAAGTATCCACCCCTTAAGATACTCAGTAGTACTAATGAATCATTCAGTATTCATAAGTCGAGTATACCACGTTGGTTGGATAAGGGGAAGTGTTATGAATAGGACCCATTGGGCCTATTGGGTATCCACCCACATGAGTACCCATTATGAATACTATATAAAGGAGGCTAGGGGTTTCCTAGCCTCAACCCTTCTCCAAATCCTTTTCTCGTTCATAACACATAGAATAATTTTTGCCCCCTTAAAATTTTATTATCGTTTCATTATTGTTTGTGCCAAGGTCGTTGATTAATTTTGCTCTTTGTGATTGTTTCAGAGTGTTTTCTCACTACAATGCGTTGACCGTGGAGAACCCGGTCAACGTGGTCAAGGGACCCGCTTTGGGTCCCTCGGGGGCTTCGAATCGGTGCAGAAGGGGCGAGGGGAAGCCTCGGCCCTGGTTGAGACGCTCGGCCTCGGACAGACGCGCTCGGCCTCGGCTGGGAGGGGGACGAGGGGTAGCCTCAGTCGCCCGGGTAGATGCACGGCCGTCTGGCGGCGAGGGTGAGTCTCAGACCCGATTAGGACGCTCGGCCACGGTAGGGCGTGCTCGGCCAAGGAAGGCTGAGGGTGAGGGGAAGCCTCACCGTCCGGTTGATTGAGTGGCCGGAGAGGGGCGAGGGGTAGCCTCGGCCCGTTGATCTGTTGTTCACCTGCGTAGACGAGAACGCTCGTCAGGGGGCCGGACCTTGGTTCCGGCCAAATCCCCTCCGATGCCTAAGTCAGATAGAGATCTGAGAAAGGAGGCCCGGCGGAGACGGTCCGACTCGTGAGGAGATCGTGACGGCGTCTCTCGGCGCGAGCGGGGGAGGAAGGAGATGAGTTGGGGGAACGAGGTCGTTGATGGAGTACCTTAGATTTTGTTACCTGAGATGCGGTCCCTTTCTTCGTCGTCTTCCTGACCCTTTTGTAGAGCTCCCAGCGTGATTGGCTCTGGCCCACGTCCCACGCCCGCCATCGATCGTGCCCCATCCGTCCCCCCTCGCCGCCGCCCTCTCCGCCATGCCAGCATCTCCCCATTATCGCCATTTAGTGGTTGCGTGTCCGGGGGAGCGGTTTTCGCAGGAGTGGGCGAACGACCAACGGGTTATGGGAGCCGGGTCGGATCGACGTTTCGAGAAGGTCCCTTGTAGGGCCTTTGCCGAATGGGCTTTCAGGATGCAGGTGGGCTCTTGGGCTCGTGCTTTATGGGTCTCGGTCAAATAGGCGTAACAATTGCCCCCATCGGTCGGGTTGATCAGCTTCGGCCGGTTCGGCTCGGCCGATGTGACCTCTGCCGATTTTGACAGGTTCTCCAGTCGATGCCGACTCATTTATTAGTCGCCATCATGAGTTAGCCCGTTCGATGTTTTTAAGGCGCGGGTTCCGAAGCGCCGTCGGCCTTCAGATGTTGCCACGTGTAGCGGCAAGCTTATCCCTGCCGCTCGCGGAGTCGTCTTAAGTGGAGAAGCCGAGGGATTCGTGGGCCGCCATCCCATCATCTTTCTTCTTTGCGCTGATCCCCCTTTTGTCTGAGCTTTCCCCCATGTCGTCTTCCTCTGCTACGGGCTCGGTTCGGTCGGAGCGCGACGCGGCTCCGGGTCTGGCGGGTGGCACTCCTTCGGCGATCAGTCAGCACGGAGATGATCTTTCAGGGGTTCCTTCTGAGGTCATGGCGTGGCCTTCGTCGATCTGTGCCACCGCCATCGGGAGCATGCGCTCCTCCTACCTGCTCCCGCCCTACTCGGCTCGTGCCCCTGGGGCTGACGAGCGGATCTGCTCTCCTGGTCCCAATGAGGTCGGAATATATGAAAAGTGCTTCCACTTCGGGCTCCGTTTCCCGCTTCATCCTTTTATCGTTGAGTTCCTTCAGGCCCACAATGTGTGCTTGTGTCAATTCTGTCCCAACGCCGTCGGGATCCTCGTCGGGTTCGTTGTCGTCTGCATGCTGAAGGGTGTGGTGCCCTCTCTCCGCCTCTTTGCCCAGTTCTACCACCTGAGCCTCCACCAATCGGGGGCGTGGATTTACATCAGCGCCCGCCCGAAGATGTCCCTGGTGCTGGGGTTGCCGAGTTCTCTGAAACGCTGGAAGGGGGAATATGTGTTCGTCACATTCCCCTCGAGCGTACACTTCCCGGCACGGTGGGTGGCGGCCGGTGCCGTTGTTCTCAATCTGGGCGAGCCGACAGTCGCTGAGCAGCAGACGGCGAGGGACATGTTGGCGATTCCTCCGAGGGAGCGCTCGATCGACTTCCTCTTTAGTGACTTTAATTTGCGTAAGACGGTGTGGCCCCTAGGTAAGCTGCTCCGTGCGTTCGCCCCTCGAGATCGTCCAGGTTCTGCTCTGTCTCTCATTTATCTTTTGAGTGCAGGTGGGTTCCCTCTCGGTCCTCCTCCCGCCAGCGCTCTCGTGCAGGCTTCAAACCCGGATCCGCGCAGAAGGGACCATGTGTTGGCGGTCCGGAAGAAGCAGCGGGTTGTGACCGTATCCGGAGGCTCGAAGCGAAAGAGGATGTCGTCTCCCTCTCTCCCCTTGCAGGGATCTCCCGAGAGGCTCCGTGGGGGGGGGGGGGTCGAGGGGGCCGACGTTCAGCCGACTGCTGACCGACCTCATCCCGCTCCCGTTGAGGTTGCCTGGCCGTGGGCAGGCCCTTCACCTCTTCCGGACGGCTTTCTCCCTGATGCTTACAGTTGGTATCTGGGGGCGTTCCGCTCCGCTCCTGGCGAGTTCCCTTCGTCAGGGGAGGGTCTTCTTCGTCCACGCTTTCCAGTGGGTGAGAAGGAGTCGGTGTTCTCGAGCCGTGGAGCCGCCGCTCGAGTGGCCGAGAACTGTTGTCTCCCTCCCGACCAGGCGGTGTTGGACGGAGTCAGAGGTGATTGCTTGGCTACCTTCGTGATCCAGGCTGGTCAACAGGTAGTGCGTCTCTGCTTGTCCCCCCGTTCTCCAGCCGCTTTTGCCCTCTCACCTTCGTTGCTTTGGCACAGTTGTCCTCGGTGGGCCTCTCGATGAGGCGCCAATTCGCGGCTCTTCCCAAAGACAAATCCGTGGCTGGGCTAGGCCCTGAGGTCCCTGGCGAGGAGGAGGAGGAAGCTGGTCAGTTGGAGGAAGCGCGGGTCCAATCCCTGAACTCCCGCATAACTGAGCTGTCCTCTGCCCTGGAGGCGGCGGATCGCGAGAGAGCCGTGGCTCTGGCCGCGAAGTCCGAGGCCGAGACGCGGCTCGCCTCTCTTTTAAAAGACGTCGACGCGTCTGGAGGATTCAAGCAGATCCCCGGCCCGGCTGCTGCCCCCGACGCCTCGGAGCTGTCCGATCGTCTGGATGCGGCGGAGGAGCAGGCGAGGGCCCTTGCTGCCCAACTAGGATAGAAATCCCGGGAGATCGAGAAGGAGAAGGCGGAGCACCAACACCAGGTAGAGACCTTAGAGGCCCAGCTGCGTGGGCTCGAGGAGGTGGATCCGGCCCGGATCGCTCAGGATGCCGTGGCGGAGTATGCCACCTCCTTTGTGGAGACCGCCTTGGCGACGTCGTACGAGAAGGGCTTCGCCCGGTGCCAGTCCGAGATCCAAAAGAAGTTCCCGCTCTCGGGGATTGTCTTCGAGAATCTTCGGATGTACCCTGACGCCGAACAGAGCAAGGGGGGAGGCCCTAGTGAGCTGCCAGCTTGTGGCTCCACCGGTGCCCCCGGGGAAAAATGAGGGAGGGGAATGTCCCTCGACCTCTTCGCGTATCCCTCTGTATGCCTTTTCGCTTTATCTGAAAAGGAGTGAAATTAAAACAAATTTATTTCATAGGAAGTGATACATCTATTGAAAGTATTTGCGTAAATATTCCGCATTCCAAGTGTGAGTGAGAACTCTCCCTTCCATGTCGGCTAGTCGGTAGGCTGCGGGTCCGAGGACCTCGACGACTTTGTAGGGTCCCTCCCATCTAGCCGCGAGCTTCCCTTTGCGAGCGGTATCGGTGGTGAAGCCCGCTTTCCGGAGGACCAGGTCCCCGAGGTGGAAGCTTCTCCCTCGCACCCGAGCGTTGTAGTATCGGGCCACCTTCTGCTTTTGGCGGACGATGGTGGCCAGTGACTGCTCCCGTCGCTCGTCGAGGAGCTCCAGGCTGAGCCCTAGGCCCTGCGAGTTCCGGTCTTCGTCAAAGTATTTGAGGCGGAGAGATTCTTCCCCCAATTCGACTGGTACCACCGCCTCGGCCCCATAGGTGAGCATGAAGGGGGTCTCGCCCGTAGCCTCCTTGTGGGTCGTCCGGTATGACCAGAGTATCCCGGGGAGCTCTTCCGGCCAGTTCCCTTCGGCGTCCTTTACTTTCTTTCGGATGGGCTCTATGATACACTTGTTGGCCGCCTCTGCCATCCCGTTGGTTTGGGGGTGTGCCACCGAGGCAAAGAGGAGCTTGATTCCCCATTCCTCGCAAAAATCTTTAAACCCTGCTGAATCAAACTGCTTCCCGTTGTCTGTGACGATGGCCCGTGGTACTCCGAATCGAGAGATGATGGAATTCCACACGAAGCTTTTCGCTTTCTTCCACGTGATGGTCGCCAACGGCTCAGCCTCAATCCACTTGGTGAAATAGTCCACTGCCACGATCAGGTGCTTCCGCTGCCCTCGTCCTGGCTTGAACGGTCCGAGGATGTCGAGCCCCCATTTCGCAAAGGGGAGGGGGCTCACGATGGGGATGAGCTCTGACGGAGGAGTTGAGATGTGGTGGGCATACCTCTGGCATTCTTGGCATTTCTGCACGTAGCTTGTAGCATCTTTGGCCAAGGTCGGCCAGTAGTACCCCTGCCTTAAGATCTTCTGCGCGACTATCTTGCCCCCGTGGTGATTCCCGCAGATCCCGTCGTGAACCTCCTGTAGGACGTAGTCAGCTTCTTGCGGTCCGATGCACTTCAGGCATGGGAGGACGTCCGTCTTGGTCCAGCGTCTCCGGTAGAGCGTCCCCTCATGGATCACGTATCGGAGTGCTTTTCTCTCCAGGGTTCGGCGCTCATCCCCATCGGCCGGCACCTCTCCGTGGGTGAGGTATCGGATGATCGGGTCCATCCAGGTGGGCTCTTGGTCGATCGCCATCACCTCGTGCTCCATCGTGCTGGGGGACGGCAGGTTCTCTACGTAGATGGTGCGGCCCAGCTCCTTTGGCGAGGACGAGGCCAGTTTTGACAACGCATCGGCCCGCGCATTCTCTGATCGTGGGAGGTGTAAGACCTCCACGTCCTTGAATTTGGACATCGCCGCTCTGGCGACTGGGAGATATCTCTGCATAGCCTCCTCCCGTGCCTCGTAACTCCCTAAGAGTTGGTTGACAATGAGCTTCGAGTCGCTGAGGAGGCGGACGGACTCGGCCCCGAGCTCCAGGGCCAGCCTCAGGCCATTGATCACAGCTTCGTATTCCGCCACGTTGTTCGTGGCCGGGAACTCGAACCGCAACGCGTATTCCGCGATGTTCCCCTCCGGAGATCGGATCGCAATCCTGGCTCCTCCTCCTGACTGCGTGGCCGACCCGTCCACATGAACTATCCACGCTCCTGGATCCTCTGGTTGAAAGTGGTCAGCCGAAAGAAAGGACAAGGGTTGAGCAGTTACCGTCCCCGGGCCTTCTCCCTCTGGGGGCCATTTCCTCCCATCGTGCATTCGGCGATTAAGTCGGCTAGGGCTTGTCCCTTGATGGCCGTGCGCGGTTTGAATCGGAGGTCGAACTCGCTCAGCTCCACTCCCCAGTTTAGCATCCTTCCCATTCGATCGAATCTCTTGAGGTTCTGTTCTAGCTGTGAGTCGGTCAGGATTAGTATGGTGTGGGCCTGGAAGTAGGGTCGGAGCCTTCGCGCTGAGAGGACGATGGCGTACGCCAGTTTCTCCATGGGCGAGTATCGCACCTCCGCCCCCTTCAAGATCCGGCTCGTGTAATATACTGGCCATTGCACCCCGCTGTCCTCCCGGATCAGCACCGAACTCACAGCTTCCTCTGCGCACGCCAGGTAAAGGCTCAGCGACTCCCCTTCCCGGGGTTTGGACAGGAGAGGGGGGCTGCGGAGATACTCTTTGAGGTCCCCGAACGCCCGGGAGCAGTCTTCGTCCCAGTGTATCGTCTTCCTATTGTTCGGAGGTTCCGCGATTGCTTTCCTCAGGACCTTGAAGAAGGGAAGCGATCTTTCCCGCTGATTTGGAAAGGAATCGCCCCAGGGCTGCGATGCGCCCGTTCAACCTCTGTAGCTCCTTGATCGTCGTCGGCTCGCGCATGTTAACCAGCGCCTCGATCTTGTCGGGATTAGCTTCAATACCACGATTAGTTATCATAAACCCCAAGAATTTGCCAGATCTTACCCCGAACGTGCATTTCGCGGGGTTGAGCCGAATGTGGTGTCGCCGCAACCGCTCGAAGGTCTCCCGCAAGTCGGCGATGTGGTCTTCCGGTCGCCTTGACTTGACAAGCATGTCGTCGACGTAGACTTCTAGGTTCCTCCCGATCTGGGAGCTGAACACCTTGTTGACCATTCTCTGGTAGGTGGCCCCCGCGTTCTTCAAGCCAAAGGGCATCTTCTTGTAGCAGTAGGTTCCCCGGTCCGTCGTGAAGGCTGTCATCTCTTCGTCCCGGGGGTCCATCTGGACTTGATTGTACCCGGAGTAAGCGTCCATGAAGCTTAGCATCTCGTATCCCGAGGCGTTGTCCACCAGGTGGTCGATGCGCGGCAGGGGGTAGCTATCCTTGGGACAGGCCTTGTTGAGGTCACTGAAGTCCACGCACATTCGCCACTTCCCGCTGGGTTTTTTGACCATCACCACGTTCGACAGCCACTCCGGGTACCAGACTTCTCGTATGAAGCCAGCATCGAGGAGACGCTCCACTTCCTCGGAGGCTGCCTTCATCTTCTCGCCGCCCAGGTTACGCTTCTTCTGCCTAACCGGCTTGAAGTTGGGGTCGGCGTTGATCTGGTGGACGATCACCTGGGGGTCCACGCCGGGCATGTCTTCAGGCGACCAGGCGAAGATGTCCAGGTTCGCCTCCAGGCACTCGATCAGCTGGTCCCTTAGGTCCGGGCTCAGCCCTCTCCCGATCGAGACGAAGCGGCCTTCGATGTCCGTGACCGGGATTTGCTCCTGCTCCTCCGCAGGGGTGGGCCTGGGCCCACTCCTTAAGTCGAGCGCGGCCATCCGGTCAGCTAGACGATCCTCGGGACCTTCCTCCGCCAGTTGATAGCAGGTATTCGGTCTCCCCGCGTCGCCTTCGACTTGCCCCATCCCCCCCGGCGTTCGGAACTTAATGGTCCGATGGAGGGTCGAGACCATCGCGCCGACGGCGTTGAGTAGGGGTCGGCCGATGATCCCATTGTATTCCGACCCGATCCCCAACACGATGAATTCCACCGCTAGGGTCACAGAGTCTGGTGTGTTTCCGAGCGTTACCGGGAGATGGATAGTGCCGACGATGGGGGTGGAGTGACCCGTGAATCCGACCACGGGACCCGAACGAGGTCGCAAGTCTCCTTTCTGCCGGACCATCTTCTCCAGGGTTGACATAAATAGGACGTCACAGGAGCTGCCGGTGTCGACAAGCAGCCGTCGCACTAAGGTAGTGTCTATGACCACTGATACCACCAAAGCCACGTCCGAGCTGCGTGCCGTTACGGGCGCACTCGGTCTCCCAACCGGTGGGGAAGGGGAGGGCACCCCGGCCCTTTCCTCACGACTCTCCTCGCGTCGGTCCCGTGCCCATTCTTGGCAACGATGGCGGGGCCTGTCGCCCCGCGTCGGGGCCTCGCCCTTCTTTCGCCGAGAGGAGGGGGGCCGCGTCATCGCAGATGTGGTTTGTTTCTTCGTGGGACAGTTTTCGTTCCCACAGACGGCGCCAGATGTTTCAGAGTGTTTTCTCACTACAATGCGTTGACCATGGAGAACCCGGTCAACGTGGTCAAGGGACCCGCTTTGGGTCCCTCGGGGGCTTCGAATCGGTGCAGAAGGGGCGAGGGGAAGCCTCGGCCCTGGTTGAGACGCTCGGCCTCGGACAGACGCGCTCGGCCTCGGCTGGGAGGGGGACGAGGGGTAGCCTCAGTCGCCCGGGTAGATGCACGGCCGTCTGGCGGCGAGGGTGAGTCTCAGACCCGATTAGGACGCTCGGCCACGGTAGGGCGTGCTCGGCCAAGGAAGGCTGAGGGTGAGGGGAAGCCTCACCGTCTGGTTGATTGAGTGGTCGGAGAGGGGCGAGGGGTAGCCTCGGCCCGTTGATCTGTTGTTCACCTGCGTAGACGAGAACGCTCGTCAGGGGGCCGGACCTTGGTTCCGGCCAAATCCCCTCCGATGCCTAAGTCAGATAGAGATCTGAGAAAGGAGGCCCGGCGGAGACGGTCCGACTCGTGAGGAGATCGTGACGGCGTCTCTCGGCGCGAGCGGGGGAGGAAGGAGATGAGTTGGGGGAACGAGGTCGTTGATGGAGTACCTTAGGTTTTGTTACCTGAGATGCGGTCCCTTTCTTCGTCGTCTTCCTGACCCTTTTGTAGAGCTCCCAGCGTGATTGGCTCTGGCCCACGTCCCACGCCCGCCATCGATCGTGCCCCATCCGTCCCCCCTCGCCGCCGCCCTCTCCGCCATGCCAGCATCTCCCCATTATCGCCATTTAGTGGTCGCGTGTCCGGGGGAGCGGTTTTCGCAGGAGTGGGCGAACGACCAACGGGTTATGGGAGCCGGGTCGGATCGACGTTTCGAGAAGGTCCCTTGTAGGGCCTTTGCCGAATGGGCTTTCAGGATGCAGGTGGGCTCTTGGGCTCGTGCTTTATGGGTCTCGGTCAAATAGGCGTAACAGTGATAATTTTTCTGAAACGGACAAAATTTCTCAACGTTTTATGTAGATGTTTTGTTTGTGCCATGTTACGGTCCTACGGTCGGCCCATGTGATCAAGGCCCACATACAATGGAAACCCGAGTAAACAGCTCTCCTACTATGCGGAATTAACCCTAGCCCGAGCGGAAGATTGCTTCTATCCCAAGAAGCCCGCCTCGCCGTACGACAAGCCCGCCTCCCGGGCTAACCGAAGAAGCTCGCCCTGCCGATTAATATGCTCGCCATGACACGAAGAAGCTCGCCTATTTGCCAAGGAAGCACGGTCAGACGGTCCCGAGACGCCGAGCTTGGTCGATGAGCTTGACTCTCCCACAGGGCGGCCCGTCATAAATATCTCTGACAGGGCGACGTAGGGCCACCTACCCTCCATTAATGCCAGAGGTTAAGGGCGAGAACTGATGGCCGCACATCGTGTCTCATTAATGCATCTGACACCATCTAACACCATTAATGCAGAAAATATCCCCGACACAACTCGCCAACCTATCGCTTCACCACTCGAGTACTGGATGGGTTGATTCGACAGCCGACATGATGGCAAGCAACCACCTCTCAGCTCTATAAATACCTCCTCCTGCCTCCATTGAGGGGGTTGGTCAGTTGAAATCTCTTAACTTCTTTCCAATACTCAAGGTCAGATATCTCTCACATATCCGTGCCTTCCTCACATGCTCGCCACGCTTCGCCGATCTGCTCGTCAAGCGTGTCCGACACATATATCTCAAGTCATTCACCGACTTAAGTATCGGAGATGCTACGAGCTGACAGCCAGCCCCGCCTTTCTGACAAGTTTTCTTGCAGGAAGCTCGACTCAGCTACCGGGAGACGGCGACCTTCAGGCTACCTTGGATCCTTCGCCTTTGAAGAGAGTTCCGAGTGGTGCTAACCTCTCCATTAACCAAAAACTTGTAATTATTGTACCCGTGATTCCCTGTAACAACAAATCTCATTGTTGGCGAACTTGACCCGCAACATGCCCAAAATCAATTTTTTCTGAAAACTTATCGTTCTTGCTGAAAGCTTTACTCGTTCGTCGTATTTCGGCATTGAACTTCTCGATCGCCAACTTTCATGTTATCAAGATTCCTAATCTTCTTCACTCAAAACGTAAATGTAATAAGTTTTTTTTAATTAATTTTGATTTTTTTTAAATTATTTTTACATGATTTTAAGATGGTTTGCGTTAAGGGTATTTTCGGTAGGCCCGGTCGTGTGCTCTGCAGAAACATAAATAATATTATTTTATTCATCGTAAGCGAAGTAAAAAGTAAAAGCGGTTGTACTCAGGGCAAATCAGTATGTCCGCGTAGCAACTCCCATTTATAATTCAACTCCGATAGCCACGCTTTTTTAATTTGGATGAATCACCTTCCGTGATATAATAAGTTCGATCACTACTATGATACGCCATGTACAAACTACTACGGGCAACAACCCGGGTTACTACGGTCAACAGCAGTTTGTGGTCAATTCATGCAGTTTTATTCTCATGAATCTTGGAGAACGAGTAATAAGTCAAATCATATGCATGTGAACATGCTTAATTAGCAAAGAACATACGTAGTAGTATTTACGAACGAGTAACATATCAAACCATTCACTCGTAAACACACGCAGCAACGATCGTAAGAGCTTTAGTTGAGCTGGAACTGGGCTAGAGCATGCAGATTCAATTCATTCGATGCTCAAATCAGTATCATGACGAGCTATAGAGAGAGTTTGTCGGTGAATATATGCTCTTATATACGACAATTATTGTAATTGTAAATATATTGTTCGAAATAGTAGTATGTCATTTGATGATTTTTATTTATGTGATTCATTAGCACCGTTGATTATGTATGTTGTTATGTTGTGATTGCATGTGGAAAGTCATTGAAAATATGTGAGAACATTGGATATCATGATAATGATGCCCAGTGGATCCACTTAAGCACATATCCTAAATAATCTTTTTTCGTAGAAATATCATGACAGGATATTGATATTCTGGATAGACCAGTATGATCTTTACCATAGCGATGGTAGTGTCTGATATCATAGACACTCGATGTGGAGACATCCTGGGATAATGCACATGTGCTTGTTAGAGAACAAGTTCAAAGAATGAGTCACCGAGATGCTTCTACATGGTAATCATACTCTGACCGTAAATTCAAGCTCTGAGGTGGCGGTTGATTCACGATAGTCCTCTTGACCAGAGTCACGCTAAAGGACCTTGCAAGCGGAAGTCTATACTTTGGTTTTAACTAAACAAAGGCACATGTGGCTGTTACATAGGTACTCGCTGGGTATAGTTCAAAGCATGTGAAGGGAGTGGTCATCTAGACGGGATTTGTCTCCTCCGGTATGGAAGTTAAGTGTCGCAGAGAGTCAATGGATCCATAGTAAATCTATTGCCCTGGTGGAATGGATAAATTTGTTAACATTAACAAGTTTCATCCAACCTCAAACTATGGGATTACATATGACTAAAGTTTTAAGGTGTTAATGGATGTTGGAAGAAAAAAATTTGTGGTACTCATGAAATTTTTTGTATGGATCTTGGTAAAGGTTGGATGTGAGAAATTATAGTCATGATTGTTATATTAATTTCTCAAGTTAAGTTTATATTTAAAGGTATGTTAAATTTTAGATTAAAGATAAAGTTTTTAATTAATTGTGGATTAAATTATATAATTTAAAAAGAGAGAAAAGACATAGAAAGGAGACAAGAGAGGGCAGAAGGCGCATGAGAACAGGGTGGCAACGATGGAGGGTGTGCATTGGTGGCGGGGTTGGAGGCAGATGGGTGAGGCGCTGGTGAGATGCGTGTGGTGGTTGGTACGGTTTTTTAAGATGGGGGAGAGGTTGTTGACGGAGACAACATGGTCACTGGCAGAGGCAGATGCATTGGTGATAGTGGTGCGAGCTAGGGTTACACTCAAGAGAGGAGAATATTAGAGAGAGATACATTAGAGAGAGATACATTGGGGTTAGCGTAAATGACAAGTAGCTGGTGAAGGCATGAGGTGGAAGCAAGAGAAATAGATAGAGGTGAAGGCGTTTGCAATGATGGTGACGACGAGATACCAGAGAAACGTGGAGATGTTAGAGAGTGCATGGAAAAAGAAATTAAAAATTGTGTGGCCCGCCAAGCACCTTTGGGTTTTTCCCATATGAGAGTGCTATATACACCCCCAAGAAGGATGTATTTAACCATTATTTTTCCAAAAAAAGAAATAAAGTAAGTGAGAGAGCGCATGTGAAGTGACAAGTTATTGATTTGATTTTCATTGTGGAAGAACATTCCTATACATACGTCGGTGTATATAGTCTGAGTCTTGTCCATATGGTTCGAGTGCAAAATGGCTAACATGACAGCTACCACATTTAAGACACGTCAGCGAGGTTGCCAACACATTTCCATCCAAACAAGCATATCAAGAGTAAAACATTACTTTTCTTTGTTCCTAAAACTCGAACCAATATTCCACAATCAAAATGGTGTTACTTGTTACCCACAATTTAAGGGTTACTCTCGATAGATTCAGTGAGCTTAACTCCATGAAACTTAGGGTGTGTTTGGATTGAACGAAAATGTATGAAAGAAAAGTGAAATGAAAAAGAAAAAGAAATAAAAGTGAAATGAAAATGAAATGAGATTCTTTCTCATGTTTGGTTACCAAAGAAAATTTTGAAGAAAGTTGAAAAGAAAATAAGGAAATTTCTTCCATTATGTTATTAATTCAAAACGAAAAAAATTAAGAGTCGTTTTTCTAAATAGTTTAAGCGGTGTATTTGTTAACTTTAAAAATAATTTTCTTAAAAAAAGTAAGCGGTATTTTAGTCTCATAATAAATTAAAAATTTGTTAGTTGTTCTGAATAATTCAGAAAGTTAGCAAATAATTTACGAATTCTAACAAATAATTCTCTAACCCTACAAATATCATGATTCGTAAATAATGTGATATTAAATAGTACATAAATAATTTACAAATTATATGAAAACGTTGGAAATAATTTGCAAGCTATTAGAAAAATTCGTGCATAATGCGTGAGTTTTTCAAGCAAAACGCGAAAATTACACGAATTATTTGCTAATTTTTCGAACAAGTTCATGAATAAAAATATTTTAAATATTCATGATTTTCAAAAAAAATTCTGAATTATTCACATACTATTTTGACAAATTCGGAAAAAATTCACAAATTTTGAATAATTTACAAATTTTAAATAATTCATGTGTAAAATTTTGATAATAATTCATGATTTTTTGAAAAATTCATTCATATTTTTTTGAAAAAAATTCATGAATTATTTATGAATTCATTAAAAATACCTACTAATTATATTTGTTAAAAAACACAAATGCATGAATGTGAGAATAGTTAGTTTTGCTTTATTTTCCCTCATTTTCCTTGGGTCAAGAGGAGGAAAACTTGAAAAAAAAGTTTTACTATTTATTTTTCACCCTTTTCCTTCATTTCCTTTTTCTTTTCACTTTTCTTTTTAGCCAAACAATGGAAAATCACTTTACTTCTTAATTTCTTTCCTTTTCCCACTAACCAAACACACCTTCATCTCCGGCCTTACGCCCACGATCAAACACATCCAACTTATTTATTATCATTTTAGATAAAATGAAAATAAACTACATGGCCAACCAAGGTATAAAATTTCTTACACATGTCATAAAAAACAAAGTTTTTGCTTCTTTTTCAGATGATCAACACCATCAATACCATTCTACACACTTTAAAACACAAGCAAATAAAAAAAATAATGTGATTTTCGTAACGGCACATGCATAGAATTGTAGAAATTTATTTAAAAAAAATTCTACCGCTTAGGATTGCAACAAAAGAGCTCGAGGCTTACTCAAATTATGTTATATCTGAGTTCTAGTATATGAATATCAGCACGAATATGAGATTGATCATAGAATAAATCTAACTACTACTACTAATCTACCTTAAACACCAACCAACCTACCCACCCATCCAAGTGTTAATATATCTGTATCATTTTCTATGGAATGATGTCTTCCAAGTGTTACAACATGTTAATAACTGGCAAATAAAGTGAACACAGTCGCTCCAAAAAAAAATTTAAATTAGAACGAGAAACAGTCTGTTTCTTCAGACTGAAATACTAAATTAAGACATCTCTCCATCTTGGTGCACCAAATCAGCCCCACTGACGTACTTAGCAAAGAAAGAAATCAATCGGAACGGAGCCCCGATCAACGGGGCATCAGACATAGGTAGTGGTGTCTCTTCCTCCGCCACCGAATGTGGTTCATTCTCCTGAACATAAATGTCATCCAATGGAACCGATACGACATCTTCACTTATCCTTGTATTATCCATTCCCAGCAGATGTCCTTGCCGTGCTCCATTGAGAGAACCAACATCCTCAACGCCATTGAGGGCGCCGAATGGGTTATGTGCACTGGCTAAAGATGGAACCATGCCACCCAATTCGTAGACCTGTTCTGAATACCCAGGTGTGTGGTCGATGGATATTGCAGAATCAGCGGGTTTCTTTACATTATCAGCCTTGGAATGCTGGTGTGGCTCAATATGCACCTCCTTTGCCTAACGAAAAGAATTGAAGCAATTTTAGATATACATAGCCCCATGAGAGCTAAGCTACTTAGAGGTTTAAACAACATTACATATATTTGTTCTTTGGATTAATGAAAATTAAATCTGAATAAATAGGAGAAACCATGGCTATATATGTTTAGGAGAGGTGTTTGATTTCATTTCAACATGAAGGTATTTCAACAAGAAGATTCTGCGGATACAAACTTCATCTATGATTAAGAATAGATGACAAATCCAAAGAGAGCTCAGTCTTTTCAGGCTCAGTCTATGATCAACATACCTTCTTGACAAGCTCAGTCTCTTCAGGCTCCCTCTTTTCCACCAACGGCGGAGGGGCTGTTTCTGAGCGATATTCTGGACTTTTTTCCATAAGTGTCTGATACAATAGTCAATTGAAGTCGAGGCAAATTTTAAAAGTTGACCACTTGCACTAAAACTATGTATGGCACACATTCATTGCTTATTTATAGAGTTTAGGTGAGGCGAGAATAAGAAATTCAGACTAGCCTACCAATCTTGCAATCATGTATTTGCAACTGTCCAAAAATATAGCCCCCTTCCAAGAAAAAATTAATAGAATGTTTATGCATGAACATCTCAAAGAAACAAAACTACACACATAAGTAGTCTCTCCTATGATCTCATGAAAATCGGTAGTGGTTTTCGCAACTATGCACAGAAACCTGGCTAATTATATATCGCAACAAAGCACAAGTATCCAATAAAAGGGCCATAAACATTACCCGTAAGACAGAAAAACATACTAACATATTTCCCAAGCAAGCCTGAGGTCTCTAGATTCACAAGGAGCGCCTTAAAATGTTATCAAAGATTCACTAAAGTTCATGACAAGAAATAAAAATAAAAATAAATGAGAAAATTAATTAATTAATTAATTAATACTTTCTAATTTTAGAAAAGGGACTGCAACTGATGAACTGAGAAGCATAAAATAAAAACTCGACGCTGCAATCAACAAATAGAAAACAGTGAACTCAATATAATGACATATCTGGCCAGGTTAGAAACTCTGCTTTTTTTAACCTCAATGCTGCACTCTACAAATAAGAATCGTGAACTATATACGATGACCTATGACCAGGCAAGTAATGTTGGGTTTCAAACTTAACATTTTGAGTAGGAGATTGTTCATTAACAACCCAGTAAAAGGGGGAATAGTATCCCATAGATACACCCAACAAAATTTTCCTAGCAAGTGAACAGATTTGGCTCATGTGAACAAAATTTTCCGAGCATGTGAACAACATTTTCCGAGCACAACACATGTTATCTAATAGGCATTTAAAAAAAATTCAAACTTCAGTCTTACCTACAAACCATTTGGCTCATGAGATCATTTGTAAAACCAGGTCCATTAGTTGGAGGTGAAACATCACTGACTGGCCATTATTCGAAGTACTGACAAACAAATCAAAGCAGCATATTCTGCTGATACAAGGAGTTGAACGGCTTACAACTTACAGGCTAAGGTATGCAATCCACTTAAGATTGATTAACATACTAGGACCTGTATTATCTTCAACTTGTTTTGATATCACAGAATGGAATCTTGACCAATTCACTTTATATGTAGAACTTTGTAAAGTGGCAATTTTATTATCGGATGTACCCAGTGGTGGAACCAGACATTTAGTTTGGTGGGGTCACAATGCACATATATTTTTAACGGAAGACTAAAACATATACATGCACATATATCACTCTTATACATTATATCTGCCTTCCATTTTTCATAACATACCGTCCATGTTTCGAAGTCCATAAATTATACGTCCCCTGGATATAATAATTTATGGACTTCGAAACATGGACGGTATGTTATAAAAAATGGAAGGCAGATATAATGTATAAGAGTGATATATGTGCATGTATATGTATTAGTCTTCCGTTAAAAATATATGTGCATTGTGACCCCACCAAACTAAATGTCTGGTTCCACCACTGGGTACATCCGATAATAAAATAGCCACTTTACAAAGTTCTACATATAAAGTGAATTGGTCAAGATTCCAATATATATATATATAGGGAAATGTGCCCGAGGTTGACCTCGGGTAGAAATACCTGAGCACACCCCCGCTGTTCGGGGTTTGTAAGTATTTTTTTTTTGAAATTTTTTTTGCAGTAGGTAGATATACTTGTTATGTAGCTCCCCACAAAATTTCAGGTCAATCCACACCGTTTGAGCCTCCGTTCATCGATTTCAAAAACGTTGCGCAAAACTGTCCAGAATTCTGGACAGTTTTGCGCAACGTTTTTGAAATCGATGAACGGAGGCTCAAACGGTGTGGATTGACCTGAAATTTTGTGGGGAGCTACATAACAAGTATATCTACCTACTGCAAAAAAAATTTTCAAAAAAAATACTTACAAACCCCGAACAGCGGGGGTGTGCTCCGGTATTTCTACCCGAGGTCAACCTCATGTACATTTTTTGCATATATATATAGTCATAACCCGTACCCGTGAACACGGTTAAGTTAAGGATTTTCCCCCGCGAAATCTTTATTCCCAAAAAATTATTTCTGCAGCCAAAATTTAAACGAACAACAAATTAGCGTAAAATATTCGGCACGGAACGCCAAATTCGGCGTGGTCACATTCGATGCGGAACATCAAATTCGGCGCGGAACAACAAATTCGACGCGGGTGTCTTCGACGTGGAACACCAAATTAGCGTAAAAATAGTCATAACCCGTGCCCTAAGGGCACAGTTCATTTAAAATATTCCCCCTCAAAATCTTGGATCTCCTAACTTTACCCGATAAGTAATAATTAAAGCACAGTTAAGTTCCCCTTAAAAAATTTAGTTCCTCAAAATTTAGTTTCCTACCTAATTAGTCCACCACAAAAAATTTCAAAAAATTTAGTTCCACTCAAAAATTTGTTCACAACATGGAATTTAGTTCCCCTAAAAAATTTTAGTTTTCCTCAAAATTTAGGTCCACTTTGATTTAGTTGACTCCAAAAATTTAGGGCTTTCCCCCTAAATTTCCAATTTCCAAAAATTTTCGTTTCCCAACAATTTAGTTACCCCAAAGAATTTAGTTCACCATGAAAAATTTTAGTTCAACCCAAAATTTGGTTCCCTCCAGATTTGGTTCCCTCATGTAGTTCTCCTCAAAAAATTTGGGGTTTCTCCTAAAATTTTCACTTTATAAAAATTTTAGTTCCCCTCAAAATTGTCCCTTCAGAAAATTTAGTTCTCTCCAAAAAAATTTAGTTTCTCTCGAAAATCATTTTCCTCCAAAATTTTAATGTTTTCACCACAAAATTTTCACAAACTTTTTCTAGTGTTTACAGTTGGTGAGATCGTGTTGGTGAAATATAGCAGTCTCCTTTGCGAGTGGCAATGCAACAATTTGCTTTCAGAAGCAGCACACATCAAATTCTTTGCATGCATGCCTGCCACCAAAATTTCATTCGTGCAAATCTGTCGTTTCCATTCAAAATACAAAATTTTCCCATAAAATTTTCACAACATTTAAATGAGTGAGTTGCCTTTTGTTTTTTCCCAAAGAGTGGCATCCCAAAATGCAAAGTTTTCCCCCCAAATTTTTAGAAACTCTGTCGTTAACTATTGATTTCTCAAGATTACCAATTCAAAAACATCCCTCAAATTTATAATACAAGTATGTTAATTAAAAACTTTAGAAGTACTACCATGCAAAAATCGGTCTGGTGGTCAATCACATTGAAATTGAAAACCAAAAGAAAAGAAAATGAAGAGGCTCCATAATTCCAACTTGGCTTAGTAGACCAGTAACTCAATTTTGAACGGTTGGCCCTTGGTGGTGAGCCCACCATATGTCCCAAGGGTGGTTGCAGTGGCCTGATGTGCAACATGTCCTCAAATGGACCACCAACCTAAAATATAACCAACAGCTTACATATATAGCTGTGATACAATCATTATCATAAACTTTTGACCCCTGAGCAGTCACCACCAGAAAGTGAAATGGATAGAGAATAATTGAAGAAGGTAGCATACAAATAAACAAAAATAATTAAAATCAACAACATAGGACAAAAGGAACTTATTTCACACAAAAGGATTCCCCTCCCTTCCAGATACATAACAATCTCAAACTAACATATTAATTATCTACTACTACTCCTCCTCCTTATGCACCTAAACAAACAAATATGAGTACTGGCATGATAAAGAGATTACATTAGAGAAACAAAACTAAACTTCCAAGCATCAACACTGTCTTCATATTCAATGACCCTTATACCATAATGATTGTTCTCTTGGGAGGCTTCTGCCTCTACGGCAGCATATGCTCGTTCACATCCTCCTCTATCACCCCACCTTATGTGACTCCTGCCGACATGATCTTGACGGAAATACAGGATCTTGGCGGCAGTATGCTAGGGGAAAATATTAGGGGAAAAACAGGATCTTGGCAGCAGGCCGCTTGTGAACCAAAGAATTGCCAAGAATTTTGAATCGGCTTCTGTATATCTCACCTCTTCTTCAATGAAACCATCAAACCCAACACTTGTTCTTCAAGACAAAAAGAATTAAAGAGCAGCAGGAGGATGGAGAAATTAATAGAGGAAAATTAAATTAAAAATGGGATCTTGGTGAACCTAAAGAGGTCGAAGAAGAGAGGAGTAATGCGGCATCATGTGAGAGGATGTGGTGATGTGTCAGCCTCGCTATCCCCCACACGTGTAAAAAGATCCATGTAGATAGCTGCAAATGGAAGGCTGAGGGGAGAGCCTGAGTGGTAGCGGACGACGGCCACGTAATCTGGAAGACACGACCTTCAGAGGAAAAGGTGGCGACAGAGAGAGTAGCCAGTGCCGTTGCTGCTCATCATCCTTCCTCGAGAATGAGCAAAGCTGAGATTTTTCCCCTTAATTGGGTTTTTTCCGCCTCGATTTTAGTGTTGTTAATAGAAGCCATTAGGATCTGAGTGCGGGGGGGGGGGGGCACAGTAAGAAGATGAAGCCATTAGGACCTAAGAAGATGAAGAGATGGCTCTACTTACAATTTGTTCGAAATTGAGCTGAACTGATGGCCATGCTATTCATTCGTTTTCTGTAGGAGTAGCCCATCAGAACCCTATCTTGCTTTATCTGTCAAAGTTTTCTTCTCCTTTTTGCTTCATTTTGCCTTCAGATCTCTATGTGGCTTTAACCGATTTGGCTTGAAATGATGAAGAGATGGCTCAAGTTTCAAAATTATCGGTTTCCCCCCCAAAGTTTTTCCCCAAAATTATTGGTTGGATTTGAAGCTGCATGGTTTCTCCCCAATGTGCGGTGGGATTTGAAGACACGTCAGCAATCCGCGTGACTTTGTGCTAGGGTTAAAGTCCCCCCCCCAAAAGTTCAGATCCCCCCCATTTTCTTAAAACCTCGTCCCACCCGTTGATTTCTCAAGATTAAATCTAAACCGTCTTTCTATCCCCCCCCAATTTTCTTAAAACCTCGTCCCACCCGTTGATTTCCCAAGATTAAATCTAAACCGTCTTTCTATCAACCCCTTTGTCCTAGTCAGCTTGTCCTAGTCAGCCCTGGTATTCAAAAAAGTCGTCAAATGTAATATAGATATATATACATACATATATATATATATATATTCAAATCTTTGTGGGGGGGGGGCCATGCCCCCTCAACCTAAGTGGTAGTTCCACCCCTGGATGTACCCATCCTCTAATTACACAGGCCCCAATTATTAAAGTATGATGTTCCAAAGTATTCACCAAGTAACTTGTACAGGCCGCAACTGTATTTCAGTTTTAAGACAAATTTTTTGCTTATAATACTTGAATAAGAACTAGTTGAGTACACACTTTTCCAGTAAAAATATATCAGAATATTGGGTTATCCTAAAATTTACTCAAGCATGGATGAGACTGAACTCACACCAAATAATATCAATAATAAAAATTAAATTCAATCAATATTTTGATGTTGAAAGCCAAAGGTAGAAGAAGACCTCTGCTATTGTCTTTGTCGAGGATCTAGAAAGAGAAGCCTCTATTTCTATACGATGTACCCGTGACTCTATGGTTGCTATGCTTTCCCTCATCTGTGCATTTTCTTGCAGAAGATCATCTCGAGATCCTTTCAGCTCCTTTACCTGCCAAGCTTTGTAATTTAATAGTCATATCAGAAACATAGGCAGGATAGTAGTTAAATCGCACAAACATGTTAAACGAACAGTCTTATACAGATAGTAAGATATTTCTGTTGATGTATTAACAGGCCAAAAGACAATGAAATACCACTGCTATTCAGAAGATGGACCTCCCCTCCCATTTTTATGCTGTTTCTCTTTCTTTCTTTTCATTTTCTATGTGTGCAATTTTTTTGTTTTTGGGTTCTGGGGACGTCTTGTTTATTTATTTTTGTTGTTATTGTTGGCATATTTGCGGGTTTTTTTCTTTTTCTTTGTGTGCGCATGTTTTGGTGAAGGTGGTGAGTGGTTGTCGTTTTAAAGTTTTTTTTTTTTTTTTTTTTTTTTTTTTTTTGGGGGGGGGGGGGGGGTTCATAAAGGAAAATTGACTTAAAATGACTTGATCTACTGGAGAAAAATAAATAATGGTGCAGTCCACCAAAAAACAAATAAGATAATACACGAGATCTTTGCTCTAAAGGTCGCATGTGTCAACTGGTATAATGCCCTGGTTAAGAACCAGAATAAACTAAGGGCTCTAGCCAACAGCATGCCAAAATAGTCTGACAGTACAAGTCATGTTCATGGCTTACATTAGAAGACAATAAAACAACTTCTTGCTTTAAATGTATAATAGATGCAGCTCTATGATAACATGATCAAGAAACTGAGTAACTTGAGCTAGAACTACATGGTCTACCAAAGAAAATGATGTTGAGACCTAGTTCTTGATATGGCCATCAATGTCCAAAACCTATAAACTTAGCAGATACGAAAAACTGGTATTATAACCGATAAAGAAGTGGATAACGACACAAACTCTTAATAACCTAGTCGACATTTAGCCTATGACAACAGACAGTCCTACCTTTAGCAATTGCTTGATGTAATAGAGTACTTTTACTTAACTCAGCTAGCTACTCGGAAGAAATGGAATGGATAAGTTAAATGTGTGGATGAAAATGATACGAGATTAACAGAAAAAATGGATGCTTGCATTGTTCATTATGGTGCAGTTAAGTGTATATAAAATACTAATCAAAGTAATGGCCTGTAGACTTGTATCCAGCACACTAGCTCGAAATGTAATACAGAGTCCCCGGCCCTTCAATCCTGGTTTAACACCAAGTGAAATTATTCCAGAGAGAGGAATATGCGGGAGGCAATAGATGTGGCCATCTTACACACAGGAAATATCATATATTTCCAGGCTTTTCTTAAATTCCTAGGCGTATAATTTCACGTCCTGATGAAAGTAAAATGGATTATAAATTACAAACCCTCTGACGGCAACTCAACCATGAACAGATTCCCGAGTAGCGCATTGGACCAGGTGAAACTGTCCCATCAAGCTGCTATTTCATTATGTTGTTTATTCACATATAAAAAGATTAAAAATCCGATTCCCCCCCCACCCACCCACACAACAAAAAACAAAACAAAACAAAACAACTAAAACCAAGATGTGCTGCCAGTCATTGGCAGTCAGCTACTCAGAAAGGAAAGGACGAGACACGTAATTCAATATCTCGTCTAAGCTTTTTCCCATCAAGATGGGGCCAACTATGGAGCATGGCCCCACGAAGGAAGCATTACGAGCAGCCTTCGGTGTAACCTCAACCCATAATTTGCTAAGCCAGCCACAGGTTGCAGTTACTTTTGGTAACATTGACCAGATTCAGAATAGAACAGGGATCCAGGGTTATTTTATACTAGTAATGGTAAGCCACAAACAGCTGAAACCATACATAACCCAAAAGATTAAGCCAGTAGGTAAAAGCTAAACTAATAATTTATGAACATCGCGTTTTTTAAGTTTGTATAATGTGACCCTGTGAGATTGTTATTCTTTAATCCCCCCCCCCCAACAAAAAAAACAACAACAACAACTCAAATTCAAGATGAATTCACCTTGCACGTGTCTTTAGATTAGGACTGGATGTGATGAGCCCGAATGGAAGCTGGTGACAAAGGCCAAATCCACAGTAGATTCGAGCGGAATCATGAAGGATCGAGCCGGATGACAAAAAAGCCGAATGAAACATGAGCTCGGATACCATCCAAGATTTTGAACAGGAAAGAGGAGTCAATTTTATATTAATAAGTCACTGATCAATAGTTGCGACGATAACTAACCCAAAAGCATAAGCAGATAGATAGATGCCTTACTAGTAATTTATGGACACCACATTTTTCTATTTTATCCAATATGAGACTATTATTCCTAACATTATGAAAAGTCATGCATAAATAATGATAAAAAGAATGCTATGCTCCTAACCTCTTCCTGAAGCCAGTCATGTCATTGTATTGGCAACTTTGTGACCCTTGATCCAGGCTAAAAGCCTCAGAAGGAAACAATATCATCTACATACGATAGCTAGGCTTAACCAGAAAAATTTTCTGGTATGTGAAAAAATGGGGGATCATGATGTGCTTCTATCAGCAAGTAGACATTAGATAGGTGATGCAAGCGTGAGGATCACCAAGGATGACATGAGTGGAAAACTCGGTCACTATTCCACTTCAAATATTTAAATGAGTTTATTTATATTGAATATCAAATAAGCAGGATCATGAAGCTGATGTGACTGTCTAGGGCCTACCTATGTGGGATGTTGTTTATAACTAAACAAAATTTCTGATATCAAACCTGCGATGCACATGCTTAGCGGTCAGTTCCTGATGGTCTCCCAGCCATTAGTCATGAACACAGATAAATGTGATGTTACGGGAACATACAATACAGAATGCGTATTATTCATGGACGGAGCCCAAAAGCCAAGACAAATTTTTCTAGTGAACATAATCATGCAAGTTCCATTCAGCTTGCAACCAATCTGGATGTGTTTTCAAGTCAACCTTTCAGTATGTCAATTATCCATTGAGATAATTGTCACATACAGATCTCATGACAATGATCAAGTTAGCCACCATTTTCATGCACAAATCTTGTGCATGGAAGTACATGAATGTCCGTGAAATAGGATCATATCCAATAGAGCACGATGTGTTTCTATTCCATGTGATTCATAATTGTTGTTCATTGACATCGAACTATCTTTCTGTGACACACTTAGCAAGCAAGAAAATGATCACATTGGTTGCTCCCCGAATTCAACAGGCAAGCTTATGTGACATGCGCAAAACCATGCCAAAGCTTTAGAACAAAACAAAGGATTAGAAGAAGTAACCATTGTTTCAAAAGATCATAATTGGAAGTAATAAATAACAAATAATAAAATCATCCCATTACTATAAAACACAACTATAGAGTAACTAGAAAAGGAAACTGGGACTCACCTCTCAAAAAAGAAATGTTTCAATAGAGTCGGACCCATCAGGGTATGTCACAAGCTTTAAGTGCATGTGGTAGAATGGAAGATAAAAGATGCATGCAGTGGTGACCAGTGATCCCACGGTCAGCCTGCTTCGTGGGGATTGAGAGGTTTAAAAGATAGTTTCAAGTGGTCCGGACGTGTGCCCGGTTGGAAGCATCCTACGAGAACCTGGAAGTTCAAGGACGCCGATTTTTGGGTGACTTTTATTTCCTTTTGTATATCTTCCATGTTATTAGGAAACTAATTACCAACAAAGTGAAATTTGGGTATATATCGCTGGGGACCACGTAGTCTGGGTCACATTTGCTAAGGATTTTCTTCCAGATTGCTTCTCGATGCTCTCAGATTTGTGTATTATATAGTGTTATTTTCTTTTGATGTGAGAACTTCCACGTTTTAACGTTCCTGGAAGTCCTTCATTTTCGTATGCAAACTTCACTGGTCACCACTGCATGCATCTTTTATCTTCCATTCTACCACATGCACTTAAAGATGGTGATTGAGAGGTTTAAAAGATGGTTTCAAGTGGTCTGGATGTGTGTCCGGTTGGAAGCATCCTACGAGAACCTGGAAGTTCAAGGACACCGATTTTTGGGTGACTTTTATTTCCTTTTGTATATCTTCCATGTTATTAGGAAACTAATTACCAACAAAGTGAAATTTGGGTATATATTGCTGGGGACCACGTAGTCTGGGTCACATTTGCTGAGGATTTTCTTCCTGATTGCTTCTCGATGCTCTCAGATTTGTGTATTATATAGTGTTATTTTCTCTTGATGTGAGAGCTTCCACATTTTGACGTTCCTGGAAGTCCTTCATTTTCGTATGCAAACTTCGATTAACAATTTCAACCAACCAAGCAACTACAGTAATGCGGCTTCTGCCACATAACCCCCCCCCCCAATGGGGGGTGTAATGTCCTGTAAATTTTAATAATATTAATGGGAATGTTTTTTGTAATTTTTCTATAATTTTCTAAATTATTTTTCTAGTTCTTTTCTTTCTTTTATTCTTTCTTTTTCCTTGGCCCAGCCATTGGCTTAGGCCCAGCCCTCCCTCATTCTTCATTTGTGTCCCTGCTTTTTATTTCTCTCTCTTTCTTTTCTTTGAAGAAGCCCAAGCTTAAGGCCCACAATCTCACCACTTAAAACACCCAGACCAACTAAATCTCCCCATCATTTTACAGCGGCCCGCCCTTTCCTCAAGTGAACGAAGCGGCAACAGCTGCCGCCTCCCTTCTAACCCAAGCCAAAAAAGAAAACCCTAGCCAACACTCTATGGCCAGAAATCTGCCTCAAATTGCACCAACCCCTCATGTTATTGGCTCACCCATCTTTCCTCCATTACCCCTCTACGCTTCTATATATATTTCTACAGTTTTTCTAGGGTTTTGTGATATTTCTTCAATCTTCGTTTCCGATCATCTGTAGATTATTTCTAATCCAGAGTTCAATTTGGAAATTTTAAAATATTGATTTTTGATCTGAGGTGAAGTGCCTCTCTCTCTCTCCCCCCCCCCCCCCCCTCTCCCCCCCCCAACCCCCACCCCCCACCCCCAAAAAAATGATTTTGTTGATTGGGTTATGAGATTGTCTGAAATTCTTGAGCATGAAATTATGTTAGTTGTTGAGAATTATTTTTGTTGGAAGTTAGGGATGTGATGATTCATTATTCTCTTGAAGGATTTTCGCTATACAATAGAGATTCTCGGCAACCCTAATGAGCTTTGCGGTGTCCCTCGCCACTGCCATCCTCGTTCCTTATTTTTGGTTGGGTTAGCTGTTGGAGTTGGGATTTGCCGCTGGAGTGGGTATTTTCGTTGTTGCTCCGGGCTTCTCACCTTGCAGTTGTTTCCTTTGGGCCTGACCTAATGTTAGGTTGTGTTGGGTTCCTTAACATACTATTGATTTGTTTTTTTCCTTTGGGCCTTACCTTTTGTGGTTGTTGTTCTCGAGCTTCTTGCCTTGCCGCTACTTTACTGGGCCTTGGACCCTTGCTATTGGTTAAGCAGACCACTGTCCTGTTGTTTCTCCGGGCTTTTGGCCCACGATTGTAGTCACATGGGTGGTTGCCCTTTTGCTGTCGAATCATGAGCTCTTGCTCTTTTATTATCGATTCATGAGCTCTTGTCCTGTTATTTAAATGGTGAATTTTGCATTACTGGTTGGGCCTATGAGTTGTTTATTATTCCTAAAATTATTGCTGCGGTAAGATCCCCCGGGCAGGTTACAAATTTATTTAGGGTATTGAAAATGTGAATATGATCCCATATAAATTATGATTCCTCCACAAATATTAAATTTTCAATTTTATAAATGAATTTTTTAGATTGACGTGCGTTGAAAACTGAGATTGATTGATTAAATAAGAAATTAATTTTACACTTTGACATCGTCCCTTGATTTAAATTGTGAATTACTTGACATGCTTGGCATGATTAGAACTGTTAATAAATATCACTAAATTGCGTAGTTAGATTAGGGGTTGTGCATATAACAATACTGTAACAAACTGATTTGTGGCTTAATAGTGAAAATTGACACATGCCTTATGTATCTGTTGGAAACATGAACTGAAATGATAAGTTGATGCATAGAACCCTTGACTAATTTAGGATGACATGAACCTTGGATACTTTTGAGAACTATATTACATCTTGACAATTAATGCATACTAAGTAATCACCACGACATATGATATTGAATGATACGAGTAATACAAATTTGAGTATATATCTGACACATCAAACTTATGACTTGAGAACATCTTGACAATTCGAAAACAGTTACATTACCTAAACAATTACACTTGACACGATAATGACATTTAAACAACTAACTAACATTTCAGACTTAACTAGGGTTTTTGGAGTAAACTGCTATCCAGAGGGTGCGTGTGCGATAATGGGTTTACTATACTTATTTTTCTACTTTCCTTCAAGAAAGTGTAGTATATTATAAGTATTCATTTTTCCTCCTCTTTATAAAATGAGAGGTTATGCTACCGCATTCATTTTTCTATTTTCTTTCGTGAAAGAGGGGCATGCTATATATATTCATTTTTTCTGTCTTTTATAGATTGATGGGTTATACTATTGACTAGTGAGATCATTTTCCTGCTATTCACAATGATAGCATGGTTATACATCGTACCCTCGGACATAAGTCACATCTTAGAATGATATAACAAAATTTTATCTGAACTTGCACACTGATAATATATAAACAGGTAAACGCTTATCACTAGTAGTTTCATGCTGGCTTTGCTTATCATATATACCTGCCAAAAAACTGTATGCTTGATTATATATAATCAACTCTGAACTAGTAGTGCTTTTGTTTAATGTTTCTGTTAGGTGTTGAACAAGTATACGAGGAGGCTTCAATGGTCGAGTGTTAGCTACAGTCTTATTGAGCAATACATAGGATTCTGAAACTATTCATATGTGTAGGTTATTGGTATATTCATGCTTTTTCCTATATTGATTTCTTTGGTAAATTGCATGACCTACTTTACACATAAAACTATCATGTCTTTGGAAAGCAAGGCGTAGACATGTTTTTGTGGTGGCCCATGCGGATCCGTACTAACTCGTGAACAATATAGGACAAGTAAGACAGATCCTATAAAATACTTTACGTAATTGACTTTACCTTTGAATGCAGGTGAATGAAACACGTATATCAGCGCCATAGACGTACCGTCACAAACAATTCTACCATGTCGAACAGAATGCTCCAGGAATCAGGGAAGTTGGAGGATCTGAAACCAGCAACAACGATAACATCAGACCATACCCTGTGGTGGACCCGATATCGGACAATGCTCTACGAGAGATCTTTCAGGCTCTACAGAGAAAGCCTAAGAATGAATGAGTTCAGCAATTTCATACACTAAGCCCGAAGTTTATGAACGGACAGGAGGAATATATGCACGTAGAGAAATAGCTACATTGCATTGCAGACATCCTGAAGGCAACACTGTTTCCGACGGACTTATGTGTGAACTTGACCAAACTGCAACTAATTGATGGGGCCAGAGTCTGGTGGGATTCAAAAGGATAGTCGTTTATATCAGCCGATCTCGTGGGCCACATTCAACTATTCAAGGACCTCTTCAATGCCAGGTTTTTCTCAAGGCGGAGATGGAGCTGCGCGTGCGATTAACAAATCTGAAGCAATGCTCCATAACTGTGGAAGAGTATGACGTTGAGTTCTCCATGCTCAGCAGGTTTGATAAAGAGATGGTGGCCACTCTGCTGTCTAGAGCGAGATGCTTTAAGCATGATATGAATATCAAGATCGGAAGAAACTGACTGGGTTGAATCTGAATACATATATTGTCATATTATCAACAGATCGTGAGTACGTGATGCGACCCGCGCCGCATCAGTACGAATAAGTCTAGAGGAAGGCTGAGTGAGGGTAACTCTTGGCTGCCTCTCTGGGGCGACCACCTCTGCCACCTCCAGTAGTTGTAGCAGAACAAAACCGACGACCACCAACGCCACCAGCAAACATGTGCCCCGTCGAACCATGGAAGCATGCTCTACAGATGACACATACCACACAATTCAAGAAGACATGGATTCCACCAAATTTTCAGTGACATATGGTGTTGAACTACTGTCAACGACCTGGGCATGTAAAGAACTGTCGTCGCTAGAATAGGTAGTGTTCAATATGTGACGCATCAAAGCATTCCATTGGTTACTGTTCGAGACGAGTTGAACGAAGGACAACTGTCAATGCCAGTGAGCAAGATTAACATCCACCACACATGTCCCAGAAGCGACAGGCCAGGACAGCGGCAGAAACAAATGCCCCACCTCTTAACTTATGTTATCAGTCATTTGAATAAGTTTTGATGTGTTCTATTATCAATATCTTGTTTTAGAAATTCTGACAGAATTTTTTGTGTAGAATATAATGTCCTGAAAATTTTAATAATATTACTAGGAATTTTATTGTAAATTTTCTATAAGTTTCTAAATTTTATTTCTAGATATTATTTTTGTTCTTTCTTTTATTCTCTTTTTCCTTGGCCAGCAATTGGCCCAAGCCCAGCCGCCCCCCATTCTTCATCTATTCCCTTTCTTTGTATGTCTCTCTCTTTCTTTTCTTTGAAGAAACCCTAGCCCAAGACCAAGGTCCACAATCTCACCACTTAAAACATCCAACCCAGCTAAATCTCTCCATCACTTTACCCGTCCTTTCCTTAAGCAAACGAAGCAACAACAGCCACAGCCTCCATTCTCACCAAAACAAAACAAAAGAAAATCCTAGCCGACACTCTTCAACAAGAAATCTGCCTCAAATCGCAAAAAAAACCAGCATGTTAACGGCTCATGCGTCATTCCTTCATTACCCCCTTACGTTTCTATATATATTTCTACCGTTTTTCTATGGTTATTGGGATATACGAAAAATATATTTTCTCTACCTTTTAAATCTTCTGATTTCTTCGATTGTGTGTGTTGGTCCTAGTACTGATCTTTCATTGGGTTGATTTCTTTGCTTCTGTTCGTAGATCAAGCAATCACCAAATGTGGAGGGCTTAAGCAGGGATTCGTGGATGTTTAGCCATCTTCGGTTCACGGTAAATTATTTATGATCCAAAGTTTAATTCAGTTATATTTTAAATTTTTGATTTTTGATATGAGGCGAAGTGCTTTTCTCTCTCACTCTTCCACGATTTTGTTAATTGAGTTATGACTGTCAAAAAAAGTTTAGCATTAAAATATTTTTAGTTAGGAATTATTTTTGTTAGAAGTTAGGAATGTGATGATTCATAATTGTTAGAAGTTTTATATATTAGTAAACCGCAAGCACACGGAGTCGTCGTAGCGCTATACGGGTCGTCTGCAGGGAGGTTGATTGATCGAATTCTAGTTCGATCCTAGGTTGTCGTAGCTACGTAGATCGATAACACATGGTATGAAACTGCGGGGATTCAACGAAGAGCGTGATACGAGGATTGAAGAACAAAGATAACCACAAAGACTAACAATAGGAATAACAAAGAACTCAATAGGAAATAGAAATCAACATCAAACCATTAAGAAACCACAATAATAGAAAGCAATAATACTTATCTCATTGAATCGGTAACGGGAGTCATCAATTCCTATTACAATCCAAGAGAAAAGCATCCCAAAACTAATCTAAACTAACCATACTCCAAAAACTAGAAGAAAACATGAAAAATGGGGGGGAGAAACGAAGCTAGGGCTCGCTCCCCTCGCTCTGGCGGTGCCCTGGAAGCTTAAATACAACTCAAAACCCTATTGGATTCGCAGCAGATCCGACTTTACACGGCCGTTTGGGCCAAACGACGCGGTCGCATCGTTTGGTCCAAGTTACGCAAGACGCAAGCTTCAGAATTTCTCAGTTGACACGGCCGTTTGGAATTTCCAAACGGCCGCGCCGTTTGCTCTCGATGCCGCTGGCTTCATTTGTATTGGGGGACGACACGGTCGTGTGGGAAGTCCACACGGCCGTGTTGTGGCCTCATGTGCTCCTTCGGCTCTCAAGGGGACACGGTCGTGTGGGAAAACCACACGACCGTGTCGTGTCAAATTCTTCTCTTGGCAGCCAAACCACACGACCGTTCAAACGGTCGTATGGGGCCCTGATGTTGGCTTCATTTGCTAAGGCCGTGTGATGCCTCACACGGCCGTGTGAGGTGCTGCTAATCACCAGTCATGGCTCCATCTTCATCGATTTGAATCACATCGCGTCGTTTATCGTTCCAAAAGCCCGTATTCTCGCTCTTTTGCTCCAAAAATCCACAAATCCACCTGAAACGCATCAGAGAGACCAAAAACGTAAAAAGGAACAAAAAGCGGGGGAAACTGCATGGGAAACGTGGCGAACTGGCGTGAAACATGGAAAAAGAGTACGTGAAAACTATATATAAACCACCTATCAATAATTCTCTTGAAGGATTTTTCCTATGCAATAGAGATGGTGTGCAGCCCTAATGGGATTTGCGGCAATCCTCGTCGGTGTCCTTCTCATTACTTATTTTTGGTTGGATTAACCGCTAAAGTTGGGATTTGTCGTCTCAGTGGGCATTTTCATTGTTGCTCTGGGCTTCTCACCTTGCGGCTACTTCATTTGAGCTTGACCTTCTGTTAGGTCGTTTTGAGTTACTTAACATGCTACTGATTGTTTTTCCTTTGGGCATTGCCTTTTGTGGTTGTTCTCGGGCTTCTTACCCTGTTACTTTACAATTCCTTGGACCCTTGTTGGTTAAGCAGACCATTGTACTGCTGTTGTTTCTTTGACTCTTGACCTACAGTGGTAGTCACATGGGCTTTTGCCCTTTTGATGTCGATTCATGGGCTCTTGCCGTGTTGTTTAAATGGTGGGTTTTGCCTTACTGGTTGGGCCTCCGGGTTGTTTACTATAGCTGAAGCAAAATCCCCCTCTAGGCAAGTAGACTTTAGATTTATTTAGGGTGCTGAAAATGTAAATTTGATCCCACATAAATTATGATTCCTCTACAAATATTTACCTTTCAGTTTTATAAATAAATTTTTTAGATTGATATGCGTTGAAAACTGTAATTGATTCATTAAATAAGAAATTACATTTACGCTATGACATCGTCCCTTGATTTAAATTGTGGAACTACTTGACATGCATGCCATAAGTAGAACTGTTAATAAATATCACTAAATTGTGTAGTTAGGTTAAGGCATGTGAATATAACAATACTGGAACAAACTGATTTGTGTCTTGACAGTGGAAACTGGCACACGACTTATGTAGTCGTTGGAAACATGAACTAACTGAAATGATTAATTGAAGCATAGAACTCCTAATTAAGTAATTTAGGATGATATTCACATTGGATACTTTTGATAACTATTTTACATCTTGACAATTTATGATGCATGCTAAGTAATCACCGCAACATGATACTGAATGATACGAGTGATACAACTTAGAGTAATTACCTGACACATCAAACTTATGGCTTGAGAACATCTTGACAATTATAAAACAGTTACACTACTTGAACAATTACACTTGACACGATAATGACATTTAAATAACTAACATCTCAGACTTCACTGGGGTTTTTGGGATAACTCAATGTCCAAAGGGTGTGGGTGCGATAATAGGTTTACTATATTCGTTTTTTCACTTTCCTTCATGGAAGTGTGGTGTATGATAAGTATCCGTTTTTCCTCTTCCTGTTATAGAATGAGTGGTTATACTACTATATTCATTTTTCCACTTTTCTTCGCAGGAGTGGAATATGCTACATATATTTATTTTTTCTCTTCCTTTTATGGATTGAGGGGTTATACTATTGAGATCGTTTTTCTACTATCACATTGGTAGCAGAGTTATACATCGTACACTCGGATATAAGTCACAGCTTAGAATGGTATAACGAAACTTTAACTGAACTTGTACACCGATAACATATAAACAGAGGTAAAGCTAGCAAACTCTTGTCACTAGTAGCTTCGTGCTTATTTTGCTAATCATATATATCTACCACAAAAACAATATGCATAGATTAGGTGTAATCTACTCTGAACTAACAATGCTTTTGTTTGTTGTTTCCGTTAGGTGCTAAACATGTATACGAGGAGGCTTCGGTGCTCTAGTGTTAGTTTCAGTCTTATTGAGCAGTACACAAGATTCTGGAACTATTCATACAGGCATGTTATGGTATATTCCTGCTTTTCTTATATTTCTTTCACTGTTAAATTGCAGGACCTACTTTACACAAAAAACTTTACCCATAAAACGGTAACGTCTTGGGGAAGTAGGGCGTGACAAGGGGATTTTGTCATGCTATATTAGTTAACTCCATCCCCCCCCCCCAAAAAAAAAAATTAGGAATGGTTCAACCTCAAGAATGACTCCTTGTTCATTCCTATATACAAGCTGATATCTCCCATTTGAAGAACATGTCAGTTAATTTGATATTTGCCCATGCATAAGTGAGGAATAATAAGAATTATATCTAGTTTATCAATACTTTTTTTATTCAATAATTTTGCATTTCTAGATAAATTCTCCAAAAAAAAGGTCAGGTAGCAGTTGCCAGGTCAGATTTTTTTAAGACCTAGCCCTGAAAAATACCGGCAAACATGATCAGCTGTCTGTCACACAAGATTATTAATCCCTGAACTCAACATAAGATATACCGTCAAATATTAAACACAATAAATCATGCTCATCAACCGTAGAGGATAATATCACTTCATTTTATCTGATTAGGAATGAGTTTATTCACATGAACCTACCAGCAACAAGACCCTACCTGTACATGAATCCAATAAAAACTCAACATTTGACCATTCAAAGTTAAATTGAGAAACAAATGGACATACAAAGTTAAGAAGGCAGAGAAAGTGAGTACCTCCTCTTGCAGCCTTAAGTTAAGTTCATCAAGTCTAGAGGCCAATTCGCTGATCAATATCTGGGAATACAACAAACAACATTAACTTGACAAATCCAATATATTCATTTCCAAAAATCTCTCATATCATTCTTAAAAATTGTAGGAATAAAATAGAAGCCCAAAAAAAGTTCAACCATACATAAATATCACATTGAATGATGTATAATAAAATTCTAAACCCATGGACTACGCAAATAGTTGGGTACATGACACAATCATCCATCTTCCAGCCTCTTTCGTCTGGTGCCTCCAAAGGTTCAAATCACCAATTCTGGTCGTCCATCTACACATCTGTTCTACCGATAGTAATCTGTTGAAGACCCAACCGAACTCCATCATTCTCCAACCAAATGCCGACATCCAGCAGTTCAACCAACATGGGTCGTCAACCAAATGTTGGAGAACCGGTCGATCTGAACCGTTCATCCCGCAGTGGGTTGTCCCTTGGGTCGGTCCTCCAAGCCGTTCATCCAATAGTGGGTCGTCCGAGCCGTTCATTCAGCACTGGAATAACAATTCTGGAATCGTAGTGAGGATAGTATCTTTAAGCTTGGAGCCGGCTCACTTTCTCCGTTGGCGGGAACAAACGTCTTCATCGATGTCCAGTTGGAGTTTGTTAGGGCGATTGAGCGGTTGTAACCGTCAGCAATTGGGTGCCTATATAAGGAGCTCGAGTGTAATAGTGAAGGGCATCTGGAAAAATCAATGAATTTGCCAAGCAATTCCTCTTTTGTTTCTAATTTGGTTTTTTCTTTGATTTCTTTACTTTTGATTTTCCTTTGATTTCTGCTTCAGGATTGCTCTGCAATTCTGTTGAATTATTGCAATTTGCAGTATCTTTGAGGAGCTCGATGGCCATGGCGTGGAACAACCGCCGGAATGATTCGAGACCTCAACATTTGGTATCAGAGCTCACTACGAGCCATGGGGATGAGAGCCGATCCGATGAAGCGATGAGCAGCACGATCCGATAATGGAATCCCTACTTGCGGCTAACAAACGATGGGCGAAGGATTGCGATCGATGGGCGAAGGCTCGTGCCGATTTTGAGGCGCAGTTTGCACTGCTCTCCGCTCAATCCCAGTCTCTATCCAAGCCAATCAACCGGAATCAACTGCCAAAGGATCCTTCCAACAGTGGAGATCGAGGCAGGGGAAATCTGCATCTCCAATTCTCCGATGAGTACTTCTGCGACTCTTGCACAGCGGATTGCTCACGCGAGCGTTACCATTGCCCGAAGCTGGAAGATTTTGATCTATGCACTGAGTGCTATAACAGCGGAAAGTTTGGACCAGGCATGGCACCATTTGATTTCATTCTTATGGTATCTGCTGCGTTCCCATTCTTGGAATACTCCAGCGATGATCAGTCTTCGAATATCAAAGTTCGTAGCTCAGATCATTTTGTTCTGGGGGACGCATACCAGGTGTTCGACGATTCGATTCTGCAGAATATTCATTCAAAAGAGGAGGCCCAGCTTCTGCCACTGGAAGGAAAGCCAAAGAATGTTGTTGGTAAGCATCAACACCTTGGAGACATCGGTAGTCATGTGGCTGACCAAGCTGTTGCCATCGAAGGTAAACATCATAACGCTTGTCCTATTACCAAGAGTGTTGGAGCTCAACTACTTGCCACTGCCCAAAATGTGGGCTTCACTCATGAATCACACAAGTTGGAAAGTCCCAGCACCCCTGTGAAGAAGAAGAAAACCAAGAAAAAGAAAAGGAGGTCAACTTACCAAGAGATCGATGGCTTCGAGAGTTACCTCCCATTTGATCCTGTGGGAACTATTGGTAGAAGGGGAATAGAGGAGAAGATTGCTAGTGTTTTGCAAAAATGGAATATACCTGGAAGTTCAAAAATGGGGGCGTTAGATCCTCAGAATCAGAATGAGAACGTGTGGGATAAGATAAATTGGTGTGAGGAAACTCCCTTGCACCAAGAGGAGGTGAAGGATAATACTGAAGTTGGAACAAAAATGACTGAGTTCATTGAAGGGTTCATCGAAACCTATCCTGGCCTACGGTATTTGGATGTGTTCCCACAAATAAAAAATGTTTTGTGTGAAGATGTTCCTACGGAGTATTATGACAAGGTTACAGTTATCTCTGGTGGCAGCAGTGGCCATAAAGCTGCACATGCTGGTTTGTCTCTTGATAAAGATGCGGCAAAAGCAAAATATGCAACTAAAAGGGTGGGAACAATGAATGTTGCCTTGTCAATATGTACACTTTCTGGGGAGGCCTCATCAGATTGTTTTGGGAAGCAATTAATGAGGCTTGGACTTGGAACTCATGGAGGGGCTGGTGGTACTATCTCTGAAGTTTAGCCAGTCAATGTCGTGGAATCTCATATTCTCAGGCGAATTCTAACTATGGAGGAGCTATGGTGTGGGGAGGAGGAAAAGGAAGATCATGTGCTCTTAACTCTTGCGACATAGGAGGAGAAGCCATATATTGCAATAATAAAGGATGTATCAGACTCAGGAAGTGGTTTGATGGTTACTGGGCAATGGTTTTACCGGCCTAATGAAGCTACAGAAAAAGGTGGCTTGGCTCTCATAACAATGAACGAAGCATTGTTGTGGACCGATGGCCGATATTTCTTGCAGGCTCCTCAACAGTTAAGCGAGCGTTGGAAGCTAATGAGAATCGGTGAAGACCCACATGTTGAGACATGGATAGCTGATAACTTTCCAAGCGAGGGTGCAGTAGGAATTGACCCATGGTGTGTCCATAGACACTTCTCAGAGATGGGAGCATGCTTTCTCACGGAACAAACAGAAGTTAATACAATTGTCTTCTACTTTGGTGGATGAAGTATGGGAAGATCACCCCCAGCTGAAATTTCACCGATAGTTGTACATCCATTAGAGTTCACATGCCGATCTGTAGCGGAAAGGTTGAGGGATTTGAGAGAAAAACTTAAACAAGTGAAGGCTTATGGTATCATTGTTACTGCACTTGATGAGGTTGCTTGGTTATATAATGGTCGAGGAAATGATGTAGCTTTCTCTCCAGTTCTTCATGTGTACGCACTAGTAACTGATGCTTCAGCTTTCTTTTATGTGGATAAGAGGAAGGTTAATTCCGAGGTAACCTCTTCATATGCTCAGACGGAAGCTCAGGATGAAGTCCCGACTGCTATCGATAATGCCAAAATATGAATTAACCCAGTCTCATGCTGCCCTTCTTTGTATGCGAAGCTGGTTTCTGATCGAGTTCTCATGCATCAGTCCCCTATGGCGCTTGCAAAAGCTATCAAGAATCCTGTTGAGTTGGATGGATCAAGGAAGGCACATATTCGAGATGGCATAGCTATTGTTCAATATGTTGTGTGGTGGGATAGTCAAATGGAAGAAGTTCAGGAATCATTATTGCGGACAGCAAAGCAAGTGAGCTTAAAGGTATGCGAAAACGTATCAATTTATGTCTATGCTCCAAATAATATGAATAAGGAAGAACATTTCAGTTTTGGCCCCGGCTGGTTTTATAAGGAGATTATGTTGGAAGAATGTAAATATTTGATGGATGGAGCAATCAATGGGTTGTGTTTCATGTTAAATGAGGCCAACGGGGTTTCAATGGAAATCCAGCATGTGTTAAAAGTAAAGATCAAAGAGCATTTTTTGCTTTGTTCGGGGGGGGGACACAAAAGTAATGGATTGATTTTGAGCTACACAGATTGGGAATCGAAAGGGAAGAGTGGAAGGACTAGAATCATGATGAATTCCTTGCTGGCTGCACATTTCGGACAGAACTCTTATTGGATTAAAGTCGAAATGGATGGCTACATTGATACAATCAGTGATACAATTCTTCCACTCCAACCGGCCAGAAGTCAAGTGACTGATGGAATGCTGACAGAGAGCAGTTGGATTATCCTGGGCCTCGAGGGCAATTTCATTCTCAATGAGAAGCTAGATCACAGACTGGGAGCACTCTTCTACTTCTTCAGACTAAGAAGGCAGTATCAAAAGGGGCTGGCAATTCTCGACCTTGAGGACAATGTCGATTTTGAGGGGTGGGTCTGTTGAAGACCCAACCGAACTCCATCATTCTCCAACCAAATGCCGACATCCAGCAGTTCAACCAGCATGAGTCGTCAACCAAATGTTAGAGAACCGGTCGATCTGAGCCATTCATCCAGTAGTGGGTTGTCCCTTGGATTGGTCCTCCAAGCCGTTCATCCAATAGTGGGTCGTCTGAGCCGTTCATTCAGCACTGGAATAACAATTCTGGAATCGTAGTGAGGATAGTATCTTTAAGCTTGGAGCCGGCTCACTTTCTCCGTTGGCGGGAACAAACGTCTTCATCAATGTCCAGCTGAAGTTTGTTAGGACGATTGAGCGGTTGTAACCGTCAGCAATTGGGCGGCTATATAAGGAGCTCGAGCGTAATAGTGAAGGGCATATGGAAAAATCAATGAATTTGCCAAGCAATTCCTCTTTTGTTTCTAATTTGATTTTTTCTTTGATTTCTTTACTTTTGATTTTCCTTTGATTTCTGCTTCAGGATTGCTCTGCAATTCTGTTGAATTATTGCAATTTGCAGTATCTTTGAGGAACTCGATGGCCATGGCGTGGAACAACCGTCGGAATGATTCGAGACCTCAACATAATCTAGCCATCTTATCAGTCACCACTGATAAAAGATAATAATTGGTTAAAACATACCTCATCATGGGTGTTCAGATCACCTATGAAACCAGTATACATCATTGATCTTTGCCCTCTATACATGTCATACCATCCCAAATCATGGATAATAAAATTCTAAACCCATGGAGTACACGAATAGTTGGGTACATGACACAATCATCCATCTGCCAGCCTCTTTCATCTGGTGCCTCCAAAGGTTCAAATCACCAATTCTGGTCTTCCATCTACACATCTGTTCTACCGATAGTAATCTAGCCATCTTATCAGTCACCACTGATAAAAGATAATTGGTTAAAACATACCTCATCATGGGTGTTCAGGTCACCTATGAAACCAGTATACATCATTGATCTTTGCCCTCTATACATGTCATACCATCCCAAATCTTGATGCTTTTCCTCTTTTACCACAAGTTTTATTGTCCCGTGTTTGATTTCCCTTCCTCCATCAGCATCCACTTTCACAGTAACTAAGGAGAAAGAAGCCAAAGAAGCGCTGATGACAGAGGTATGGTTTGGAGTTGGCAACAGTAAGGAAAGGAAGTGTGGTTAACTTTGACCGCCACCAGAATTAGAATACATAGAGATTATTGGTTTTGGATGCACGAGGAAGTGGGTATCAGTTATGTCTGGCTAATGGAAGATTAGCTTTATAATCATATGTGCAAATGCACCTCTGTCCACATTCATGTGTGTGTTACTTCTAGTCAATTAACCATTCCATAGTTCTGAATTACAAGGCATATGATGCAGGATTGTAAGGGTCTCAAAGTTATGTGTATACCTGCAAGGTTTTTATTGGATTGTAGGGAACACAATGAAGGCGAGGAGACCCCCCCCCCCCCCCCCCCCGGGTGTGTGGGTGGGGGGGGATTGGGAAAGGGGGTGAGAAGGGGATATGATCTTCCACTAAGACACATGCACCAAGGATATGCCTAGATATGTGTTGAATAGAATGTTTGAGGTTTGAACCTTGGTGAATGCTAAGCATATCCACAGCCCGAGCATTTTGCTAAGATTTGTATGCATCTGTTCCATGATGATGCTTAGAATTGTTAAGAGTATAACCATACATCCATCAACACTCAGCAAAAACTTCAAAATATTTGGTGCAATGACAGGATCCTACTAGGGTCACAGGTACAAATCCAGCCAGTTTCATCTTTTTTAAAAGGATACCAGTTTGCAAAAGCTGGGTTTCGACCCGCAAACAGGGTGCCTTACTTGCAGGGTACTAGATTAAAAAAATACATCTCCGGACCGTCACAATATACTCAAACTTTTGATGTAATGGCAAGGACTATGATAAGAATAGTGCCAGGTATATGGTATCTCAAACCAGTCATAATTTCGCAGTGAATTTAATAATGAGCAACAATGTTATGATTTGGGAATCTGGGCAATCAAATCCTTTGTGAACTTTCAAAGATGCACATACGTTCGATCATTACTTAAGTCAATTTTTGTAAGAAGTACGATTTAGTAGACTTTTGACAGACACCACCACCACCACCACCACCAACTTTTGAAAGAACGAACAACCAAGCACAACAAAGCACTAAAGCCATGGTTATCGTAGGTGAAAACCATACATGTTTCCAGTCCCGTCTTCCTCCAGAAGGAAATCCCGTCTTTGTTTGTTGTACGAGTAGTACTCACTCTCCGACACCTCATTGTCCTTGTATGACCTCCAAGCCCTCGATTTTTAACGAGATTTCTAATTTGAATGCTTGAGTAGAGAGATTCAAATAAAAATACAAGTAGGATATCCGATAAACTAAGCATGTAGTAATGGCCGCTTGAGAATTAGCCCGGTCTACGTAGAACGAATCTTTCGATTGCAGAGCCTAATTCTATAGATGGAGCGGTACTATGTACTATTTCCAATTTCAATCAAAAACAATTCAACATATTTCACTATATTATGAAAATCAATCCGACTACTTCTGGTTGCGCAGTTTCCACGCTTGAAGAAAAAAATATTGGGCGTATGGTATGGCTCAAATTATTGGCCCAATACTGGATGTTTTTTCCCTCGGGCAAGATGCCTAATATTTATACTCTTTAGCAGTTAAAGGTCGCGATATTGTCGGTCAACAAATTAACGTGACTTGTGAGGTATAACGTAGCTACGAGTGATACGGATGGTCTGATGAGAGGAATGGAAGTGATTGACACAGGAGCTGCTCCACATGACATGATTCAATAACTGATACTTCTTCACCTAATACCATTTATATTTAATTCACTTCTTTTGATGTAATTACAAATACTACATGAAATCAAGTTCCAAAATAAATTTTTCTTAAGTTTAAAATATGTTTCTATTTTAATTAATTAAATTTTCCTATTTTCTATACTTAAATCATATCTAATTTATTGTACTTTTCAGACATCATTTATTTCTTAGTTGCTTCAGCCAATGCAATTAATCATGAAGTAAATGCATTAAACACAGAATGTTTCTGTTACTAAAACTTGAAATGAATGGATAACTGATCATGGAAAGTAGGATAGATCTGAATAAGATTTCAATCATATACTGACATGATAGTTTTTTCTTTCCAGTGTATGATCCATCCAGAATGTGAGTGTGCCGTGTATGCATGCATGCATGCATGCATGTGTAAGAGGTGGTATTAGTTTGGCACGGAAGTGTGTGTTGCTGTGTTTTTTTCCTCCCTTTTCTTCTTTTTGGGGTAAGGTGAAGATGGTTTATACTCTTAAGGGGTGGCTACAATGATATCTTGCACGAAAAGGCAACACATAGTCAATGCATAAAGTGCAAATCTGCACTGTGAATCCATCAACAACTAAGCACAATGATACAACAATATAGCAAGTGGTCAATTCTCTTAGCATGCAGCCGTAGCTGATGCTGAAAGTATCAAACCCACGCTATGAATCATTTATCAACTTGAAAAATATTGTCCACAAGCTAGAAAAGCATACATATATTTCAAGGAAATTAGGTACTTACCTCCTTTGAGAGCCATGAATCTTTGATGCCTTCTATATGATTAACTCTGTCCTCTAAAACAGCCTGCAATCCAAAGTACAATCAACATTTCTGCTACAGATGCTACTTTCTAGACAGCATAAGAACAAAATTTGGTTTACTTGCTAATCGATATATGCCAATAGCTTATACGAAATTTTCTTGTGGTGTAACAAAAACATTTGGAAAATGAGAGAGGTCGTCATGACAACTAGCACATACAGATGCATGGAATGCTCACTTAGACGTTTATATAATGCCAAATCATCGTACGAAGCTTGCGAGCTGAAAAGCCTCGATCAGTTTCCTTTTCCATTCATAGATTATGAGATTATGGTCAAAATAGTAATATCACAGTATGACTTCAGCATTCTCTTATAAGGATATCGAGGATAGTTCCACCAACCAGGGTTTGAGGTATCGGCCGATACCATTACGTATCGGCCGTATCGTATCTGTATCGGCAGTTGACGATACCGAAACCAAGGGTAAGTTTCAGTATCGGCCGATACTGAACGGTATCGGTCAGTTTCGGCCGATACCTGTCGAACCTGACCGATACTGGCTGAAACTGACTGATACCATTTAGTACCGGTCAAGACGGAGGAAGAAGAATAGGAAGAAGAATGTGTAATTAAATAAAAATTCTCTTAAAAACCCAAAAAAAAATCGTGAACCAATGGTTGCATAGAAAGCTCGGTTAAAATATAGGAGAGCACTCTAGTGTTTCGGCTTAAAATGATGAAGAATTAGACGAAGAAGAGGCAGAACCAAGAAAAATTGCTGAAAAAAGAAGGAAAAAACAAAAGGAAGATGAAAAAATTGAACTCACCTCATCGCGTCGCCGCCTCGTCGAAACTGCCTTATGCCTCACCCAACCCGCCTCGACTATCTAGCGTGAGTGAGAGAGAGAGCAAGAGGCCCGAGTCACCTTTCAGGAGATGATGCATTCTTTAAAAAGGCAAGCTTGTAAATAAGTGGTATGTGTGTAAGTAAAACAGTCGATGCGCGCATATCAAGCGGATATTTTGTGGCAACCCTGTAAAAGTGGTATGTGCGCAAAGCAACGCCCAGCGATTTTTTGGCAAACTTGTAACTAAGTGGTATGTGCGCAAGGTAAAACGGTGGGTGCGCAAGACAAGCTTTAGGATCTATTCATTTATCTAATATTTAGTATTTAAGTACCAAACTTTAGGTATTTAGTATTTGATATGATTACGAACTCAAATTTAGTTTATTTATTTAGTATTTAGTATTTGATATATTTAGTATTTAGTATTTGATAGTATATGATTAATATTTTAGTTTGTTAAGTATTAATAGTATTTGATAGGTTTAGATTTAATAACCTCCGAAACCATCATTGTGTATATATAGTATATACATATTTAAAGTATCTCCGAAACCGAAACCGAAACCCGAAATGAAACTGCCGAAAATAACGATACGGACAAAATCGAAACTTGCTTCCGAACCCGCCGAAACGGACGATACCGATACCGAAACCTAAATTTTGGGAAGAACGATACCCAAACCGAAACCGAGACATAAAACCTTGCCACCAACCAACCACTTTCTTTTAATCGCCAAACTTTCAATAAATCATTGGGATAGACACTACCCATCAATTTTAAACTAAATTTGTATCGTTGGAGCAACAAATAAAATTGACTTGGAATAGCCAACACATTATCTAGAAGGCAAAACCATGTAATATTACTTAACTAGATGCTTCAGGAGCACGTGATTTATGATTCTTTTTTACTTTCACCATATACATTCATTCTCACAACTTCGACGAGAATTTGGGAAGATAATTCTCACAAATATAACAAGAGTATGGAATAAAAGACAAATTTCACATCTAACATAACCAGCTAATATATTTTTATTGACCAACGTCGAGCTAAGTGTACGAGAAGGGGGTTTGATTTGTTCTCCATGGAATCCCCATGTAGTAATGCGTCCTCGGAGCATATCTAGGGAAAAAAGAATTAAAGAACATAGGAAGAAGTACCTCTTTCTGTATCAAAATAGCATTTCCATTCTCTAGATTTTTGAGTTTCTCCTCCAAGCTGGCCTGTATAAAGGCATGGTCAATGAAATATTTTCTATGACAATTTCCATAAGTGGTCATTATATGGTGTACCCCTATACGTGTATTCATTAAAAGTTAGAATTTGTAAACCATAAAAAAAGTGTTAGAACATTAAAACAATAACACACACCTCATTTTTGATCCAAGACTCAACATCACCTTGTAAAAGTTTGATTTTCCCATCCAGGCTAGCCTGCAGGTTTTATAGGTCATGAATAACATTGAACTATTGTAAGAAAATCATATAAACTCTGTAAAAACACAAGTTGGGAGGGAGTAAGTGAGCTCATGTACCATTCCTCCATGGTTTATAATGTTGATTTTTTTTATTTTGGGTGAGAACGTTCTCCCTTTATTTTTATTGATTCTTTTAATTTATTGATCTATTCAGGTGTCATTGCAATACAAGGAACGTGTAGAAGTATCCAAGAAAAAAAGCAATAATTGCATAAGTATTAATTTTCTTTTAGGTCTATAAATTCAAAACCATCAAACCACAACAATCACATAAGTGATAAATACCTCGGTATCCAAGAAAAAAAGCAATAATTGCATAAGTATTAATTTTCTTTTAGGTCTATAAATTCAAAACCATCAAACCACAACAATCACATAAGTGATAAATACCTCTTTCTGCATCCACCGGTTCCTCTCGTCTTCTAATTGTTTAACTTCCTTCTGTAGTTTAACCTGCATAATAAGCATTTAAAAATAAACAGTTGAAACAAAATACAGATAGAACATATTAACCTTATTTGAAAATAAGCATTTAAAAATAAGCATTTAAAAATAAGCATTTAAAAATTTACCAAATACAGATATCAAAAATAGGGATCGCATGACCATGTAGTTTGAAAGGAAAATAGCATGTTAACCTTATTTGACCTGATAGAACATATTTATGCTGAAATGATATCTAACTGATACACAGTTGAAACAAAACAACATACCTTAAGGAGCCAGCAACAAAAAAGATATCATAATAGCACTATCTTATTTGGCATTTCATAAGCTAGCTTAATAGCTATTACTTTATATATACATGCAAGATTTGTCGGTCTAATCAAGTGTACTGGTAACTCTTTCAGGATATCTAATCAACAGAAATACCTCAGGTATAATGACCCATGCAAAATAAAATGTGTGCCCGAAGATCATTGAGGATATTATTTTTATTATTGTATGTGGTGTGTCTTACACCGCACATAAAATATGAGTACATTTTCCTACATAAAAATAATTTTTATAATCACCTTGTTTCTAGAAGCTTTCTGAGTGCAGGAGTTTCTTGTAGGTTTGCATGTTACTTTGCAGGATGGATGAAGTTCAAATTGCATAAACAATAATGTAGGATTCCTACTAAGTACTAACTACTATGTTATGTGACAAATTCCTATCTAGTTAATAATTTCCTTCATCAAGGATTAGCCCAAGACTAAAGAGAATAGATGTCAAATTGCTAGCCAATTGTAGAATTTGCCAAATCTTTCATCGAGTGCCCAATAAACTCCATTTGATGGAAGATGGAGATGTTGTTGCAAGCCCGCACAGCCTATTATGAAAAAAAAACATTATGGGACATCTTCATGCAATAGCTTACTTCATTAATCTTAGGTAAGAAGGTAAAATTATGTTTGAAACTAAAGTGACTATATGTTTATTTCAATACTTGGTAGACAGCTTGAAACTTACTGATTTTTATTAACTTTTTGAATTTTTCATACATTCCATTATGCACAAAATCTCATACGGATAATGAAGTCAAGATGGGGTTGTATTGAATTGTTAAAACTTAAGAGGATATATCCAGCTCTTGAGGATCGGTTAAAGATTGATGAACAATTAAAAAGATTCAAAAGAGCTCGAGGTATGTCTAGTATAGGCATGGATGTGGTAACTAGAGAGAAGAAGCAATCTAATAAATATAAATATCTTATTCGCTATTACCAATTTATCATTTACCAAAATAAATTACTTATTGATCGGATTATTTTTAATTTGTACCTTATCTTTATTTTTATTAGCTCTATCGATAGTATGGGGAAAAGACAAAAAGCTTCAAAAACTCGCAATCTGTATCTTGAATCTTACGTGTAGTGTCATAAGATGTGAGAAACATTAGAGCATTTTTTTAATTTGTCCATTCTAAGAGAATGAATAGACTGAAGCAAATAAGGCTTAATGCCTTAATTTTTATTAAATATAACATTCAGTTGGAGTTGAGGCAGAAGAAGATAGAAGAGAATGGAGTTACTTATGATCCAATTTGTTTGTCAGATATGGAATCCAGTGATGAATAAATAACGAAGAAAGAAACTCATTATCTTCTGCAAGACACTACTTGGATTAAGGTTTAAGGAGGAGGAACAAGTGGTAGAAGAAAGAAGATAAAGAGAAGTATATAATATTAGATAATTTTCTTCAATGTCAAACTTATAAGTTTTATGTTCATATTTCATTATCTAGTACTTTTATTATTCTATTACAACCTTAAAATTTGAATGTATCGAGAATCAGGAAAGGAAAAAGAAAGAAAATAGCAATGGATGAGGTAGAGGAGAAAAGTTTATAGAGGGTGAAGGAAGACGTGGTTGTTGCAGAAGATGATGGTGATCATTTTGAAAGTGATGGACCGATCCAGGACGAGTGATCTATGAGACATGGGGGTGATATTTTTTATATATCATTGTATCTTATGTTTATGTCTAATATTGTCGTTTATGATATAACTAGTCATAACGTATGACCTGTGGTCACCAGACATTCAAAATATTCCCCTGAAAAATTTCAATCCATTAAAAATCTTCCCACCAAATTTTTTTGCAGACTCTTCAAAATCACCCAAAAAATTTCCTTCAAAGTACCCCAAACAAAATTTTTTAACCACATTCAAATTAAAATTTAATTTCCACAGAGAAATTACTTTTCCAAAAAAATTTATTTCCTCCAAAATTTAGTTTCTCCCAAAATTTAAAATTTTAGTTCTATTCATAGTTAGTTTCGCTTAAAGTTTTATATTAAAATTTAGTTCCTCCAGAAAATTTAGTTTCTGCAAAAATTTTAGTTACACCAAAATTTAGTTTCTTCCGGATTTAGTTTTCTCAAAATTTAGTTTCTTTCAGATTTAGTTTCTCCCAAAATTTTAAGATTTTCACCCAAAATTTTTACAAACTCTCATCCTAACCATTGATTCCTTAATATTCAATCTCAATAATCCTTCTACGCATCTCTTTGTCCTAGTCAACAAACTCATTCAAAAACATCCATCAATTGTATGATAGAATAACTTCCTTTTTATAATGTTTATACAATCATGTCTATGTTTAATTGTTTGCTATGCCGAAAATTTTGTTTACGCACTTTAGCCTATCTCATTATCCATGACTTATCAATACGCTTAAATTTCTTGATCAGCTTTTGATATATTTAGTTATTTAAGTGATTGCTTAATTTTTTCAATTTGTTAAGTTTCTTACGATATGATATACGATATGGCATATGACCAAAACAATATATGATATGATATAGTATATAACAACCATGCATCCACATAAAGCGTATACTTACAAATCTTTCTTCATAGACCTTATGTCTATCCAGCTCTATGTCTGATTCCGAAACTCCAACACTTTGAACATCTGCCGTGCTTGGAACCTGGGGAATGTGATTTAGCTGGGTAGATAATCCATTATCTTGCTCCATCACAGCAACTTCTTCAACGCTAGTATCCGCAAGTTTACACTGGCTGTTTCCTTTTTTCTTCTTACTCTTCTTCTTCTTTCCGTCCATCCTTCAATTGATGGCACTAAAGAATATTCTCGGATTTCTTTCTATTGTGTCGCCTGTGTGCAATAAAATATTTGAAATTAACAAATCGATGTAGTTGAGCAACAAGCATTGGTAGAAATAACAGATCCAGATAAACACCCAGCCGAAAATAGAATCGATCAAACACTACCTCGTCGAAAAAGGTAACAAGCCAAACCTGAATGGTCAGCTTACCAAGCAGAATAAAATCGCATTTTTGCTGATTAAAAAAGTGTCCAATCTGCAAATTTTTTTCCAACGAAAAATGGGGGGATGCGTAAATTAATCAAAAACCGAACCTAATTCAAAATCAGATCAATCCGTTCTCTTTTGCTCGTTAAATTAGACCAATCTTAAAACCAATCGAACGGTAGAATTTACCAAATTTTCACTCAAAAAAGCACCACAAAGCTTCAAAATTCTTAGATCCATACATGCCATTGAAAGACATGGAGACAAATTTAGAGTAGAAACAAAGGTTGGGATAATTTACTTTATTCGGTGATCTCGCCTGGATACGAGCTGAATCCTGACCTAACTTCCAGATCTTGGAGGACGAGATCTCGTTCGAAGCGGACGCAGTGTGAGAAGTATCGATCGATCCTAGAGTGTGAGATTGGATCTAATTGCTGCACTCGGACATCATCACATCAAAAGAACGGTAAGGGAATGGGATTTGCTTTGCGCACCTACCGTAACGGTAAGGAAATGGGATTTGATTTGCGCACATACCGTTTTACCCTGCTACCGCCTAAGTTTTTACTCCGCACACGTAACATTTAAATATTATTATTTGTTATGAACAGGGCCATTGGTCCGTTATCCTCTCATTACGTTTATTTTTTATAAATATAGGGCTATGAGTTTATTAGTCGTCACCTTCATAACGCGTTATCAGCACGCTCGTCAGCTGAGCCGAACCTCTCCCGACGGACAAATCCCTTGGAAGCGGATTGGGATTTCTTCTCCGAACTTCGCTAGGTCCGGCGGGTAGGGTCTAGATGTAATCATCTTTGTCCCCTATATCTAATATTTCATGCGCATGATGATGGATCTGTGTCATTTTTCTTTGATCTGCAAGAAGTCAATTTTTCTGCTTAGATCATTATGAAAAATCTTTTTTTAAAAACATAGATCTTTATTAAAAACAGTTTTTAAATCGTTTAAAACCCAATCTAAACCTATTTCTTTCGTAAAATACGTTTAGATCTTCTTATTTTTGGACCAAAATTCAATGATTAAACGGTAAAAATCAAATTTTTATGATAAAAATCATTGATTTCAATAATAAAAATCAAATTTTTACTTAAAAAATAGTTTTTTATTTAAAAGAGGTGTTTTTTAAATGGATCTGTGTCTTCCCTTCCAACCCCACCATCAAAATCGCCGCCGGCGCCGTTCTTAAACTAGAAAAGCGGGGGCAAACCCCCCCCCCCCCCCCCCAAACTGTTTTTCGCACCACACTCGCCCCCTCAATCATCAACCGGGGGAGGGGCCGGTAGCCCCCCGGTCATCAGCAGGGGGGCCGATAGCACCCCCCTTCAGTCATCGACAGGGGGGTGGCAGCCTCCCCCCTCATTCATTGGCAGGGGACGCCCCCCCCCCCCCCCCCCCCCCCCCCCCCCCGGGGGGGGCAATCAGCGGCAGGGGGCCGGCAGCCCGACCCCCCCTCTCCTTCGCCGCAGCCGACTGGACCGGCAACCCCCAAACCATTACCACTTTCGTATAAAACGGACGATTTTCGTGGAAAATGGCCCTGATGGCCAAAACCCTAAAACAGTATTTTTCGCAATCCCGCAGGACGAAAACGCGCACATGCAAATTTTTCGCGGCCCTGACGGTCAACGATACACGAAAACATTATAAACCCTAATTAGAGGGTTTGGAACAAATTGTTGAAACGCCAAAATTTTTGGGGCACATAATAAATTGTTTAATCCAATATTCACCTTTATTTTGGTCCATACTTACCATTAATTAGGATTGTCTGAAGCATGTTAATTATTATATGATATATTTTAAATGTCTGTAGCATAATTATATATCTGCGATTAAATCTTTTGAATGCATGTTGCATAACTACATGCCTGTGATGAAAACTATATATGCCTGCTGCATATCCTATGTTTTGTGATGCACATTTTATTTAGCATGCTAAAATCTCTATGATATATTTTTAATGCATGTAGCATAACTATATGTCATCGATGATATTATTTGAATGCCTGCAGCATATAAATAGCATGTGTATACATCATATATGTTTCAATTCATGTTAACCGAGCATACATTTTTAGCTCACATGCTTGATATTGTTTGCATGGATAATTTAGTTTCTTTCAACTATTTTATTAAGCATACCTTTTTAGCTTACAAGATTTATTTTTTGTGCATGATAAATCATTAAATGTTACATATTACACACGTATATGCTCATCCCATGATTATGCTCATGCTCATGATATGACATCGTTTTATGACAACAAACCAATAATAATTTCAAAAAATTTAACATCATATCCATTTTGACAAATTGAACCTAAAGTTCAAATCAAATCAAAAGTCAACACCATTTTACTTAAATAAAATAAAAATTAACAAATACGATGGATTATGCGAAAACCATTTATGCGATCTTTTTATAGATACACATTTTGCGGTAAATAGATCTCTCAGATCTATTGTCTTTATAAACCAATATTGACACCAGCAGTTGTCATAACACCGCTAAACTCTTTTAGAATAATTTCACCATACAATGTATGATTCTTGAATCTAGCCTTAATTTTAAGCATACGCCCGAAGTCGTAGCTTAATAGATAAGTGAGAAATTATAAATTTCGTAGCCACGTATCTGTTTCCCCTTGAGCATGATTCTCTATCCACATAATACTTGAATGACTCGATAAAAATGGCCTGGAGAACATACTTGTGCATTCAAATAGACTTTTAAAAGGCACTCATAAATTAAAAAAGTGGAAATATAGAAACTAACTGATTTCTCTTGTATATGTCTACTTAGTAAAACTAATATTCATTCTTCCTTATAAATGACAATAAGGAAGACTGAAAACAATGGAAGTCCTGAATAAAATGAGAAAGAGAATATATGAAATACTTCGACATGGAGTAAGCAATGGAAAACCAACACTAGACCAGAAGGTCTGTTAAGACCCATAATGCTTTTGCAATATGAATGAGCATTAACTTCTGCCATATAAAAATATATACATAACTAGTCTAAACGACGAAAGTCGATTGACCTTGTATATATCTAGCTACTCTCGGAGTACAAATAAACTTTGAAAACAAATTTAATCTGTTGTCATAACATAATTCTTAATGAGTATTGTTAAGGCCAAAATTGATCAAGACAGTTGTCAGGCTGACGTAGACTCAAAGCAATGAGTTAGAACCTCGTCAGCAGCTGGAGTGGGACCCTTGGTTAGAGGAACCAGGGTCGATTGATTGTCATGGCCTGTTTAGCCCTATACGGCGACTGATACGGTAGTCCTCTACGCACGAGTAGAGGGAGTATGATGAGTTGATAAGATATGATATGGCGTAAATGTGGCTCGTGACAGTCGTGTAATTCCGTGAAAAGTGTAGGGGCGTTTTGGTTATTTGGCTATATGGGTGGAAGTGTGTGTAGAGTGAAGGTGGGTGTGTAAAGTAGTGTCATACTTGTAAAATTTGAAAGAGAGGGTTAGTGTGTGAGGGGCTAGTGTGAAAAGGGATGGGGTTTAGTGGCATGCTCGTAAATTTTTAGAAAGGTCAGTGGCAAAACAGTCTTTTGGCCAAAAACGGATGTGCGTACATACTAAAATTGTGTGTGCATAAAGTAATGGCAAACTTATAAATACTTGAAAGTCGATGTGTAAATTTGGAAGGGTATTAAGGTCATTTTAAGCTATGCATGCTTATCCTAAAAAAATTCTAGGGCTAGATATTTTAATAACATTTCTACACCTTTCTTTAACTTTCTTTCTTATTATTTTCATTTTCTATTCCTCTCTCCCAACCCCCAAGCCATGGCCGAAATTCCACTCCCTCCTTTTCATTTCTTCAAGCTTTCAAAACCCTAATTTCATCTCAAAAATTCAAGAAAACCCTAGGCTACTTCAAGGAAAAAGAAAGATAAAAGGGAGAAAAAGAGAAGAGAAGAAGAAAGGAGTTCTTTGAGGTAGGATTCTAACTTTGGTTTGAGAATTTTTATTTGTGATTATGAGGATGCCATGATGCTATTTTGATTGCTCATGATCTTAAATCCATGGATTATATGTGAATTAGATCAAAAAGATGACATTTTTCTTTGTTTTCCTTAACTAATTACCCTTTCCTGAAATTCAGAATTTTTGATGTGTGTTTCTCCTCCAATTTTGATCTCTGTAGTTTGAATTACCCTCTGAAAAAAATATGCATGTGTAGATCTTGAAGTCCTACCCCAAATTCATATAAAATTTGTCATATGTTGAATTCAATAAGTAAGAGTAATTATTCAATGTTTGTAACTTGTCTGAAATTCTGTCAAGCTGTACACAGTTTAGCAAAATGAGGACTATTACCTGCACACTATGGATTTTGCTGACTTGGTCTTGTTGAAAACTTAAGAAGTTTTTGTAAACGTTCATCAGATTTCTTATATGTCGAAATTCTGGCTACAACATGCTTAAAATTGGCTTTCAATACAGGCTCATAATTCTGTCTGAAAAACAGTCTGGACATGCTGCACCAATTAATTCACTATAAATCACTCTGTCCCCATTACTGCATGAAATTTATGGGTGAACCCAGGACTAGTATATCTCCAACTTTCATTCAGTGAGTTTTGTCAAATTCACCATAGAAATTAGTTAAAAATGCTGACTTTCTAGCTGTTCTTGCAATTTCAGCATGTTGGATTGTGTTGGGTGAAGTTGGGTTTGTGTGATAATGTTAATTTTTCCACTTTAAAATGCATGAATGATATTGATGCATGTATGTAAGTCTAGTTATTCTATTTGTTACTAAATTTGATGGTGTGACACTTTTCATTTACATGGCTTCCGCCATATGTTCGTTGAAATGCCCAAATGAATGTGCAATTGAAGAAACTTGGAAAATAGCTATGGAAATGTTGTGCCATCTAATTCATTATGAAATTGCATATGATTATTGAAGATTATGACGCATGACATGTTAACTGGGATGTCTCGATCTGCTCTAAGGCAGGTGAGCATCCTGGTATGTAGATGGTGGGAGTTTGGGTATAACTTAACTATAAGGGGCTGGACTGAGAGGTTGGGGAAAGTGATATGTGATATGTGATGCTTATTCTCACTCGCCTTTACCGGGAGTGGATGGGACATACGGAGGTTATGTTACTATGTGGAGAGCCTCACTCCTGCTATGGATGGGGAAGCTGAGAGGCCCGGCGTACAGTGCCCGTGTCCATTGCGTCGTGTGCTATATTCACCCCAAATTTGGGGTGAAGTCCAGGCCCTTATCTTTAGGTGATACCCAGGCTTTCAAAGAGTCACTAACATCTGCTAACTAATTAACTTTACATGTGTTGTTGTTGCACATCTGTGTTGCACTTTTTACTTTGGTTGTACTCCTATTGCCTTTACACCCATAACCCTAAATGATTTTTCCTACTCTGGTTAGTTTCCTACTGGGCACGTTTTGACGTGCTCATTTTACTTTTCAGGTCCTGAGCAGATGACCCCAGAGCAGAATCTTCCTCAGGAGATTACACATGTGTGAGCTGACACCTTGAGGACACTACTCTTTTGGGACGTGTCTTGTAGTGTGAGTTGGGTCGTGTAGTGAGCGTGTTGTCTTTTGTAGCTGTGGCATATGTTGGTGGCTTGTAGCACTTCTCATGTATGTACTCGAGTCAGTTCACTTTGTACTTGATACCGGTGTGTAGTTCTCTCCTTAGTTATGTAAATCTGTGGTTAATGTACTCTCTGTGATGGCTGAATGTGTTGTTCTCTTTTATATGATTTTATGTGATGTATGATCCCAGCATTCGCAATGGCCTGCTTAGTGTGTGATTTCTTTTCACGCTCGGTGTAAATGTCGCGGCTTGACAGGCTCCATCATCCTTTTCCACGGTATGGGATGTCTTATAAAGTATTTGTGGGAATGGGGCGTGACATTGATGGTAGTTGGAGGTGATGCGACATTCGACCGACCTTCGGGCAGCCGTTGTGTCGGTCGCTCGAGGTTGGAGAGCTCCGATGTCGATCCTCGATGTTGGACAACGATCGTCGATCTGTGCCACATGGACTCGTTAGGGGGGCTCGGATCTGGGTTCCGACCCAAATCCCCTCCGATGCTTAAATTAGTGTGGAACTTAAGGATGAGAGTAAGCTTGGTGTAGCTGAGATCGATCCATGAAGGTTCATCCCAGGACTGACGACGCAAACTCGAATATATGGATGGTAAAAGTGAGAAGATAGAGCTATATGTCTTAGACCTCATACCTTGAAGATGGGACCCTTTTTCTCTATTTATAGACGTTTAGGGTCCATTTGGAGACGTTGGGGAGATAACGGCCACCCATGACGGGGCCACGATCTTTCACCATGAATGGGGTAAACGTTACCCACGTCCCCAAGATTCCAGAGCCTGTCTTTAATCCCACGTTCGTGTGGAGCTGACCTAACGGTCGACTGGCTGTTTGGGCTTTGATTGAGTCAGTAGCGGACTTCTTTGGCGGGCCTAGTGGGCCTTAGTCATCTGTCGACCGAGTTTCCTCGAATGCCAGCCCAATGACTCAACAATGGCCCCTGTTGTACGACCTTGAAGGATCCATCCGCTGAGGTCAAACGACGTTCCATCGCATTTAATGGGGCGCGGTAGTCGAGAAAATAGCACTCGAGTTCTAGGCGCCAAAACGCCCGCCTCGTCAATGCTGATGATTTATCGGTTCGAAATCCAATACATTCTGGGTCCTTGGATCCTTGACACGCGTTCCATCATGTGGTTGTTGCCTCGCCCATATATGGCGGTTCTAGCGATGGAGTGCGGAAGTATCATCTTAATTCTCTCGATTTGGATTTCCCTTCTCTCGAAAGTAATGGCTTCGTCATCTGCCTCCAGAAGGAATGTGGTCACAGCCATTCAGAAAAATCGGGAAGGGGTCATGGAGCCGGGCTTGCTGGCGAATGTGCGGTCCAAACTCAAGGCCGGCCAAATCGACGCGCTTCAAATGAACTTTGTTCGTCTCGATTATCAAATCAGACTATCTGGGTGGGACGAGAGAGCTCATTGTCCCGGCGATCAGGAAGCCGGGGTCTATGTCAAAGCCTTCGAACGGGGCCGTCGATTTTCCATGCATCCCTTCCTGCGGTACTTCCTGTGTACCTGGAACATTTCCCTCTGACAGCTGATGCCGAATGCTATCGGCATGTTGATGTGCTTCAAAGTTCTGTTCGTGACGAACGGAATTTTAATGGCCCTAGTGCCATATACAATAGGGTGTATATGTTTGTGCTCCAGGATGTGTGTTTGCATATATACATGTGTGTATATATGTAGTGTAAATAATAAATATGTAGTGTGTATAGTAATTATCTATTGGTTGCTTACATGTATGCCTATATGGATGGATGCATGCCTATATGAATGTGTTATCAGGATATATATGGTTGCTTGAATGAGGATGTCTTGGGTGTATATGTGGTTGATAGTATGTGTAGTAGTGCGTACAGTAAATTAGTGATATGGTTATATGTCTTGTAGTAAATGTTGTTGGTATGTAATGTATGTGTGTACTAGTACTCTTTGTATATTATTATTAATAGGGTATTATTATTGATGACGGGTGACTCTCTTGTATGAATGGCACGTTTGTTAATATTTATATGTCGGGGGGTGTGTAGTAAGTTATATAATTATTTGATTAATGTGTTAATTCTAATTGTAATAAAATTAATTGCAGTAGTTGCTAAATAATGCGATGTAGTGATATGTGTTGTATATTTGTATTGGCTTTATATGGATGGCATAGGGTGTAATTTTCTATCTAAGTTGGAGGGTGTTTTTATAGAAGGACATTTTGGTCTTTTAGGCTAACATGGCATCTTCTAGCCCTTTTGACCTTTGCCCCCTTAAGAGGTAAGTAATAATTAGTGTGTGTGTGTGTGTGTATAGAAATTGGTTCATTAGTAAATTAGTTGAGGTGTGTGCATAAGGGAAAGATGTGTGTAGAAGAGAGGAGATGAGTAGATTTTTCAAGTTCTCTTTAATTGCCATAAACTCTCTCTCTCGCTTTGTAACGACCCGCTCTCGGGGGCCCGTTACTTATTTGATATTTGCGCAAGTCCTGCAGTTAACCAGTGAAACCAAAATAGCCATGATGCAGAGATGTACAAAAATACCCAAACAGTGTCCAATTATTACAATCCATACTGTACAAATGTTCTAACAATGATACATGGAAGAAAGAAAGTACACAACTGAAAATATCTCTGGAAGCTGCGGTCTCAAGGTTGAACTCTGGCGCAATCAACTCAAGAGCATCTACCTCCATATGTACGTCGTCTGCGGTGCCACGGAGATGGAACCGTAGGTAAGTCACAACAATTCTAAATAAAGAAAAAGATGTATTGTACAAGTATGACAAAGGTAACTACGTACAAGCAGACCAAAGTGAAAGTAAAGTAAGGTAAAGTACGATGCAGTGTCTATACAAGTGTAGAAAGTAAAGTGTAGGTGTAACAGGCTACTGCTGTAGCTAAAAGTATGACAAGTAAAGTACGGTGACTGTGCTGGTAAGGAAAGTAAAGTGAAAGTACTGTAGAGAAAGTAACTGTGCAAGCTACACTAGAACTACGTGACTCAAGTAGGAGAGTATGACATGCAACCATAAAGTTCATCTATTGTCAGGGACCTTTTTGCCGAGCAGACAGACCTTATAGTTTTGCCGACGCAGGAAGACCTTGTAGTTTTACTGACACATGCATGCAAGTAGATGAACCCCCGGTCATAGCTCCCACACACTCTCTACAATGAGTTACCCCAAACCCCAGTGATGTGTATCTATTACGGGATGTTCCACAAGATGTTCCACGAGATGTTCCACCAGATATTCCACACATGATATTCCACACGATGTTCCACATGTTACTAGTCAAACCAAGCCAACTGGTTGACTTCCTCGTTAAAAACCAGAAAGTAGGATAAAGACAAGTCCAATACCAAAAGATTGTTACTTCCGTGCTTTGAGCACGTGGTAGTCTGGTTAGCACACAATTTACTCAAGTTGGTAGTTGCGTGCTACAACCACCGAAGTTGAAAGTTGGCAAAGTAATCTTTAGTTGATTAATTTCATTTTAATTTAGGTCTCTTATTCGGTTCAAGTCAAATAGTCGTTCGAGGCTATTGGAGTGAAGTGTTACGTTGTTCGTACAAGCACAGAAGACTAGTTTTCTAAACTTAGAATCTGTCGTGACTTTCATTAGCGAGCTCGTCGTAGCAAGACGAGGTTGGAGCTAGAGGAGCTGGTGCACGAGGATTGGTACCTGCAAACACAAGAAACAATTGGTTAAAGCACACCCTATTTTCTATTTATTAAACTTGATCGTTTTGATTTTAAAACTGATTGAAACGTTGTCAGAAAGCGTTCTAAATTTTAATATAGGCTAGATATGATAAAAATAGGTTTACTGCAACAGAAAATATTTTTCTGAAGCTTGTAGTAATTTTTATAATTTTTAGAAGCTCAAAAATCAATTTAAAAACCAATTTACTTAAGTAACGTAAAACTTCCGTAATTTCTTCTGGGAGCAATATTAGTCAGAAATGTTCAAGTGAGTAGTCAAAATGACCGTCTCAAAGAGTATTATTACATATATTTTTATCACATATTAGTGTATGTGAAAATATCAAGTTATAGATTTTTAAAAGAAAGTAACGTATTTGTAATATAGGCTTAAAAATTAATTCTGGAAAAACTAAGTATCCAATTGAGATGAAACTAGCCCCATTGGGTCCAGAATATTATTTCTGATTTTTTAGAGCTAGTCTCACATTTTTTCTGGGGCTTATATTTTAAGTTATGGATTTAAAACCATAAAACACAATTCATAATTAAGTAAATACTGAAAATACGAAATTAGATTTCGTAATTACGGTTTTGCCATCGAAAAATACCCGCTCCTTCGTTATACGTGTGCAGCGACGGGGGTTGTTGCTTCGACGCTCGGCGGACGGCGGGGCGACGGTCGCGGCAGTCGACGAGGGCGGTGACCGGCGGCTGAGGCGACGGCGGAGGCATCGACGGCAGACGTGCGGCGGCGCTGTCTGGGCAAGAAAGGTAGAGAGAGGGAGGCGGAGCGGCGGTGAACTCGTCGGAGAAGCGGAAGGCGACGGTGGCGACGTCTCGCGGCGGCGGGATCTCGGAGGGGTGGTCGGACGTCGCTGTGTGCTTTGGGAGCTCGGAGGTGGCGTTGGAGGAGGCCGTCGGAGGGAGGCGGGCTTCGGGCTAGAGGAGCGGAGGCAGGGTCTGAAGTGGTTGCCGGCGTCGAAAAGGGGTAGCGGAGCGTCGAGCGATGGCGGCAACGATGGCCTCGCAGCGGAGCACCACCGGGGAGGGCGAGAGAGCGATGGGGAGTGAGAGAGGGAGAGAGTTAGAGAGGGAGAGTGAGCGAGAGACGGAGAGATGAAGCGGGCGGTCGGGGCTCCTGGGTTTTAAAAAATATATAGATAGATATAATGTCACGCCCCATTTCCCAGAATACCCGGCATCTAAATTTTTTTCCCAAGTATCATGAAGAGTGAGGGTGAAGAGAAAGGAGAGAAGTAACTGAACAAGCAGGCCACTGCGCACATGCTGGGATAGTACAAATGCAGCTTCATTAGAATATCAACAACTCATGTATAGTATAGAACAACAACAACTAATTATACTACAACTTTCATTTACGTACATAGTCCAAGTGCACCACTACACATACACCGTCATTCTCCACATCCCAAGATAACCATATCACACCACAAGACAGCTCACACCAAGTGCTACCCTAAACCCAACTCCAAAGCACCTCCAACCAGGATAACCCTGCCACCTGAAAAATAGGGAGGAACACGTCAATGTGTGCCACATTAGGAACCAACTTGGGTTTGGAACTCCGTTTTAGGGTTATCAAATCACAAGGCAAGCAAGAATAATAGAGCATGTAATTAAGTGATATAGTGAAAATTAAATAGATAAAACAAAGGAATCATACCTGCGGTCCTATGTCGAGCTGCTGCAAGAAAAGGGTTAGCACGAATAATGATTATAACAATAATAATAATAACGACACAAGTATTCAAGCAAACACTATCTGATAAGACAAGTACAAGTGCTGAGGCATGACACAGGGACACAAAGAAGCAGGCAAGTGAAGGGGAAGTGCTGCCAACAAGCTCTTACGAAAGAAGCCGTTCACCAACATAACCAATCTCAACCATAACCGCACCAACTCCCCGCCGCTGAGGGCTCGTCGGGAGTGGCCCACAACTCAGCAGTCCATCCCCCACATGCTCACTCGTTACCTTGGTTTCCCCAACCCCTCCTAGGGCACTCACCCACTTCGAGTGGAACAAGAACACCCTAGGTTGTCTTTTTTTACTAATCATTAAACCTAGAGTATGAAGCATGTAAAATGAGATCCAATGCATTCTTTTCATCGGGATGTTCACAACAACTTGCGAGCTTCATAAGCCATGAACATAAACATCCATTTCCAAACTTGCAACATAAAGTAGCATACCCATAGACAACACTTAATCACTGATGAATCCACATTAGCGACATGTTCCGAAGTAAACCAAAACAATAATCTAGTCATTAGCAAACAATGCAATTTGCTGAAATTTCGTCAACAGTCACAACATCAATGATTAACAGCCATTTTCAGTGAGCATTTAACAAAACTTACTGAATGAAAATTGTAGATATGGCAGTTTTGAGTTCACATATAAAATTTCATGCAAAACTATGGAGTATGTGATTTATGGTGAATTATTAGGTAAAGGGTGTCAAAACTGTTCTGCAGACAGATTTCTGTGTCTGTGTTCAAAGCCAATTTTGGGCATATTCTAGCCAGAATTTCGACATAAAAGTGGAAATATATTTTGAGAAAAACTTGTTAGCTTTCCAACAAGACCAAAATCAACAAATTCCATAGAGCATGCAGGTAGTTATGATCATTTTACTGAAATGTATACAGCTTGACAGAATTCCTGGCATGTTGCACAATTCGAATTTTTACCCCAACTTCCAGTTCGAATTAGAAAAATTGATGAACATGAAAGTTACTCATAACTACGCGATAAATATCATATAAAATTTTCAGAGCATTCCTAATAGCCAATTAATCCCAGCACTTATCTAAAGTTTCAGCAAATTGTCAAGCATGCAACAAGAATCCTAGCTCTACACCACTCTCCCCAAATTTCAGAGAAAACTCACACATATAAGATACTTTCTAGCATCTATAATTAGGGAAGGAGAGTGAAGAGTTTCTACCTCTTTGGAGCTTCAAATGGTGCCTTAGGTTTGCAAGAACCCTCCTCCAATCCTGGATTTCCTCCTCCTCCTCTACCTCTTCTCCTTTCTCTCTTCTTCTTCTTCCTCTCTTCTTTCTTCTCTCCCCCTTTTTTTCCTCCTTGAATTTCGGCCAGGTACAAGAAAAATGGGGAGAGACGGGAGGGGTAAGGGTTTAAGGAGTATTGGGGGGGTTAGTTGGAGAGGGGAGGAGTGGAGAGAAGTATGGTGCACTTTTTTTGCCATACTCCTCTTTTCTTTTCATTTTCTTTTCTTCTTTTTTTTGCTCTCTCTCTTCTTAAAAAAGCCCTCCAAATTGTTTAATTTTATTACAAGTTTGCCATTGCAAATATCACACTTCTCTTTTTGCACAATAACCCCTTGACTTGAAGAAATTTGCCTTAAGCCCACACTTTGCAATGATACCCTCATTTGGGTATAGATGAAAAATTTAGGGGCAATTTCCAAATCTCTCCATTCCTCGGGATTGGTGTGCACATGTACGAAAAACTTGGGTCAATTTAATGGTTACTAAGTATTTACACACTAGGGTTGTTACAGAATCACTCCTCGATTCGGGGAAATCTTCAAGAACACATGGTCACCTGGTTGAAACTCCAAAGGACGCCGTTTAGCATCTGCCCAATGCTTGAAACGGTCCTGAGCAATCCTCAGCTTCTCCCAGATGTTCCTCACAACATCCACTACCTCCACGATCATCTCAGGTCCTAACAGCTCCCTGTCTCCAATGCCATCCCAGCTCAGTGGCGATCGACATTTCTTCCCATATAGCGCGGCGAAAGGTGCCATGCCAATACTCGCCTGGTAGCTGTTATTGTAGGCAAACTCAACATGGTGGAGATGATCTTCCCAAGATCCCTTGAAGTCCAACATGCACGCCCTCAGCATGTCCTCTAAGATCTGAATCGTCCTCTCGGACGGGCCATCTGTCTGCGGATGGTACATCGTGCTGAAACTCAGACTCGTATCCAAACTCTTCTGCAGACTCTGCCAGAATTGAGACGTGAACCTCGTGTCTCTGTCCGACACGATACTCACAGGGACTCCGTGAAGTCGTACGATCTTCTGTACGATTCACGTTACATCAATATCTAAACTAGGGAAAGGAAATAGAAATTAAAAGGGGTTTACCTCCATATATCTCCTCGCTAGCGTCTCAGTGGACTGTCCTACTCTGAAGGGAATAAAGTGCGTGGATTTGGTTAATCGGTCCACGATCACCCAAATCACGTCATTCTGCTTCGGACTCCGAGGCAGTCCAGTCACAAAGTCCATAGTGATGTGTTGCCACTTTCACTCCGGAATCGGAAGCGGTTGTAACAACCCTGTCATACGCTGATGCTCCGCCTTTACCTGCTGGCAAACCAGACACTTGGCCACACTCCGAGCCACACTCCTCTTCATACCATGCCCCCAATAGTTCAGGCGAAGATCCTTATACATCTTGGTACCACCAGGATGCACAGAATCCGGTGAACTGTGTGCCTCAACCAACAACTCCTCTCTGATGTCTCCAGCTGGCACACACAACCTGGCTCCATACCTCAGCGAGCCATTCTCATGAATCAAGAAGTTAGTCTGCAGACCGGCTTCCACCTGCTCCCGTATCTTCACCAACTTCGGGTCTCCAGCCTGTCCAGCCTTGATCCTATCCACGATCGTCGACTGTATCTGCATACACATCAACGAAGAGGCCTCTCCAGGAAGAATAATCTTAATACCAGACTCGCAAAAATCTTGCTGCAATCTCCACTGCGAAGTCAATAACATCACTTCCGGAAGCCTACTCAGCGCATCCAGAACCACATTCACCTTGCCAGGGTGATACTGCAGATCGATCTCATAATCTGCCATGAGCTCCAACCACCGACGCTGTCGCATGTTGAGCTCCTTCTGAGTAAAAATGTACTTCAAGCTTTTGTGATCGGTGAAGATCTTCACCTTCTCACTCAACAGGAAGTGCCTCCAAATCTTCAGCGCAAACACGACTGCTGCCAACTCCAAGTCGTGCGTCGGGTAATTCTTCTCATGGGTCTTAAGATGACGAGAAGCATACACTACCACGTGCCCATGCTGATGCAATACACAACCGAGACCCTTGTCGGAAGCATCGCAAAAGATCTCGAATCCTCCACTCCGATCAGGCACAGCAAGTACATGGGCAGTCGTCAGTCTCTCCTTCAGAACACTAAAAGCCTCCTCACAGCCATCAGACCAAACAAATGGTACATCCTTCCGCGTCAGTCTGGTCATCGGCTCGGCAACACGGGAAAAGTCCTTAATGAACCGCCGGTAATAACCAGCCAATCCAAGGAAACTCCGGATCTCAGACGCTGACTACGGAACAGGCCACTCACTGATAGCCTTGATCTTCTCGGGGTCCACTGAAATTCCATCTCCTGACACCACATGTCCGAGAAAAACAACTCTGTCCAGCCAAAACTCGCACTTGGAATACGTAGCATACGACTGATGCTTCCTCAAGATCTCCAACACTGTCCTCAAGTGCGAAGCATGCTCCTCCTCTGACTTTGAGTAGATCAGAATGTCATCAATGAAGATAACGACAAACTTATCTAAAAATTCATAGAAGATCAGATTCATAAAAACTGCGGGTGCGTTGGTTACACCGAAAGGCATAACCACGAACTCGTAGTGTCCATACTTCGTCCTGAATGTTGTCTTCGGAACATCTTCCTTCCTCACCTTCAGCTGATGATAACCACTCCCCAGATCCAACTTAGAGAATACCCTTGATCCTCCAAGCTGATCAAAGATGTCATCTATACGAGGCAACAGATATCGACTCTTGACGGTCACCGCATTCAACTCCCGGTAGTCCACACACATGCGACGCGAACCGTCCTTCTTCTTCACCAGCAAGACCGGTGCTCCCCACGGAGACACACTGGGATTAATGTAACCCTTCTGAAGAAATTCGTCCAGCTGCTTCCGCAATTCTTCCAATTCTGCTGGTGCCATGCGATAGGGTGCCTTCGAGATAGGCTGCGCTCCCGAAATAAGGTCGATCGAAAACTCGAGAGCTCGATCGGGCGGCAGTCCAGACATCTCCTCGGGGAAGAAGTCGTCGAATTATCGCACCACAGCTGGTCTGCACTGCTCCATCTGCATAGCAACGATCTCCACCGGTCTGGCCCGAAACCTGACCGGACCAAGCGAACTGCTGCCACGACTGAACTCGAACACCGGATGGCCTGGAATCTCGAACACCACCTTCTTCCTCCAGCAATCGATCGTGGCGTAGAAACTCCCAAGCCAGTCCATCCCAAGGACTGCATCATAGTTGATGATGTCGTGGACGATGAAATCAGCGTAGAGCTCATGTCCACAGACCACCAAAGGGAAAGAATTGCAACCACAATGCACCGAGATCACGCCATTTCCTGTAACGATATACCAACTCTTGGGAAGAGGGGAAGTTGACAAGGAATGCTTCTCCATGAAGCTTCGGAAAAGAATGCACATCGATGCACCAGAGTCGAAGAGGACTCGTGCAGGAAATGTGCAAACCAAAATCACACCTAACGATCAATCTAACAATCAAATCCTATTCTAGCAAACATAATAAGCAGCCCAACAAATTCCAACAAATAAGACTAACTAAGAAAAGAAACAACTAGACTGAGGGTTACATGCGATAACCTCATCCACAGCCTCAGTCTCAACTGCAGTCATCAGGAAAGCCTGCCTCCTCGGTTGCATGGCCTGCTGAAAGGCCTGCTTCTGTGGAACGAGAGGCGCTCCACGTCCAGCAGGTACAGGTGCCCTCTGCTGCAACGGCTGAGCTGCAACTGGTCCTTTCCAAGGCTGCTTGGACTTCGGGCAATCCCTCATGACATGCGCTGGATCACCACAAACCAAGCACTGTCCCAACATCTTCCGGTATTGATCCTTGACATGCCCAGTCTTGCCATATAAAAGGCAAGTCTTCAGAGTAGGAGGTCCTCCTGGCCTCTTGAACTGTACCGGCTGATTGGGCCTGAACCCTGGTCTCATCACTGCCCTGGCCTGCTCCACAGGCCTCTTCCCAGCTCCAGAAGCGAATCCTCTCTTCTGGTTCACAATCAGCTCCTGTCTCCTCGCTGCAATCAGAACCTTCTGATAGGAATCTAAATCAGAAGAAGACACAAAGCTCTGAAGATCCAAATATAGCCCCTGCAGAAACCTCTGGGCCCTCTCATCAGCATCCTGCACCATCTTCGGTGCGAAACGGCTCAGCCTGGTGAACTCCTGATGGTACTGGTCCACCGTCAAGCTCCCCTGCTTCAGGTCGATGAAGCGCTGCGCCATCTCCCTCCTGGCAGCCTTCGGGAAGTACTCCTCATCGAATCTGGACTTGAAAGTAGCCTAAGATATCGGCTCCTCCAGCATCTCCTCCTCGGCATCCCACCAGTTCCGAGCATTATCTCTAAGCTGCCTCTTCGCCAAGTCAACCCATCCAGCCGGGTCGACCTTCGACATCTTTAGGTTGTCATCCATATTCCTGGTCCACTCGTCAGCAGCTAGAGGTCATTCTGTCCCATCAAAGTAAGTGGGGCCCAGCTCCCGAAACTGCTTCGCTCCTGGCTCGGAGCGAGGGACATTCTGGACTGGCTGCGCTCCTCGAGCAGGCATAACATTCTGGGCATTCTGGAGCATGCCCTGCTGCACCTGCATCATCTGATGCATCATCCGCATAATCTCCCTGTTGGTGGGCTCTCGGTCCGGCTCCTCGACACGAGGGGGCACACCACCAGCAGCTCGGGTATTCCGTCTTCCTGCCATCTAATGACACAGAAACGAAATAATCAGACTCTCAGCCTATGACTCGGGTGTCGAAATTATTTATCGGACGTTCTATAATTCTTATCGTTGTTCCGTTTAAGTCACGGTTACAGAGTGGAATGGACCTGCATGGGCCACTAACAAAACCTGTCACGACCCGCTTCCCTAAAATGGAGGCGAGGCGTGACGAGGCCCGCTCAGGCTGGGAGCTGTGAGGCTCCAGCCTGTAAAGCGTCTAGAAATACCACGCAGATCCCTGTAATGCGACACGGAACAAAAACAAGAATAATAGAAAGAGACGAATAATAAATTACCAATCTCAAATGTCCAAATAAAGTTCAACAATCACCAGAAAAGCCACCAGGCCAACAAAAGAGTCTAAAAGGGCCCAGCAGGGCCAACAAGGAAAAACAACTAACAAGATGGTGCTACTCACTGACAAGCTACAACAACTAACAAAGAACTGCGGAGGAAACTAAGACTGGTCACCAGTGCTCTCGTACCCAACGTCAGCTGTGGAATCAGGCACGGACTCCACGAACTCTACGAACTCGTCGCCCTCAACTACGGACTCTGGCTCAGCAACTAACATGCGACACCCAAAGAGAAGGGGCACATGTCAGCAAAGTCTACCAGACTTTGTGCAAGGAAACTAGTAGAAAAGTAAAAGCAACCTAGCAATTCTAAAGTATGGTGTGACATGACATTTATATAATAAGTGCAACAAGTAAGGTAAAAGCAGTTATGACATGGCACATGTGATAGCATGGCAGATAAGAACATGGCATGGAAACAAATAATCATGACATGGAAACAAGTAAGCATTCACAAGGAATGTCCTAGTCTAGTAGCACGTAGTGCATAGGGATTACGCCTTTTGGCTAGAGAGGCTGTACGGGCCAACTCTTACACTCAAGTGATCGCTTATCCCTACCCCTCCACGTGTATCGGGCATTGGTTTTCAACCAACACATGTGGCCCGCTTCTGGATCACGAGCCAGGAAGTGTTTTTAACAAGTATGGCGTAGGGTTATGCCCGCATAGCAGGTGCCTAGCCGGAAACAAGGATTGTACAAGTATTTTGTAACGTGTGCTACGATGCAACATGCAAATCAGATGACATGTAAAAATGGAAATGCATGGCAGATATCAAAATACGTAGCGTTAGAGAAATTAAACGTGACAGGAAAATGCATGAAATGACATGACAAAAGGCAACTCTAGCTTCGTTGTCAAGCTAGGGCTTGAAATTGCGCCTAGACCGCTATCATTTCACGGTCTAGTCTCTTTTACGCTAAAAACAAGGAAGTGGCCTAAAAACATGGCCTTAAGCAAGAATTGGCAAGTTTCACTTGCCTGATACCGAGGTTGTTGATCGACGAGAGACGTCTCAGAAATCGCTATTCTACAGGGATGGGTCACTGTTATGTCAAAACAGAAAATCAGAATTGGATGATCTAATCCGGATTTGTAGTGAAATCCTACAACGTCAAGTAATCCATTTTTATTAGGTTTTTTAAATTTATAGTGTGGGTTATGGAAAGATTAAGGGTAGATCACTAACCGTATATGGCGCGAAAGAACGACGATCAAAGACGCCTACGAATCTGCAGGTAGGAGAGGATCTCGACGTATCCGGATTGCTGTCGCCAAATCTGATCTAGCACAGCAACGGAAGAAGCGATCCCGGAAAACTACGGCTGAAGAGATCTCCTGGCGGCTGAGATATAACGGATCTGGAGATGGGAGAAAGAATGGGAAAAACTGGAGCAAAGGAGAATTTGGGGGTTTTAGAGTCGGCCGGCGGCCTATAGTGTGGTTGCCGGCGCAATGGGGGTGAGAGGGAGCATGAGAGGAGGAGGAAAGGCAAGAGGAAGGTGGGAGATGATTGGGGAAGAAGGTCGGCTGGGAAAAGTGAGAAAAGAAATGAAAGAAATATGGGATTTAAAAAGAAAGAATAAGCGGCGGCTACAACTTAACCTAGGGTTTCTGGGTAGTTTAGTCGGTCAGTGAAGAGTGGTCGACCGATTAGTTTGGGAACTAGTCGGTCGGTCGTCCAACTGTGACCTACTAAAAGGCAAACAGTGAATAGGGTCATTACAGGGTAGACAGATTTAGTCGGTCTGTGAAGGCTCGTCAACCGACTAGTTTGGGAATTAGTCGGTCGGTGAATGTTCATAGACCGACAAAGGGTTGAATATGATAGACAATAAGTACTGAGAGTTAGTCGGTCTGAGAAGAAACTCTAACCGGCTAGTTTCTCAACTAGTCGGTCGATAGTCGTTCTTTGACCGACTAACTGTAAACAGTAACTCGGCTGCCAGAAAGAACTCTGAATTAGTCGGTCTGAGAAGAAGTTCTAACCGACTAGTTTCACAACTAGTCGGTCGATGGATGTGCTTAGACCAACTAAGTGGAAATAATAACTCAGCTGAATTAATCAAGATGAACTAGTTGGTTCCTGAAGAGTTGCCGACCGACTAGATTGTAATCTAGTCGGTTGGTTCTCCTTCTTGAACCAACTAAGATTCATGAAAAGTCTCGAATTGAAGCGCGAAGCTTCGGAAAAGATTCCTATGGCATCTAAGATCAACCTAGCTCTAAGATATGGACGCTATGAAGCTCATCGTAAAAATACTTACTCCAAGCCCCATCAAGATATGCAACAGAAGGTAGAAGATCAGAGAGAACTAAATGAAAACGTCCAACAGGGGAAAAACACACACAAGGAAGAGAACAACCATAATATATATATAATAGACAATACATAGACAAAAACCAGTCGTTACAACGGCTGATGCTCGTTTAGGAGAGTCATTCAGTGGCGAAGGGGTGTGCCTTTCGACTTACGGCTGACGCTCGTTTAGGTGAGTCATTCAGTAGCAAAGGGGTGGCCCCTTCGACTTACGGCTGATGATCGTGTTGGATCCTGTGGATGGCAAACAACACTAGAAGGGGGGGGGGTTGAATAGTGTTGTGTATATAGTAAACTTTTTCGCTAGTTGATGTTAACACAAATAAAGTCCTTCTAATGTTGCCTAAGAAACCAAGTAGAGCGATCTACGCTTGGTTCTTAATCAACAAAATAATCTTAAAATACACAGAGCAATTCCACAGCAGGTAGTCGACTCCCTATGAACAGTAGTCGACTCCCAGAGTATATGTGAGAACAGATAAGATTGCAAATATGAATTACTGCAAATAGAGATAAATTAATCTTTGCTGTAGATAGATGACACTTTAACCGATAGAAAAGTAAGTGCAAAAATAAACAAGCACAGATCAACAATCGCAAACAAAAAGGATTTTTATCCTGGTTCCCCGCAACCCGGATACGTCCAGTCCCCGACCAATCCGGTACGAGATTTCCACTATCTGCCTTGGCAAATACAAGTACCTAGTCTCAACCAGGATTTCCAACCACAACACCTAGACTTGTCTAGGATTTACTCTTGCCTCACAACCCGAGGACTTTGCAACTGGCAACAACTAGACTTGTCTAGTGTTCCAACAATCAACACAATGAGAATTTATCCAATACACCAAAATAAATGATGGAGATTGGTTTATACACCCGATTCTATAGCCAATCAAAGTTTAGACAAATTTGTGTAGTGGCTTGATAGAATGATAGTCTAGATCACACAAAGATACGAGAGAAGTTCTTTGTGATCTAGATCTTTTCAAAAATCCTTTAAATAAAATAAAGAGAATAATAGTAAGGATTTTGAAAACGTTTTAGCCAATAAAAATAAGAGTATGATCTTCAAAAGAATTTATAAAAGAATATTGCAAGATCAAATAAAATCAAATTGGCTAGAGAGAAAATGAGAGCTTTGAATTCAAGAGAGTTTTCACAAGAGATTGATTTTCAATGTTGTGTCATTCAAAAAAGAAATTAGCTCTATTTATAGGGAAAAACTGAGATTTGAATTTCAAATTTTCGTTGACTTTTGTCCCAAAAATTACGGAGTAAATTGCTCAATGAATTTCAAAATTCTAATTCAAAAACTTCTAAAATTTACAGCTGGTAGTCGACTCCCTCATATAGGTAGTCGACTCCCAGAGGGTTCCAGGAGTTCTTGATCTCTGACAGGTAGTCGACTCCCTACTTTTGGTAGTCGACTCCCAGAGGAGTTTTTCCTGCCGCTCTTCTAGTCAGACGAGTAGTTAACTCCAGGGTGCGTGGAGTTACACTACGAAAATTATGGAGTGACTAGAAAAAGCTCTCAAAAATATTTTGAAGATAATTAAAAGTATTTTCGAAATTTTGTGTGTGTGTGTGTGTGTGTGTATGTGTGTTTGTCTATTTGATATGGCTTTAACAAATACCCTAAAAAGACACGACACACTCACAATGGACTCAGAACATGTCTTCGGAAGTTTGGTCAATTTGGTGAAGCGAAAGCGAGCTTCTCTTTGTGCTTTTTGTTCTGTTTGAGCTTGAGCTTCATCACTTGAGTTTAGTCATGTTCGTCTTTGTCTTTGAGCGTTGAAGTGTGCATATTTGAGTATGAGTAGAGCTTCGCAAATTCTGCACATCTTAAGTGTAGTGTAGTTAGTACACTGAGCTTTCATTTGGTATGCTCATCATCAAAATCACTTGGGGTGGACTTCAATTTCCATCAGATCGTTCTTAGGAGAGTCGTTCAGTAGCGAAGGGATAGCCCTTTCGACTTACAGCTGACGATCGCTCTTAGGAGAGTCATTCAGTAGCGAAGGAGTCACCCCTTAAACTTACGACTGACGCTCGTTTAGGTGAGTCGTTTAGTAGCGAAGGATGGCCTTTTCGACTTACGACTGACGCTCGTTTAGAAGAGTCGTTTAGTAGGGACATGGTGGCCCCTTCGACTTACGGCTGACGCTCGTTTAGGAGAGTCGTTCAGTAGCGAAGGGGTTGTCCCTTCGACTTACGGCTGATGCTCGTTTAGGAGAGTCGTTCAGCAGCGAATGGGTGGCCCCATGACGCTCATTTAGGTGAGTCGTCCAGTAGCGAAGGGGGGCCCCTTTGACTTATGGCTGACAATCGTTCTTAGGAGAGTCATTCAGTAGCAAAGGGGTAGCCCCTTCGACTTACGACTGACGCTCGTTTAGGACAGTCATTCAGTAGCGAAGGGTTGGCCCTTTCGACTTACGGCTGACGCTCGTTTAGGTGAGTCGTTCAATAGCGAAGGGGTGGCCCCTTCGACTTACGGCTGATGATCGTTCCTAGGAGAGTCGTTCAGTAGCGAAGGGGCGGCCCCTTCGACTTACGGCTGACGCTCGTTTAGGAGAGTCGTTCAGTAGCGAAGGGTGGTCACTTCGACTTACGGCTGAGGCGTTTAGTAGTTTAGGAAAGTCGTTTAGAAGAGCCTGGGGTCAAGGGCGCATCCACACTCTTCAGTGTGCAGACTGGTAGCTCGACTGCACGGGCCGCCTCATCCTCCGTGCGGCACGGCGCATGGCCAGTGGAGCTTCCCCAAGAGCCCCGAGCACGCTGACTAATGATTTGATGCACATCATAAGGATGGTGGAACTCCTGGCCTGCCATTCCTGCAAAAGAAAGGAGAATCATAGTAAGCCAAGTTGTCATGGCCCGTTTTGCCATGTATGGTATTGTGTATGTGGATGAGTGCTACGTGAACTATTTGTGTATATTTGCTTGCCTACGTGGATAATATTGTTAGCAGTAGTGGTTGTAGTAGTAGTGATATTCTGAATATTTGGATGATATATATATGGATGTGTGTGCATGGTTGTAGGAAGTGTGCACGGGAGTGGCACACTTGTAATTAGTGCTAATGTGCTGTATTTGTATTGGAATGTAGTGATGCTCTAATGAGTATATATGTATGGTTATGGGTGTATGTTGGCATGCTTGGGGGTGACCCTTGAGAGGGGTTAGCGTGAAAGGGGTTAGTGTTAGTGGCATACTTGTAAATAATTAGAAGTGTGAAGGGTAAATTGGTCTTTTGGCCAAGTGTGTGTAAAGTAATGGTGTGTGTGTGTATAGTAATGGCAAACGTGTAATTACCTATAAGTTGGGAGGGTATCTTGGTCATTGTCCTCATGAAATATTCCCGTGGAATATTCCTTTCTCGAATGAAAAGGAAAAAATATTCCCTAGAATATTCCTTTCTTAAATAAAAAGGAAAGAATATTCCTTAGAATATTCATTTCTTAGATGAAAAGAAAACTAATCTATTTAAACCCCTTTTCCTACACTTCTCTCCATCGTTCTCTTCCTCTTCTTTCTTCCATTCCCTCCACTCATGCCAGGTAAGTTGTGAGCTTTTCGTGATGGAGCTTGAAGATGGAGCTATGGTGGAGTTTTCTTGGAATTGATGGAGTGCTTTGATAGCCATTGAGGTAGGAATCCAACCCTAACTCATATGTTCATTTCATGGCATATTGTAGGAATCCAACCCTAACTCTCATGTTCATTTCATTGCATATTGATTAAAGCTTGCATTTTAGGGTTTTTGTGGAAACCCCTTGACATGATGCATTTGTGTTGGTTCATATGATGTGCGGATCCATTAGATGCCATAATTTTGATTCATGTTGCATTTGAATGTCTTGCTTCATTAATTTTGTGGAATTGCTCTCATTTGAAATGTTGGAAGCTATATTATTCAATTTTCTTGGTATGAAAATGTGAATTATGTGACAATGAATTAAGATGTGCAATTGGCTATGATTATGTGATGAAAATGGGGGCTTGAGGCCATCCTTAATTTTCGACATATGGTCTCTTGTAGCCCTAGTGCCATGGTGATGTCTTGGTGAAGGAAAGATGTGGAATGGGAATGAAATGTTGCCTTTATTTTTTTTCATGAAAACATGGTAGTATAATGAGTTGTATGTTTAGTGGCTCTAGGGTTGTATATGATGGGAGGTAGGAGGGTGGACATGACATCCCCCAATGTGGTTGTGGTGGTGGTATGTGGTTATGAATATGATGGGCAGGGCACGTGAGTGCATGACCCTTTGTTATGATGATATGCGGATATGTTATGTTTTTCCATGGGGGTAATGTCATGAGGACCACAATGCATATGACATATGAATCTGGGACCTCTGGACATGCCTCACATTATAATGCCAGGTTTCTGCTTATTGACGTTGCAGTTTACTTCTCTTCCTGTAGTACTCACTTTGTTTTACAAGTCTTCCATTGCCGCAGGTACGTTTTCCCGTTAATTATGTCATTTACAATTTCATATATGATGTGGTTATATGGTTACGTACTACTCCTTCCATGATATGGCATGAGTTAATTCAAGTTTATTGCATAAATGCATTGCATTCCATTGTACCATGTGAGTTGGGTTTGGATATCCTACTGGGACACGCGTTGACGTGCCCCCATTGACTTTTCAGGTATTGGTTCTTAGAGTTGGAGGCCCATTAGCTCAGCTGGTTGGAGTTGAGGGCTGTGTGAGCGTGAGTGAGTGTTGGATGTATGCTCTTGTACTTGGTGGGGGTGAGGGTTCTTGTTGTATATGAGTTGGTATAAGGTTGTTGTATATGGACAGTTTGTATATATATATAACAATGTTTGAATTGTTGGTCCTCTTTGTTGTTTAGAATGCTATACGTGCTATCCCAGCAGTGCGCAGTGGACCTGCTTGTGTTTGTATTTGTACTTCCTTTCGTAACACTCGCTCTTCGGGTATCCCGGGGATCGGGGCGTGATAAAGTAGAAGGATGAAGTCTAGAAAGCGCCTTTACCAGGGGATCACAAAATGATCTTGAGGAGGAGACCGTCCAACAAGGGCCAGACCAATCTCTCCTCCCAGAGCAAGGCCGACAAGAACGTAACCGCGGCTCAATCGACCTCCATAGGTCCAGCGCTAACTCGTAGACGCCCGAGCTTCCCCAACCTATTAAAATTGCGACATCCCTAGGGAAATTGACAAAAACAAAATCATTCTTCGAATGACCGACCCAGCGAGGCAGGCCCAACAGACACTTTCTTCCCCTCCAGACATCAATATGAAACATGTTCCCGAGGAAACATGCCTGATCTTGTAGAAATAAAAGAAGAACGTCAAAGACGGCTCCAACCAGTGCAGATGACAGATCACGACGAAGCCGACCAAGACCGGAACCTAGTACGGGGTCAGCTAATACAGAGACACTTGCAGAAACTCCAACACCAGGATGATGAAGGAGTGAATAGTGAAGCAAAGCCCCATTCAGAACATCTTGACATATACCCCTACCTCACGAGCCCCATGAAAACAAATCATCTCATCTTGAAATAGGACCCGAACCCCATACGGTTGAGGGAGATATTCCGCCCTGATTCTCTCGGTAGTGGAATATGAGATGGTAGATGCCACTTCGAGAATTGCGGATGGAACCTCAGATCCCTCAGCTCCGAAAGGGCTCTCCCATTGGATCTAATCATCGAATAACAAATCCTTGCCATTCTCACGGGACGAGGGCGCCCCGACGGCCGCACCGAAATCATCGGCATCAGGTGCCGAAGCTCCTATTCTCAGCGCCATCGCCATTAAGGAAGACGAAAGACGGAAGTAAGAAAGGGGTGCTTACCTTGCGAGAACTGAATAAGGGAACGTCAAAGAAGAGGCAGAGAGGAACTTAGCAACAATGATGGAAATCGAAAGCAAAATCGAGAAGCGCGGAAGGAACCCAAAACCCTGAGTTTTTATATGGGAGCAGCCCCAAATCCATACCGTCCAAAGAAGGACACGCGTCAACATCTTCCTGAAGGCGGCCCTCCAAATCCCACTTCCAAAAGGCGGGAGAATTCTTGGCTCACAGAGCCATGATGGCCTTCATTTAATGCGTCGCCTCAACTGATGCGTCTAGCAAATCCACACAAATCACATACCTCGGACCGAACCGTCAATGGCCGAACAGCCCTAACGATGGGGGGGGCAATTGATATAATCCCCCCCGCAATGGAGCGGGCCAAGCCCACGACCCAGGTGGGGGTTGGGCCCAAACCTTAAGACCCCGCAAGGATATTGAATCACGGTGGCCTAAAGCCCACGTCAAGGAAATCGCTGACCCTCCATGATTGAGGAAACTGCTCCACAGATCACGCTCGCCTTGAATAGTAGTCAATGTGCCATCACGATCGCCTTCAAGTCCCTTGAAGAGACCATCAAAGCGGGCAGGCAAGAAGGGCGAGATGACGGGACGCCATAAAGGCGTTGACATGCAAACTCCTATAAGAGGTTGAAAAGATGAAAAGCCAAGGGATCGAATCCTGAACACTCAGATCTCAAGTACTCCACCTCTCGAGACATTTTCCTTCCACTCAGATCGGAGGGAAATTGGTCGGAACCAAGGTCCGACCCTCGGATGAGCTCTATTGTCTGTGCAGATCCAAGGAGCAACCAACTAGCTGAAGCCACCCTTGGGCGTTCCATCACTCGTGTCCGAACGCTCTCAAGCCCCAGGCCCGACCGACCGATCGCCTCAGAAAGCCGTCATTCTGTCGAAGCTACCCATCAGCAAATCGACACATGGATCCGTGCGTTTTTGCCCCATCGTACGCTCGGAAAATTAATCCCGGAGGCCGCACGCGTCCCACGTGCCCACGACGACCCCCAGACCTCCAACCTATCAATCAGCGGTGAGAAAAACACCCCGAAACACACTAAAAGCTAATGGGGATGGTGATGTTTTAATGAATTTTTAAAGGTAAGCATAATATTTTTAAAGAGAATAATGGGCATAATATGACATATAAGATATTTCTCATATACGCCAATGTGACACATTGTTCACTATATAGTACAATGCATCGAATATGGTATACTTTTATCCACGTATACCGTGTAGATGAGAATGCGTTATGTAAATGTATATTAAAAACATCTTTCATATATTATATGACTAGAAATAAACCATGCACAGAGTGCACGATGAAGAAAAAAACCCCACAGTGGATGTGGTGAACGCCCGGAACCGAAAAAGAGTGAAAATGGTGGGTGTGCGTGACGGTATCGTCAGGGGATAAACAGTGAAAAGTAGGGGGTCCAAAGTGTAAACAACACTTCTAGGGGCTTAATCAAAAACGGTTAATGATAATTATGTAAATAGATTAGAGAGTGATGTGTTTGTGTGGGCACATGAAAAAGGGATGTCATAAATGTAATTAATACAAAAAGCACGATCCATTGTTTTGGTTCCACACCAACTCATCTTAAAACACAAACACATTCCAACACCCACTTCAAAGGGGTCACACATTACCTATGTGGCAAATCCATGGCCAATCCTTTGTCCCAGTCAACTTGTGAATGTGACAAATGCTCTCATTTGTATTATATATATACTAATCACTCTAATTTTAAAAACCGATAGTGTAGTGAATTTTGCAAATTAAGCCCGCCCAATTCTTCGTCCATCTTCTTTTTCTTGGGCTATTTGAGGAAGGGAATTGCTATTTGCACAGATCTTTTTGCCGAGTTCACATACAACTTATTTACAAGTTTACCATTAAAAATATTTTGCTGAGTTCACAGACCACTTATTTACAAGTTGCCCTACTCCTCCCCCTCCCCCTTCGCATCGCCGTCCCCCTTCTCCGCCGCCGCCGCCGAGGACCCGTCGTCGCCTCCACCTCCCTTCACCGACAGAGAAGCGGACCGCTGCTGCTGCCCGCTGGCTCACGTCACTCATCCCCTCCGTCGTCCAATGGCCACTTGGTGGCGTAGTGGAAGAAAATCAATCACGTTGAATCAAAACCCTAGATTATAATCAGATCAATCTACACAAAAAACATCAATCCACGTATTGCTGCAAATAGTACCAAAAAAACAACAGGAGGGAATGGATTGATCCTACAAGAAAGAAAAGCCTACCATTGGGATTTCGTCGAGAGAAGATTAGCAGAAGAACCTGGAAGAGCTCAGGCTTGAGGTTGGCCTCGAGAAGGCGGTGGAGGGACTCGAAGCCATGGATGGATCCATCCGCTGCTGCTGCTTTATCTTTCGCGTTTCCATTCTCCTCGTCGCTTTTGGGATTGAGGGGATGAGTGGACGTGGCATCGGGGGTGGGAGTGACGTGAGCCGGCAGCGATGGCAGCTGTTCGCTTCTCCGCCGGCAAAGGGAGGCGAGGGCCACGATGGGGGTCCTCGGCGGCGGCGGCGGAGATCGAAGAGGGATGATGACGTGAAGGGGGAGGGAAAGAAGTAGGGCAAACTTGTAAATAAGTGGGCTGCGAACTCAACAAAATATTTTTAATAGCAAATTTGTGAATAAGTGGTTTGTGAACTCAACAAAAGAGTCGGTGCAAATAACAATTCCTTTTGAGGAAAATGCCCAACCCGTGACCAATCCCTTTGCCCCAATCAATTTGTGACTGTGATAAATATAACAGGTACAAATTACTCTGATTTTAAAAACCGACAGTGTAGTGAATTTTGGAAATTAAGCCAGCCCAATTCTTCGTCCGTCTCTTCTCCCTCTTGGGCAATTTGAGGGAAATGACCAATCCGTCAGCAAATTTTGTACTCAGCCCCTATCAACATGTATTATTTGTAATCGGTCAATTTTGCTTCCTATGCTAAAAATTCAAATAAATTAAAGTCAGTATGCAAGACTATTACTATAAAGGTATTGAGACGTAAAAACTGCAACAACAAAGCCGCTGCCCCCCAATGTTCTTCACATACCCGCTCCCGTTCGCAGTCTCCGCTCCGCCCCGGTCACCTTTCTTTCCCGTAAAAGTCTCTCTCTCATGTCCTCCATTTTTTTTCACTCTTTTTTCCAATTAATTTTCAATTTATTCTTCTCTATTTTTTCACCGTAGATTTTTAAAACCGAAAATTTAGCAGATCGAAATATTAAATTCCTCATTTTTAGCTTCTAATCACTCCAATTTCGTCCCCCCTTTTTGCAGAATCCAGCTTGATCTATTAGTGAAACCCCTAGATCCCAATCTCCGGTCCGCAAACTGTTTGTTAAGTTTCCGCTTCCAATTTTAGCTTCAAATCCTTGTTATCGAAAACCCCTGCTCTAGATTGATGCAATACACAAATACGATGAAAAATGTGAAGTTTTTCATCTCTTTGCTGCTGCTGTTCTTGATCCCGGCCGTCGCTCTCGCGGAGACCGATGCCAACTACAGCTCCCCCTTCGTCTCCCGCCACCACATCCTTTTGAACTGCGGCTCATCCGGCCTCGCCCACGATCCCGACGGCCGGCAGTGGTCTGGGGATGTGGGGTCCAAGTATAACCCCGCCTTCACCTCCTCGGGGCTCACTGCCGCCGTCCAGGACTCCTCGGTCCCCCAGACCCCTTACCTCTCCGCCCGAATCTTTCGCAGCTCAGCCACATACTCTATCCCCCTCGGCCCCGGCCGCAAGTTCCTCAGGCTCCACTTCTACCCATCAAATTACGCGGATGCCGATGCGTCCGACGCCATCTTCACCGTCACCGCTGGCCCTGTCATCTTGTTGAACAATTTCAGCGCTTATCAGACCGCGCAGGCGCTCAACTTCGCCTACTTGATCCGAGAGTACTCGGTCAACGTGTCGTCGTCCGTGCTCAACCTCACCTTCACTCCGTCGAAGAACTACTCGAATTCGTATGCTTTCGTTAATGGCATCGAGATCTTGTCGATCCCGGATCTCTTCGGGCCGAGCAGGGGCACCCCCAATATTGTTAACGGCGGCGCCCCCCAGCCGTTCGAGATTGTTCCTGCATTGGCTCTGGAGACGGTGTACAGGCTCAATGTCGGCGGGCAGGCCATCTCTCCGCCGGGGGATTCGGGCTTGTTCCGTTCGTGGGCCGATGATACTCCCTACATCTTTGGAGCTGGTTTTGGGGTGACTTACTCTGCCGACTCGAATGTCAGTATTGATTACACTGCAAACTTGCCTGCCTACGTTGCGCCCAACGATGTGTACGCGACCGCGAGGTCGATGGGGCCGATTGTGGCTGCGAACAGGAACAGCAATCTTACTTGGATTCTCTCGGTTGATGCCGGGTTCTATTACTTGGTCAGGTTCCATTTCTGTGAGATTCAGTATCCGATTACGATGACAAATATGAGGGTGTTCAACATCTTCATCAACAACCAGACTGCCCAAGAGGGCGCCGATGTGATCGCTTGGAGCGGCGGGATCGGGCATCCATATTTTGTCGATTACGTCGTGGTGACGACTGGGACTGGGATGATGGATATGTGGATTGATCTTCACCCCGATGAGAAGATGAGGCCGGTGTATATCGATGCGATCTTGAATGGCCTCGAGGTGTTCAAGCTGGAGAGTGGTGGGAATCTTGCTGGGCCCAACCCGGAGTTTTTGCCGAAACCTGATGTTGAATTCGACAGAGTTTTCAATCATAGCAAGGGAACGAACAAGAGCAATACCGGAGCGATTGCAGGAGGGGTTGGTGGTGGTCTTGTTGTTCTCATTCTTGGTGTTTTCTTGGTCTTTGCGGCGTGCAGGAAGCAGAGGAAGAAGAGAGGGAAGGGTGCTATTGCTCGGTCGAGCGACGGGCCATCCGGTTGGTTGCCGCTGCCTCTGTATGGCAATTCCCATTCCGCGGGTTCTGCCAAGACGAACACCTCCGGAAGCTTTTCCTCGTCTCTGCCGTCCAACCTCTGCCGTCACTTCTCTTTCGCTGAGATCGTAACGGCCACCAATGGCTTTGACGACGCCCTAGTTCTCGGGGTTGGTGGGTTCGGCAAGGTTTACCGCGGCGACATTGATAACGGGTCGATGAAAGTGGCCATCAAGAGAGGGAATCCTATGGCGGACCAAGGAGTACATGAGTTCCAGACTGAGATAGAGATGCTCTCCAAGCTCAGACACCGGCACCTGGTGTCTCTAATCGGATACTGCGAGGAGAACCAGGAGATGATCTTGGTGTACGACTACATGGCCCATGGGACGCTCCGCGAGCACCTCTACAAGACATCAAACCAGCCCCTGTCGTGGAGGCAGCGCCTTGAGATTTGCATCGGGGCAGCTCGCGGGCTGCATTACCTCCACACCGGAGCCAAGTACACCATCATCCATCGCGATGTCAAGACCACCAACATTCTCCTTGATGAGAAATGGGTGGCAAAGGTGTCAGATTTCGGGCTTTCAAAGACAGGCCCGACACTCGACAACACACATGTGAGCACGGTGGTGAAGGGTAGCTTCGGGTACTTGGACCCAGAGTACTTCCGGCGGCAGCAGCTGACGGACAAATCCGATGTGTATTCCTTCGGTGTTGTGTTGTTTGAGGTGTTGTGTGCTCGACCCGCTCTTAACCCGACTCTCCCCAAGGAGCAGGTGAGCTTGGCCGAATGAGCGCTGCATTGCCAAAAGAAGGGAATCCTTGATCAGATTGTGGATCCTTGTCTCATGGGGAAGATTGCGCCGCAGTGTTTCAGGAAGTTTGCAGAGACAGCGGAAAAATGTGTGTCCGACCGGGGGATTGAGAGGCCGTCGATGGGGGATGTGCTGTGGAGCCTCGAGTTTGCTCTTCAGTTGCAGGAGAGTACCGAGGAGAGTGGAGGGATTATTGGAGCGGATGGGCTATCGGAAAATGAAAGTGTGCCATTGGTGAAGGGAGGGAAGAAGGACGTCGATGATCCATCAATGGAATCGACCACCACTACGACCACCAGCACCACCACGAGTATTGGAGGCCGGAGCCTCAACAGTGATGATTCCAATGGGGTAACTCCGAGCGCGGTTTTCTCGCAGATCATGAATCCGAAAGGGCGGTGAGCTGTTCGTTTACCCTTCAGCATTCAAAACTGCTCTGAAGCTAGAGAGTTTTGAATTTTAGTCTCTGTGTTTATTTTAATTGTGCCTATGTTATTTGTTGTGTGTATTTGGGGGAGTTTATGATGTAATATTATTGCGGAAGCCTTATTTCTGAACATGCTTCTTTTATTTTAAGGCTAAATTTTATTTGTTGGGTATATTTGGGGGAGTTTATGATGTAATATTAAAACTCTCCCCCTTCACCCTTCATTGTTCAATAGTTTTTTAAATACGGAATCTTTTTTTAAAGAAAATTGTTCAATATCTATGCCTAATTTGTTCTTTTCTATTTTTAAAAAAAACTTAACACCATTAGCAGCCATTAGGGAGTCACCATGGACTTTCTTGAACTTGTGAAAAAAAAAATAAAGGGTGGTTTTTATTCGAGAGTGTTGTTAATTGCATTACACATATGTTTATAAAAACACTATTGTTCTTACTTCACCCCTCTTGTATTCTCTATTTGTTTTTTGAATTTTTTTTACCATCACAAATTTTGAATTTTTTTAACCTTTTAGTATAACGTGAGTTCTCTGTCACTTTCTTTAATTCACCATACAATTCACTCACCCTTTCCTCAAAAAGAAAACAGCCTTCCTGTTAGTGCACGGGTACGGATCATGCTGGAGTATCTGCGTACCCGACCCATTTGGCACCACAATCCGATACATGTCGCTCAAAGTGGAGTATTACCGAGTCAAGCGAACGGCTCGTTTGACCATTAGGCTTGCGCTGATATTCGGGGGACAAGTTAGTGGGGCCGAATAAATGAGCAGCAGTTATCTTGAATTCCGAGAAGATCGCGCCCAAATCAATGAAAGGACGGTTACTCACAATCAATATGGAGCTGCCTATAAATACCCAAAAGGACAAAGGTGAAGGGGTTCCAATTCTCAAGGCACGAGCTCTAAGACATAGACTCTACTCTTTCAACTGATATTTATTACATTATAGAGCTTGCGACGTCAGATCTGAGACGAACCTCCGTGGGTCGATATCAGCTGCTCCAAGCTCCCTCTCATCCTTAAGTTCCCATATTAACTTAAGCTCGGAGAGGATGTGGGTCGGGACCCAGATCCGACCCCCCCCTAACGTGTCTTTGTGGTGCAAATCGACGAGTCACAAACTTCCACGAGGGTCGCTTCCGAGCTTCCCAACCTCGGGCGATCGACGTACAAGCCGTTCGAGGGTCGATCGAGCACCACATCATATTCTACATCCATCACCCGACCCTGGTTCTTCCAACCTAGGGTCCCACTTCACTCGCTGACGAGGGTCCGACTATGCACGAAGGGCTCACGTTAGCTAGACAACTGTCTCGATCATATTTGGCCTTAACACTTCCCCCAAGGGTGTTGCCGTTCATTCTCGCCGACGGCGATCGACGTACAAGCCGTTCGAGGGTCGATCGAGCACCGCATCATATTCTACATCCATCACCCGACCCTGGTTCTTCCAACCTAGGGTCCCACTTCACTCGCTGACGAGGGTCCGACTAAGCACGAAGGGCTCACGTTAGCTAGACAACTGTCTCGATCATATTTGGCCTTAACACTTCCCCCAAGGGTGTTGCCGTTCATTCTCGCCGTCGTCGAGCTTTGCCGTTCGGGAAGATGAAAGGTCAGAAGCTATATGTATTCAGAAATATTTCGATATAATAATCAAGTTGATGTGAACCCCAATAATTCGAGATTTTTGTAACTATGGATGAAGTTTCTGTTAGGAAATTTCGTGTGGAAGTTAGGACTTGCATGCCCTCTGGTCTCTGCCCTTAGAGTTAGTCAAGAGCTGCAAGCATATTCTACATGCCTCTCCCTATCACCGTGGAATGGTCTTTTGTGGTTGTGTGCGTGAATTAGTCAAGAGCTGCAATACATTAAATCACAATACATGAAATCTAAATGTTTTTTCTGGCCATTGGTGTTCTAATTAGAGAGATTGACGTCAACTCTCCATGGATCCCTCACCAACTTGGAATGAATCGATACGAGGTTGAGATGCGTCCATAGCTGACGTTCCAACCGCTCGTCATAGCCACTCGTGACATCTTCCAGAGCTGATTTTTCTGCGAGGATAATTCCTATCCCTACTTTGGATAGCCGTCGCTGCTTTTTGGCCTAAATGTTTCTACCTTTTGAAAAGAGACGTACAAGACACATGTGTTCATTAAGGTAAAACTTATGTCAGCTTTTGTAATTAAGCATGGAATCTAAGAGCAATGTTTTAAAAATATATTTGTTAAGACTATATTTGTAATTCTAAAAATGTTACGTGTATTCATAAAATAGCGTGGTGCAAATAACAGCCATCTTTATTCAAAGTAGAGCACTCTTTATTCTAAGGGCCTGTTCTTTTCTAGGAATAGGAAAAATGGAATAGAGTGAAAGTTAGTATTCCCATGAGAGAGAAAATATAGTTTTGTGTTCTTTTGAGTGGAATAGAGTATGAAATGAAGGTTTGAAATAGAAAGGGGGGTCCACTCTCTATTCTTGTGTTCTTTTGGGATTGGAGAATTTGAATGAAAAAGTGGAAAGGGGATGAGTTGGAGGAGAGAGATAGAGAGATGAGAGATTGGGGCCCACCATTCCTAAGGATTCCATTGTATTCCAAGCAAAAATCTTGGAATAGAAAAGTAGTCATCATTACCAAATTGGAATTGCCACGTAGGATTCTATTCCACGCACAAAAGAACAACCACTTGGAATACAAACTTGGAATAGGGTGAATAGTGTCTCTATTCCCATTCCCACCCCTATTCTTGACAAAAGAACAGGCCCTAAGCAGAGCAAAGTTGAAGTTGTGTTTCATGAAATTTGGCTTTAGCTTCCGAATGTTATGTGAACGGCTTTGGCTTAAAACATTATGTCCTGATTGTGCAATATCGCCGTAGCGTGCAACAAAAAATGGAATTTTTTCTCATTGTTGAATCACAGCTTGACAGAGGACGGAGAGTAAGAATGTTGGCCGCATCTCGTGTTTACCGATGTATGCAGTCAAGTCTGGTCCACCAGAAGCTGAGCCCGGCCCAACGCGTTGGATGAGACCTCGCAGTGGGAACCTCCCGGCCTGGCTCGAGGGGGGCGGTTAAGCCCAACCTCAGCCTAGCCCACGTATATGCACGGCGCGTGCCCAGACAAGCGACCCACATTCTCTCCCATCACGTTCATCATTTATACTTGTCTTATCCGTAGAGTGTGTCGGCCGCCATACATCCCCCCATGAACAGAAGATAGCTACGCCCAGTGGACAACAGCTTTCCACATGGCCGGCACGCATTCGTCACTGGGCCTTACATGAGCAGAGGGATACTTCCCCCATAAGGTACGGCCTCTTGAGCTTACACAATGCCCAATGGCAATCCCAAAACCCCTTACTTTCCACAGGGTGACGACCCTTCCAGCCACGCCCCCTCCTTCCCGCTTGAATCTAGCTTGAGCATCTGAGTCTGATCGGAGGGTCCCCTCCGGTGAGGCTGACGAGCTTTTCTCTGTTTTAGGCTCTAACAAATGATTTTTTTACGTCTCACGCCAAGCAGCCTCATCAGGCTCAACATGTTGCAGGAAAGCTTGCCTCAGTGGTCAGGCCTAGCCGTCCGACGGCTTGGCCCGACCCGGTGAGATTCCGTACTTCAACATTTTGGAAACTTTTTTCATTCCTCTTATGAGATAAACGGGGTTATAAATACCGATACTGTGGTCAAAATTGTTTCAGTAAGGCCTTGTATTTTTCGGTCAGTTGTGGAACCATATATCTCTTACATGTTTATCATTGGAATGGTTTGGGCTAAATTTATGAAGACTATGTGCTTCGGCCTTTGGCTTGGCATCAAGAACCACCCTTTACTTTGAAATTTTGAGTTTGTTTTAGACAACAGTGAGAGAGAGTTCACGGCAGTAAACTTTAGTTTTCCAAAGAGAATTGCTCCCTGCACCTCAAACTGAGGTGCAGGGATGTGACATTACCCTTAAATAGGATGAAATTGGAATAGGTTGGGTGAGAAGTGACCCAAAAAGTTAATTTTATTTCTAATTTTAGTAAACAGCCACCTCCCAGCACCTCAGTTTGAGGTGCATGGAGCAATTCTCTTTCCAAATATAAGTGGGGGTTTGGACCGTCATGGTGCACGGTATGCGTTTGCGTGGTTCCCGATCACGTCTAAACGGTCAAGGCAGTAAAATGGATTTGAAGTCATTTGTACATTTGCTGTTTAAATGGGGGTGGCCAAATGTATTCCACCCGAGCACGTGATAAAATCAAGGTTGGATACATGGTTGTCCCGTCAACCCGATTTGGTCCGGATTCTACCCGTTTTCCGTAATTGAGATAAAAAATGATTTAAAAATAAGCAATGGTTGGTTTGAAGGTTTGTTTAATCTGTTGTTAGGTGGGTGGTTTGGATTCAATAATAAAAAAACTTGAATAGCTTAGAAGTTATATAATATATAAAGTGTTATGAATAGGCCCATTGGGCCAATTGGGTATCCAACACACTATTGAAAGTTATAAATACACGGGTAGGGGGCTCTTAACCCCTTACACCTATTTCTCCCTAAATTCCCTTCACAACACGTTATCAGCACGATCACGCTCGTTGGAGGAGACGGCGGCTCGCGGGAAAGGAGATCCACAAATCGCTCAGAAAAAGAAGATCGTAATCTTCTCAACGGGGAGCGAAAAGGGCATCCTTCACCAACCGTCGCCTAGATTCCTCGTCGAATCTAGAAGGTAAAAATCCAAACTTTTAGATCTAAACCTGCTTTTCTCATTAGATCTGCATGTTTTAGGATCAAAAAGTTGATAAACTCGGTAAAATTCAACATTTTTAATAAGATCTGCATGTTTAAAACAATAAAAACTTGTTTTTTTAGCGATCAAAATTGTTGAAAAACCCGATTTTTACCTCCCCGCCTTTGATCCAAATTTCCGTACGCCCATAGGGCGAAACGGCGGCGCGCCCTTCGCGCCGCCGGCGGAAACAATCGCCGCGGCCTGAAGCCGCGGCCAGCAGCCGCGGCCCCAGGCCGCGGCACTGCGCCGCGGCCCCAGGCCGCGGCCCTGCGCCGCGGCCTGAAGCCGCGGCAGCCGCGGCCTCAGGCCGCGGCCAACTGCCGCGGCCCTGTGCCGCGGCCTCAGGCCGCGGCCCGCAGCCGCGGCCCGTCGCCGCGACGGCGGCCGCACCCTACGCGGCCAGCCGTCGCGGCGACACGCCGCGGGCCCCCCTAGGGTTTCCCGAAACCCTAAACCTAACGGGCCTTTTTCCGGGGGAGGCCCAATATTAACCCTAATGTGTTGTTTTCATGGCCCATAAGGCCAGAAAATTAGCCCATTCACACAAATTATTTTATTTATTTTTTTGGCCCTAAAAAGCCCAAAATAGGTAAAAGAAAATTTGAAAGGGTTTAAAGCGGTAAAATAAAACAATAAAATATGGATCAAAAAGGCAAAAGTTTTCAAAAAAATAATAATAATGTTTTTTACACGACACACAATTTTAATTGCTTTAAATGCCTGTGTCTTTTTGATTATCTGCGTGGTTATATGTTGCAAAAATATTATCTGCGTGGATGTGCAAATATTAGGCTATGTTTTTAGGGATCAGCCAGGTTTCCGACACCGTTTTAAATTCCCGCAATTTTTTTCTTTTGAGAGAAACTTTGTATGTGAGGATGAAAATGTAAAAAGAAGACCAAAGGACACCAAAAAAAGAAGCTGAAGGCGTTTCGCTCAATGAAGATATGGGCTTCTCTCTGAAGTTCCCGAGTTGTAATTTATTTTTCATGCATTTTATTTTTGATGTAACTTCGGACTGGACTTTTTATTTATTTTTCGGTGTCGGCTGGCTGATCCCCATAGCCTAAGGTCATTTTTTCTGTTTTCATTGTTTATGCATTAAACTGCGTGGTTGATTAATTATTTTTAATACCATGTTTTAATGTCACAATGAAATCCCTTAACAGCATGCGTGATTGTTAATTTTTAGTAATTAATTATTCACATTACCTGAAAAAAAAAAGAGCATGTATGTTAAAATCACATCAAAATTCATGTTATGAAATTGATTACATGCGTGGATGTCTGTTTTATTCAATATTAATGATACATGCCACTTTTCTTTACATGCTAGATCATAAAATGGCCAGACTCGCAAATGTAGACTTCTCAGTCCTGAAGGCTGATGGGTCAAACTACCTGAGTTGGCAGTTGGACCTGAAGTTCCATCTGCGCTCTCATGGTTTCAGTCTCACACAGACTGAAAAGGCAACAACTAGTACTGCCCCAGCTAACAAGGAGGCTTCAGTGGAAGCACCTCACACAGAGGAAGTTTCCGATATATTAAAGGCGAAAGCCATTATATATATCATGAAACACTTAGACTCGACCTTAAAGGACGAGTACCTCACTGTAGAGGACCCTTACGAGCTGTGGGATGCACTCGAGGAGAGGTACAGACATCAGAGGGAGGTCATACTCCCCCGTGCACAGTACGAGTGGACTCACCTCCGCATACAGGATTTCAAATCCGTAGCGGAGTACAACTCAGCTCTTTTCCGCATCACCTCACGCCTGAAGTTGTGTGGTGAACCAGTGACGGAGAAAATGTTGCTGGAAAAGACGTTTACGTCTTTCCACGAAAAGGACATGATCCTTATGCAACAATATCGAGAGAGGAAGTTCACAAAGTACTCTGACCTTCTTTCATGCCTGCTTATGGTTGAACAGAACAGAGACCTGTTGGTTGCCACCCACAACCTGCACCCTCCTGGCTCCGCTCCATTGCCACCTCCTGCAGAGGCCCACTTCCAGTCTTCCCAGAAGAAGAAGACGGACAAAAAGGCAAAATTCCAGAAATGGAAAGAACAGAAGCAGCGGAAGAAGGCCACTCACCCAGCTCCTCCCCAGAACCAGAAGTTCGTGGACAAGAAGCAGAAGAGGATTCCCAACAAAGGAGGCACTCCCAAGAAAGACTGGGAGGACAAATGCTCAAAATGCGGGATGACGGGCCACTGGTCCAGAATCTGCCGCACAGCAAAACACCTCCAGGACCTCTACCAGGCAAGCCTCAAGCCTCGAGCTGAGACAAACCTGATGGAGAGCGCAGCATTGGCAGAGACCTCATGGACTCCCGAAGATTTCATGGGAGATGATACTCTCTAGATCTGGACCACTTTTATGCAATTAGCAATGTATCTTAAATTTTTATGCATCGTATCTAGTTCTATTTTCCATGTCAAACAATATCTTTTTAGCATTTATTTATGAAAGTAAATCTTTTATCTATATTTATTGCTTGAATGTCTTTCCCCAATTTTTTAGATATGGAACTTATCTGCCTAGTGGACAGTGCATCGACGCACTCGATCCTTCAAAACATAGACTATTTCACGAGCGTAAGTAGTTATTCTGGCCCACTGAGAACAATCTCAGGTCCAGCAAACATAATCGAAGGATCAGGGGAAGCAATTATATTGCTCCCCGGCAACACACAAATAACACTTAAAAATGCGTTATACTCCCCAAAATCCATCCGAAACCTCCTAAGTTTTAAAGACATCCGTTTAAACGGATATCACTTAGAGACGGTCGAGGAAGATAAAAGGGAATACTTGCTTGTAACGGCTCTTACAAATGGTTCAAAAACCATTGTGGAACGTTTCAAGGGACTCCCCTCGGGACTCTACCAAACAAGTATACAAACTTCAGAAACATCCATGGTGGAGCACCTGCAGTGCCCCCAAACACCAGAATTCCAACTCTGGCACAGTCGACTGGGACACCCTGGTTCGGTTATGATGTACCACATCATAAAGAACTCCAGGGGCATTGACCTGAAGAACCTGAAGATTCTTCAAAAAGGCAAATTCCCATGTCCACCCTGTTACAAGGGTAAACTGATCACGAGACCCTCTCCACTGAAAGTGGATGTGGAGTCTCCCAGCTTTTTGGAAAGAATCCACGGAGACATTTGTGGGCCGATTCACCCATCAAGTGGTCCGTTCAGGTACTTTATGGTCCTGATAGACGCATCAACGAAGTGGTCACATGTGTGCCTACTGTCCACCCGTAACCTAGCACTATCTAAGCTTTTAGCTCAGATAATAAAGTTACGGGCCCACTTCCCCGACCACCAGATAAAGAAACTTCGTCTGGACAATGCGGGGGAGTTTACGTCACAAGTCTTCCTAGACTATTGCCAAGCTCAGGGAATTGAAGTCGAACATCCTGTAGCGCATGTTCACACCCAAAATGGGTTAGCAGAATCTCTAATTAAGAGACTGCAATGGATCGCTCGTCCATTATTACTTCAATCCCAGATGCCAGTGAATGCGTGGGGCCATGCAATTTTGCATGCTGCATCTTTAATAAAATTAAGACCCTTTGGAGGTCAGTCATCTTCTCCAATGCAACTAGCACTTGGAGCCCCACCAATTGTCTCTCATTTGAGAATATTTGGTTGTGCAGTATACGTCCCCATAGCACCACCACAAAGGACAAAGATGGGTCCACAACGTCGCCTAGGCATTTATGTTGGGTTTGACACCCCCTCCATAATTAGATTCCTAGAACCCCTTACGGGGGACGTCTTTAAGGCACGTCTAGAAGACTGTGAATTCGATGAAACATCGTTCCCAAGACTAGGCTCACAGACAAAGAAGCCCGAAGCTTCAGAAAGTATCACTTGGGATACAAAAAACTTTATGTCACTTTGATCCGCCAACAAGCCAGTGTGAGGAGGAGGTCCTGAAGATTCTCCACATCCAAAACACTGTCCATCTCTTGCCGGACAAATTTACTGACAACCAGAAGATTGTCAAATCACACGTCCCTGCTGCTAACACTCCAGCTAGGATTGACATACCGCAAAATGGATGCAATCCGTCTGCAGCAGAAATGGTTGGACCTCTCAAAAAGAGAGGACGACCACCGGGATCCAAGGACCAAGTCCCTCGAAAGAGTAGGACCCTTGGCAATGGTAAACAAATACCACCACAGGATGCTAATTTAAGCCCTGCTACCCCATCTCTCCCAAACTCTCATGAAGAGGAATAACCGGGAGAAAATGAAGTATCGATACACTATGTACGAACTGGGGAGTACTGGGACAGAAAAAGCACAACAATAGATGACACATTTGCGTGTAATATTGCCATCAACGTCGCGTACTGCGACGATGATATTGAACCACGCTCTCTGACAGAATGTCAAAGCAGAGATGATTGGCCAAAGTGGAAAGCGGCAATAGGAGTGGAGTTGGATTCACTCACCAAACGCAAGGTCTTCGGACCAATAGTCCAGACACCAAAAGGTGTAAAACCTGTGGGTTATAAATGGGTATTTGTTAGAAAACGAAATGAACAGAATGAGATCGTACGCTACAAAGCAAGGCTTGTAGCGCAGGGTTTTACCCAACGTCCTGGGGTGGATTTTGAAGCCACATACTCCCCGGTCATGGACGCGATCACCTTCCGATTCCTCATTGGCATAACATCACAAGAGGGTTTAGATATGCAACTCATGGACGTGGTTACTGCATACCTATACGGCAACCTAGACCGAGACATCTATATGAGATTGCCTGACGGTTATTCTTTGCCTGCAGCACTAAAAGAGAGAGAACGTGACATCTACTCAGTGAAACTGCAAAGATCATTATATGGTCTAAAACAATCTGGAAGGATGTGGTATAACAGACTGAGCGACTTCCTTGCATAGCAAGGATTTAAAAACGACCCAGTCTGTCCTTGCATCTTTATAAGAGCAAAGGCAACAGGATTTGTAATTATAGCCGTCTATGTAGACGACTTAAACCTCATCGGATCTCCTGAAGAGATCGCAAAGATTTCTAAAAGCCTGACAGAAACCTTCGAGATGAAAGACCTCGGAAAATCAAAATTCTGTTTAGGCCTTCAGATAGAGCATCTTAAAGATGGGATCCTGTTACACCAGTCAACTTACACATCGAACTTATTGAAAAAGTTTCAGATGGATAAGTGCCACCCCCTCAGCACTCCGATGGTCGTCAGATCATTGGATGTACACAAAGACCCCTTCCGGCCGCTGGAAGAGGGAGAGGAAGTACTAGGCCCCGAAGTGCCTTATTTAAGTGCTATCGGTGCACTCCTTTACCTGGCTAACTGCACTCGCCCTGACATAGCATTCGCAGTAAACTTACTAGCCAGATATAGTGCTGCACCTACACAGCGGCACTGGGCCGGAGTTAAGCATCTTCTGCGCTACCTCCAAGGGTCCATAGACTTAGGTCTATTCTACAGGAAAGGGGCATCAACTAGTTTAGTTGGTTATGCTGACGCAGGTTACAGGTCCGATCCTCATACAGAGAAGTCTCAGACCGGATACATGTTCACATATGGCGGCACTGCCATATCCTGGAGATCTGTGAAGCAGACCATGACGACCGTCTCATCCACCCACTCCGAGCTACTTGCGATCTTCGAAGCAAGCAAGGAATGCTTTTGGCTACGCTCGGTGATCCAGCACATACTCACCTCCACCGGCCTGACGACCGGCGTTCTTGCACCCACTACACTCTATGAAGACAATGCAGCATGTATAGCCCAGCTACAGGACGACTACATCAAAGGTGACAAGACGAAGCATATCTCCCCCAAGTTCTTCTGGACGCACGACCTTCAGAAGCAAAAGCAGATTGAGGTACAGAAGATCCAATCATGTAATAACTTGGCGGATTTGCTTACCAAATCCCTGCCTACTAGTATCTTTGAGAAACTTGTATATGGGATTGGGATGAGGAGAGTGAGTAAATGTAAACTGGGTCAGGATGAGAGAACTATGAACTCATAGATACATAGGAGACTGATGTATAGATTCATAGGAAATCTGCAAGCCTGAAGCTTGGTCAGATAAGGGGGAGTCAACTGCAGAGTTGTACTCTTTTCCCTTGGCTACAGGTTTTTTCCCACTGGGTTTTCCGTAGTCAAGGTTTTGACGAGGCAACCTCGTTGACTCTGGATCCTGAAGTATCCACCCCTTGACACATCCCCAAAACAGGGGAAGTTATGGGTTAACTGTTCTTTATTTAACAAGACAGTTACCCTAACTCGGATCCTGAAGAATCCACCTCTTATTTCAATGTTGATTGGATAAGGGGAAGTGTTATGAATAGGCCCATTGGGCCAATTGGGTATCCAACCCACTATTGAAAGTTATAAATACACGGGTAGGGGACTCTTAACCCCTTACACCTATTTCTCCCTAAATTCCCTTCACAACATAAAGGATTTAATTAGCCCATGGGTTGGTATTTGCTGGGGCTACATCTCCCCTCTCGGATTTATCCGGGGGCCGTTGACGGCACGGCGGTTTAGGATTTTTCTGGGTGTCAAAAATAAAAATAAAAATAAAGGATTTAATCTAGAAAAGATGGCACCTCGATCTAATAGATCAGGTGCCAATATACAAAAAGATGGAAAGTACAGTCCCCACATGGACTTGTACTCGTTGGGGGCTCATCTTTTTGTGTCTTGCACCTGATCTATTAAATCTGGTGCCACCTGATCTACATAAATCCCATATATATAACCGAATAACTAACATGGCAGTAGTATTTAGCTCTAGTGGTCAGTTGTTTGGTTGCTTCACATGCTTCCATCTCATGAGCTTTTTTTTAAAAATGATATTTCAAAAAAGCTTTTCTAATAAAAAAAATCCACGTAATTCGAATCGGGTTGTACCCAACTTGCATCTCGCTTGTCAAATAAAGCGGGTCGAGTATGTGTGGCCCAGATTATACTTGGATCGGGTACGTGTTTTGGAACATTGACCCGAGTTAAATTCGGATCATGTTGGGGTTTACCCATATTCGGATTGGGTGAAACCTGACCCTACACCAGCTCGATTTAACTCGGCCAGTTTGGCACCACCCTTATGTTCAAAATGCGTGTGGGGTTGTATTTCTCTTGCATGGACTAATTGGCATATGTAATTTCGTCGTCAGCCTGACTTAATTTTATAAGTTCCACAGTTGTGGCACGGAATTAAATCATGACAATTGGCCCTCAACTTGCCAACAAATAATCACGTGATAAACACATCACAATATTCAAGAACATTAGCGAGTCGAAGCCGACCAGAGGTACTAGATTCGATTTTTCCGACGCTCTAATTAGAACCTTATGAAGAGAAATAAAATAGAGTGTGTATTGAGAATGAGAATAAGCTTTCTCCTCCTAAATGAAATGGTATTTCTGAATGTATATTTCTGTAATTCAACTTTAGAAACGAGCACTTTGTTTGAAGCACAAATCACCAAGCATTGTCACCTCCCAGAATATGGGTAAACCTTGTTGATTTGTGCTTCAAACTTTAGAAACGAGCACTTTAGTAGTCCCCACTTCTATATTCTGTCACCACACCACTAGGAGCTCACTTCTAGCTTTCTGCGAGACTGTCACCTAGCACCGATGAGGATGCACGATACATGTCTACAGTTTCATATGCTAGTGCCGTGGAAAGTCTGATGTATACTATGGTTTGTACACGTCCAGACTTAGCTCAAGAAGTTGGAGTCGTTAACAGATACATCGTGAATCCAGGAAAGGAACAATAACAAGCTCTGAAATGGATACTGAGATATCTGAAGGGAACGACTAGCGTTGGATTGTGTTTCGACAAGGGAGACAGGTTGGTGATATCTGGATTTTGCCATTCAAATTATGCGGGTGAGAGAGACAGTATGAGATCTACGACTAGTTATGTGTTCACCTTGGGCACTGCCGCGATATCATAGAGATCGGTCCTTAAGTCCATTGTAGCAATGTCAACCATGGAGGCAGAACTGATAGTTGCAGTTGAGGCGATCAAGGAAGGCAAGTACATGAGGAGTCTACTAAGAGACTTGGGTATACCTCGAGAAGTGATGAAGGTCTATTGCGACAGTCAAAGCACAATTCACTTGGCGGAGCATCAGACCAACAGTTCGAGGACCAAGCATATAGAAGTGCAGGAGGGAGAGGGAAGGGAGGGGGAGGGGGAGGGGGATGGGTTCGGCCTAGGCGAAGAGAGGGAGAGGGAGAGAGGAGCTGACAACTTGCCCTTTCTTTCTCTTTTTCCTTAATTTCCCCTTTGTATTTTCTCATCTATTAATTCCGCAATTAAATACCATGCAATTCACGCAAAGATGACAAGTGGGGGTGGTAGGTGGCAAGTTTAGGATGAGGATTAATTAACACATGACACATGTGAGGTAAGTGTCATGCATAGGAAAATATAAATACACCTAATAATACTTTATGCCATATATATACTCTATATATACTCTGTATTCTAATGAATGCTACACAACATGTCTATCTAAAATATAGTTTAAATGTATGAAAATAGATTTTTTTATTATTATAATCTTTAAAAATTAGGATAAAATATCCAATCACATGAAAAATATATGTGTACTAAATACGCTATAAAATACATAGTACAATACCTCGTATATTAAAAACATGGCGATCACATGAATACATAAGTATATCAGTAACCATGAAATGACTTAAATTTACCATTAAAACGATAATGGATACATAAGTATATTATTCACCACGAAATGCATAAACATACTTATGTCATAATGAAATACTAAGAGATATTGTTTACCATGGACACATTTATAATTAAAATATGTGAATGTATAACTTGCCAAAAAGAACACTAATATCTATAAAGTCAAAAATGTAAACAATTGTGTTTTCTCTGAATCGTGTGTGTTACGAGGTGGAACTCGCGTACAATGAATTTGTATTGAGGGGAACCAAGGGAACGGTGGTTATATTGATACGAGGGTTTAGGTGAGCTATTTAACAAGTGATTACTGGGGTGAAGAGGCTAGACTTGCCGCCGGGGGTGGTCACGGAGTCAAATCTCACCGGACATGGCGGAAGAAGATCGGGTGGCGGGAGCCAGAGGTTGACGTCGACCAAGGGACGAGCTTTCCTGCACCACGAGCAACTCGTCAGAAGGGCGGGGTTGGGATCCAACCCTTAGCCCCTCCGATGCCTAAGTCAGTAATAGGGCTTAAAACGGGGGCTAGGCACGCCGGTCGGACTGAGGGTGTGTCGACCGTACGTGGCGAGCTATAAGTGGGAGAACAAAGATGTGCACGACCTTTGCCCTCGTGTGTGAATAATGGATTGAGAGAGAGAATTTGCCAACCTCCTCACCGTAAGAAGTGAGGAGGTATTTATACCTGACGAGAGATGACTAGGTGGGGCTTGTTGGTAGCAACGATCTATGAACTTCGTGTTTGATGATAACAAACGTGTGTGAATGTTTTGATGTGTGTGCTAAGCTTTTTCTGCAGGAACAACCAAGGAAAACAAGAGATGCAAACCATCGAGGGTCTAGCAAGAAGACCAAGTCAATTGCCACACAAAAAGCTGAAGAGCATGATTAAATACATTTGTTATACGGATTGATGCTATGCAATAATTTTTCTTTAAAGAGCAAACTTTATTTTATAAGCAAACTTATATAAAAACTAATTAAATACATTTGTTTTCATGGTGGCAGGTACATTTTGAAGTAGACTTGTGTATCAACCAATTAAAAGCAAATGGTTTTATTATGGCTTGAAACAAAAACGTGAGTGGAAGGGCAAGGGAGTAAATACATCCAAGAACCAATGTAAACCTAGCCACATCATTGACTATTTAAATAGGATTTCTTGGAGAGGCTGTGAAAAAAAAGGGAGGATGCGAATTTTTTCAAGGATCCGGCCATATCAAGAGGCACAATCAAAAAGTTGATTTGTGTTCCTATTTGAAGGGATTCACGCACCAAAAAAGGGCACAATCAAAAGGTAAAGAATTATTTTAATTATTCTTTTAAAAGATTGATCTGTGTTCTTTTTTTTGAAGGGGTTCACCAAGCGCCGTCCTTGCCGTGCGTGATCGAGCGCCGTCTCGTGTCCAGAGGTTTTCCGATCGACGCCCACAACGCGCCACGCCACGTAGACGTCCACTATATCAACAAGCTTTAACGACCGGACGTACGAATTGAAGGGAGTACCACTTTTATCATCAAAATTGATTTTGCTTAGTCTCCATTCGATTTGTTCATTCTGTGCATGCAAGCACATCGATTAGGCCAAAAATAAAAAGAAGAAGCAGCAGCCGATTTGCTTCATCATCAAAAATATTAGAGGAGCCGCCGTTTCCTTTTTTGTGTAATCTCTTTGCAGGCGCCGCACCCCATAAATAATCTCCAAGCTGCCGAAAAATACCCCTTGCACAAACCCTCAAATTGAATCACAAGAAGCCATCGAATCCTTTGTGCAGTGTCAACCAAAAGGGCTCATGGAGCTTTGACTTTGTTCTGAGTTTTGAGAAATCATTTTTTTTGTTTGTTTGAAAACAACTGGGCAGCCGAATTAATTCCCTCTTCCTATTTGATCAAAAAAAACCAAGTGCAGACATTCTTTTTGATTGGTGATTTAAAAATTCCCTTAGAAGAGAGAAGGCCAAAGTTTTTGGTTGCAGTTAATTTTAGGATGAGCCGCATGCTTTAAACTTTAGGAGAGCCGGCCAATTGAAAGCACATGCACATTTTCTTTTGTTTGATTTGTTTCTTTTTGCATGCAGGCACAAAACTTTTTGTTTCGGAGGAGAGCCGCAGGACAAAAGTTCTCAAGTGCCGCAAGTATCATCTAGAGGGGAGCCAAACTATTGAGGGGACATCAGAGACTACTACTTGTCAGATTGATCTGACCACGCGCTGAACGACAGAGACGACACACCATTACTGAGCATTTCTAAAATTCTATTTATTTATCTTTGTATTGGTGTAGCGATCTTTGTAAGGGAAACTTTACATTCTGTGTTACTTTTGGGGACCTGACGACTTGGGAGTCGTCATGGAGGGAGAGCATCTGACTAGATTGATAGTGTAGAGCACGTGGTGTGCGTACAGGCTAGGTGAGAGTAGATTTGGGATCGTGTCTCATTGTAGCTGTACTTGATTACATATCTATCTAGTAGTTGCTTTCGGGTGCTGGAGTAGGTCGTGGGGACGACCGAACCAGGGTATATCTGTGTGTATTCTGTGATTGCTATTTTATTGCCCTGTCTGTGCCTATAACTGCGTGGGATTGTTCGTGGGTTGCACGAATATTTTTATTAGCCTATTCACCCCCCCTCTAGGCTACGATCCAGATCCAACAAGTGGTATCAGAGCCAGTTTAGAGGATCTAGTCTAGATTTTTAGATGACCATGAATATATCTGATTGTGCTTTTACTGAAGGTCAGTCTATAGCCCGTCCCCCTAAGTTTAACGGTGTGGACTTTGCATATTGGAAGGCTAGGATGAAAATCTATCTAGTGTCTGTAGATTATGATGTGTGGGATATTGTTGAAAATGGTTATAGTCTACCCACTATTAAAATTGAAGATGCTGTTATGATTAAGCCTAAAGACAAGTGGGATTTAGCTGATAAAAAACTTTATACTCTTAATGGTAAAGCTATGAATGCGCGTATATGCTCTCTTGATAAATCTGAGTTTAATCGGATCTCACATTGTTTAACTGCGCAGGAAATCTGGCATACTCTGGAGGTGACACACGAGGGAACATCGCAAGTGAAGGAATCCAGACTTGCGTTGCTTTGCACAGAATATGAGAGCTTCCGCATGCTACCAACAGAATCTGTGAAAGAGATGTTTGCGAGGTTCACGGACATCGTCTACAAATCCAGTTCCCTTGGTAAGCCATACTCTAGCCATGAACAGGTACGAAAAATCTTAAGGGCGCTACCAAGTTCGTTCAGGCCTAAAGTCACCGCTATTCAAGAAGCTAAGGACTTGTCAACAATGAAAATGGAGGACTTGATAGGCAACCTAATGTCACACGAGCTGGAGTTGCAGAGTATAGAAGCCAGAGAGAAACCTGAAGAGAAGACCAAAGCTTCCACACCATTAGCTCTTCAAGCTAACGACGACGATCTTGATGAAGAGCAAGCTCTAATGGTCAGAAACTTCAGGAGATACATTCAGACTGATCAAGGAAGAGCTGAGATGGGAAAAAGGTTCATTCGTTCTACTAATTCTAACTTTGGTAGAAATTCCTATGATCAGAAAGCTATTAATAGAAGTGAATGTTTTAAATGCAGGAAGAAAGGGCACCACATAAAAGATTGCACACAACAACACACAGCTCAAGTTGCAAAAGGAAAAACGAAAGTGCTGACGTGGGACATGGATAGCGAAGCTGAGGAGGAGGATGAGGAACATGAAGCCCACTCCTGCATGGCATTAATGGCCAAACACAATGAGGTAGAATCTCCCACTAAAGCTGAACTTTTAGAAATCTGTAAATGAATGCAACATAGAATTGATGAACTAGAAGCTGATGTGGATAGTTATAGAAATGATAATTTTGATATGCAACAAACTGAGTATGACATGTCTATAGAAATGAAAAATTTAAAACAAGAGCTTGTTGCATGCAAATCTACCATTACCATGTTAGAAAAAGAGAAAGCTAGCCTGCCTGAAAAAATTGACTGTATTTCATGTCCCTCTTTATTAAAGGATATTAGCATGTATAAACTAGATAAGACAAAGCTTGAAGTTGAAAATGAATTGCTTTCTGAAAAGATTAACATGCTAAATCTTGAACTTGAAGAAAAAATGAGGGAGTTTGAAAAGAAAGAAGAGGAAAACAAGCAAGCTTTCATTAGTAAATGCACTTTGCTTGTGAACGAAAATGCTCATTTGAAATCCAAAGTCGATAGTCTAGAATTGTCATTAAAGAAATTTTCTATTGGAAAACAAAATTTGGACATTATTCTTGGAAATCAACTTTATGGCAATAATAGGCGAGGACTAGGATATGGTCTTAAAAATGTTGAAAAATCAAAATATAGAAAAATTCACATTGAAACAACAAAGGTTGGAAATTTTCATGCTAAGTGCTTTACATGTGGATGCGTTGGTCATACTTCATATCATTACAAATATAGGAACAAAAACGTTAAGTTCAAGCAAATATGGGTTCCTAAATCTTTGATGACTAACGTGAGTGGACCTTGTTGGATTCCAAGGTCACACACGACACCTCTTTTGTAGGTGGATGGAAATTTGACGAGGAGCGCTAAATTGAATGTCTCATTACTTTTTAGCTCCTTAGTCAAACGTCGACGCGAAGGTATATCTCATTCTTTGAACTTAATGAATATCTTCATAGTCTTTTTGTATGCGTGACTTTTCTTTGTTTGTGTGCTAGTAGTTGCATTGCTATGTGTGCATGATTTTTTTATTTGTTTGTGTGATTACATCTCATGTTTGCTTTAGTACTTCATGCATATTAAAAAAAACTGAAAAACTGAAAATAAAAAAAATTGGTGCTTAAATGTGTATTTCTCTTTGATTCATTAAAAGAAGTATTCATGAAAGATTTTCATATCTATGTAGAAATTGGTGTATTATTTCTTTTGCCACATGCGCATGTTCATCTTCCCAAATATTTATGGCATGTTCAATGATTAAAAACAACTTGATTTCTACACCACCTACTTCACTTCCACATGTATTATTATTGTTGCACATTTGGAGATATTGTTTATGAAGTATGGAATGTGAATGTAGGAGGAAAAGTTAACTGAATATCTAAGGGATATGATATACCTTGCCATGGATAAAAATTGAGCAAAAGAAATTTTTGGTATAAGTATTAAAAAAAATGTGAAAACAAAACATAATTGCTCTGTATGGAAAATGGATACAATCCTTGGCAACGGTATTATCCACGAGTATCCAACATAAGCTTTATGGATAAACTTTAGCGTTGGTGTATTTACTCGTCAAGCAATGCCACCTCCACATCTAAGAGTCCTTTTAGGCTATGTTTTGGGGTGTGTTACCTTGAACTCATTTTTAATGAGGTGGGAAAAATCAATCCTAGGAGATAGAACGTTATTTGGAAATGTGGATTGGTTCCGGTTGACTTTCTTAATGATTCTCCCTATGTGCTTCAATTTTAATCATCACACTTTACACGTTGGTGTTGAAGTCTTCGTTGTTTAATTTCATTGGATTTTGACTTGATTATTCTATGAATGTATGCATGCAATTGTTGGTAATAGTTAATAATACTCTCTTTTTGCATGCTATATGATTTTGTCTTCGTGGTATGACTTTTGATGATAACAAAGGGGGAGAAAAATTTGGGAAAGATTTGATATTAATGCTCGTGAACATATGATTGTTTGATTAAGGGGGAGCATTAATGAGTATTGGGGAAGCACAAAAATAGGGGGAGTATGCTTATTGCTAAATTTTACGCATTATTGTTTGCACGTCAATATTTATCATCACATGTCACCCTCTATCGTCACACTTGCACACACACTATTTGGAACTTTATTGCGCAAATCTTATACGTAGTTTGTCATCATCAAAAGGGGGAGATTGTTGGTAGCAACGATCTATGAACTTCGTGTTTGATGATAACAAACGTGTGTGAATGTTTTGATGTGTGTGCTAAGCTTTTTCTGCAGGAACAACCAAGGAAAACAAGAGATGCAAACCATCGAGGGTCTAGCAAGAAGACCAAGTCAATTGCCACACAAAAAGCTGAAGAGCATGATTAAATACATTTGTTATACGGATTGATGCTATGCAATAATTTTTCTTTAAAGAGCAAACTTTATTTTATAAGCAAACTTATATAAAAACTAATTAAATACATTTGTTTTCATGGTGGCAGGTACATTTTGAAGTAGACTTGTGTATCAACCAATTAAAAGCAAATGGTTTTATTATGGCTTGAAACAAAAACGTGAGGGGAAGGGCAAGGGAGTAAATACATCCAAGAACCAATGTAAACCTAGCCACATCATTGACTATTTAAATAGGATTTCTTGGAGAGGCTGTGAAAAAAAGGGAGGATGCGAATTTTTTCAAGGATCCGGCCATATCAAGAGGCACAATCAAAAAGTTGATTTGTGTTCCTATTTGAAGGGATTCACGCACCAAAAAAGGGCACAATCAAAAGGTAAAGAATTATTTTAATTATTCTTTTAAAAGATTGATCTGTGTTCTTTTTTTTGAAGGGGTTCACCAAGCGCCGTCCTTGCCGTGCGTGATCGAGCGCCGTCTCGTGTCCAGAGGTTTTCCGATCGACGCCCACAACGTGCCACGCCACGTAGACGTCCACTATATCAACAAGCTTTAACGACCGGACGTACGAATTGAAGGGAGTACCACTTTTATCATCAAAATTGATTTTGCTTAGTCTCCATTCGATTTGTTCATTCTGTGCATGCAAGCATGTCATGCCCTGTTTTGAAGTATACGTGTAACCTACTAAATACGTGTGGCATTTCTATCTACGGTGCGTACGTAGGCATGAGATAAACGAAGATATCGATGTATATGACATAGTAAGAGGGGGATTGGGCCGTAATACGTGACTAAGGGAAGTAAATGCGAAGTGTGAAGCAAAGAAGCGTGAAAGACGTCGTCGGTGCAAAACAACAGGAATGTGTTAGACGCGTGAGTGTGATGCATGTATGCATGCAGGGATGAGCATGGATATGAATAGGGGGAGCTATGCAAGTGTGAAAGGGGTTAGGGGTCAATGGCAGCCCCCGTAAATTTTTAGAAAAGTCAGGGGCAAAACGGTCTTTTTAATTAAAATTGCTGTGCGTACATACTAAAGTGCACTTAAGTGGTCGGTACCTAAAGTAATGGCACACTTGTAAATACTTGAATGTGTGAGGGGTAGTTTGGTCATTTAATAATTGGCATGGCTTATGGGATAAGTCATGGGAAATCATTCTAGAAACCTCTCCCTCTTTCTCTCATTTTCTTTTCTTTTCTTCACCTTTCTTCTCCTTCCCTTTTCATTTTTTCTTTCATTTCTTTTCCCCTATAGGGCCGGCCACCCTAGCTCCATTTTCCCCTCCTTCTTCAACCCAAAAACCCTAATTTCCATGTCCAAAGAAAAGGGGTCCAAGCTTATTTCAAGGAAGAAGAAGATGGAGAAGAAAGAAAGGGGAAGAGAAGGAGAATTTGAGATTTGAGGTAGGAACTCTTGGAGTTGGAATTCCAAATAATTTAATTCTTGTTAATTTGTTTTTATAGCATGTTTTATCTAATATATGTTGAATATAGTCAATTTTTACATGTTGTTGTTCAACTTCACCACTTTCCCTTTGAAATTCTTAGCAACACTAACTCTTTTAAATTTCAGAAACTTTGATGTCTGAGTTTTCCTTGTTTCTGATTACTGTAGCTCGAATCATGTTTCGAAAAAAATACGAGCATGTAGATCATGAAATTATACCCCAAAAACATATAACTTTTGATATAGTTTCAATTTCGAAATTGGGAGAAAAAAATCAATCTTTACAGAATGTCTGTTTGATTTCCAGCTTTGACACATCTCAGTAAAATTGGCGTATTTACCTGCACACGTAATGAAATTTTATGATTTTAGTCTTGTTGGAAAGATAACAAGTTTTTCTCAAAGTCCTACGCGACTCTTATGTCGAAATTCTGGCTAGAAAATGCTCAAAAGTGGCTTTGAACACAGACCCAAGAACCTGTCTGAAAAACAGATGTGACACACTGCACCAATTAATTCATTATAAATCACACACTTAATATTTTTCCATGAAATTTAATCTGTAGATTCTTAACTGTTATATCTTCAACTTTCATTTATAAACTTGTGTTAAATTCCCAATAAAAATGGATGAAATATGTTGATCAATATGGCTGTTCTTGCAACTTCAGCAAGCTGAATGTGTTAAGTACTCTTCTTTCCACTAATTGAGGTTAATTGGCCATGTTTATTCTTGCCTGATATTGTTGTATGGTAAAATGAATATTTTTATCCTTGGCACGTGTGAATGTTGATGGATTATCTTGTTACAAATGACGCCCATCACGTGTTCGATGAAATGCCTCAATGAAGGCAAAAATTCAATAAATTGAGTAACATGCATGTGATTGCATTGGGCTTGTGCCATGTTGATAAATGGTGAAGTTAGAGGCTTGAATGGCATGAAAATAATGTAATTGTGAATGGGTGATGTGTTGTGATAGAGGGCATGTCACGTGAGTGCATGACCATATATTTGATGATGGACAGCTGAGGTGATATGTGTAAACTCATGCCATCAAGACCCCTAACGTGTCACTTATGATGTTAACCAATGAAATTGAATAATTCTCAGTCCTCTCTAATGAGGGTGAGTTAGCAAAGCCCGGGTTTTAGGTGGGGTTTGAGTAAATTGTGGATATGAGGCCTGGACTGTGAAGTTGGGAGATGATTATGTGATGTGTGGAGCTTACCCACTCGCCTTTACCGGGAGTGGAGGTGATACTTACCCACTCGCCTTTACCGGGAGTGGAGGGGTCATACAGAGGTTGGGTTATATGTGGGAGAGCCTCACTCCTGCCAGGGACGGGGGAGCTGAGAGGCCCGGCGTGCAGTGCCCGTGTCCACTGCGCCGTGTGCTATATTCACCCCACATTTGGGGTGAAATCCAACTGAGAGGCCCGGCGTACAGTGCCCGTGTCCACTGCGTCGTGTGCCATATTCACCCCACATTTGGGGTGAAGTCCAGGTCCTGGTATCACACAGTTTACCCAAATTCTAATTAACTCAATTAAGCAATATTTAGAAAAGATTTGTGTGTTATTTCTACTGCTGGCATCACTTTTCCTTTCCCTTTTCCACGTACTTAGTGGCTCTGTGTTATGCCTTAGACACTTACACTTATCTTATTTGATATTGGCTGCTTGAGTACTCGTGTTATTATTATTGTTATTATTATTATTCATGCTAACCCTCTTCTTGCAGTAGCTCGTCACCGGACAGCAGGTATGATTTCCTTGTTTAATTATTTAATATTCATTATATCACTTGGTTACATATTTTATTTCACTTGGCTTGTCTTGTGAATTGATAACCCTAAAAATGGAGTTCCAAACCCAAGTTGGTTCCTACTGGGGCACACATTGATGTGCTCCCCTTTATTTTTCAGGTGAGGACAGCAGAGTTGGTGGTGGCTTGGAGTTGAGTCAGGGATAGTGTTGGTGTTTGTTGGGGTGTGCTGTGACTGAGATGTTTTGGTAAACGGAGAGCGGTGTATATATATTGATACACTTGGACTGTATGTATAAATGAAACATGTTACATATGGAGCGTTATTAATGTTCATGAGGTTGTTTGATATAACTGTGGAGTTTTACTTGTACTATCCCAGCATGTGCGCAGTGACCTGCTAATTCGGTTTCTTCGTTCTCCCTCTTTTCCTCTTCATCACCTCTGCTCTTCAGAATACCTGGAAAAAAAAAAAATTTGTTGTCGTGTATTCTGGGGATCGGGGCGTGACAAAGCACATCGATTAGGCCAAAAATAAAAAGAAGAAGCAGCAGCCGATTTGCTTCATCATCAAAAATATTAGAGGAGCCGCCGTTTCCTTTTTTGTGTAATCTCTTTGCAGGCGCCGCACCCCATAAATAATCTCCAAGCTGCCAAAAAAAAACCCCTTGCACAAACCCTCAAATTGAATCACAAGAAGCCATCGAATCCTTTGTGCAGTGTCAACCAAAAGGGCTCATGGAGCTTTGACTTTGTTCTGAGTTTTGAGAAATCATTTTTTTTGTTTGTTTGAAAACAACTGGGCAGCCGAATTAATTCCCTCTTCCTATTTGATCAAAAAAAACCAAGTGCAGACATTCTTTTTGATTGGTGATTTAAAAATTCCCTTAGAAGAGAGAAGGCCAAAGTTTTTGGTTGCAGTTAATTTTAGGATGAGCCGCATGCTTTAAACTTTAGGAGAGCCGGCCATTTGAAAGCACATGCACATTTTCTTTTGTTTGATTTGTTTCTTTTTGCATGCAGGCACAAAACTTTTTGTTTCGGAGGAGAGCCGCAGGACAAAAGTTCTCAAGTGCCGCAAGTATCATCTAGAGGGGAGCCAAACTATTGAGGGGACATCAGAGACTACTACTTGTCAGATTGATCTGACCACGCGCTGAACGACAGAGACGACACACCATTACTGAGCATTTCTAAAACTCTATTTATTTATCTTTGTATTGGTGTAGCGATCTTTGTAGGGGAAACTTTACCTTCTGTGTTACTTTTGGGGACCTGACGACTTGGGAGTCGTCACGGAGGGAGAGCATCTGACTAGATTGATAGTGTAGAGCACGTGGTGTGCGTACAGGCTAGGTGAGAGTAGATTTGGGATCGTGTCTCATTGTAGCTGTACTTGATTACATATCTATCTAGTAGTTGCTTTCGGGTGCTGGAGTAGGTCGTGGGGACGACCGAACCAGGGTATATCTGTGTGTATTCTGTGATTGCTATTTTATTGCCCTGTCTGTGCCTATAACTGCGTGGGATTGTTCGTGGGTTGCACGAATATTTTTATTAGCCTATTCACCCCCCCTCTAGGCTACGATCCAGATCCAACAGGGCTGACCTGGCATGCTGACTCGACGTGCTGAGCTGGCTCGGTTGTCAGCGAAAGCTTCGGACGAGGATGTCAGGAACAGGAGTGCCTGCCCTGCTTTTTCCAGACGACGCAACGGCCAGTGGCACTTTTGTCAGGATGTCAGGGTCGAAAGCATTAAGTGTCAGGGGGCTCAACGGCCAGGGGGCGCTTTGTCAGATGGTCGGGCGGCGTTAGTGTCAGTCGTGTCCTTACACTAGGTTGTTTGTCGTACGTGATGAACTAAAGGTCTGGCTATGCTATCCCCGGCGCCGTGGTTCATGGGGACCAGCCGGGTCGACCTGCTCGGGGGTTGTCCGGCCCGGTCGCGCCCCTTTTTGGTCGCGGGCCGTGGGCCGCTTGCAAGGAGGGATATGCACATGCCTATGTCAGCATCCCCGGCGGCATTGCCTGGGCGCTCCCCAAGCGCACTGCCCCTGGCGGGCCGAGCAACTGCGGTTGTACGCCTCGGCCGGGAGGGGGGAGTGCTGCAAGGTGCGCCTATTCCCGTGTAGCCTCGGACCTCCGGGATGGCGGCCCTTTTGCGCAGGGGTGAGTTAATGGGGTATGTCAGCGGATCTGGGTGGGAGTCGTATTCCTACGATCTTTAGGTCGTAACAATTGCCCCCGACATTCGAGTGCGAAGCGGAATCCCGGCTTGGCTCGGATGGCGTAACACTACCTCCCTTCTAACATGGTTCGGACTTGGGTCCACGCTCAGGAGTGGCGATGCGGCTCCCGCGGAGTATTGCCCGCTGTTGCGGGATCGCGAGATCTAGTCCCGACTGGGAGCCAAACGAGGTGGGATACTGCGATTTGGGGAGGGGCGTTGCCCCTTAACGACGTGCCATTGTATGTGGCGGCGGGGTCGGACTTTGGGGGAGCCCGACTTTCTCGAGGAGGCCACTGTTTTCGTTGTGACGTGTTTACCGGATGTGGTTGTTATTTTTGCGGTGCTTTAGCCGCACTGTGCCTGGTGGAATTCCTAGCTGTTGTGCTCTTGGGCTTAGGGTGAGGGGTCAATAAGGAAGAATATTATTCATCAGCCTCTACAGGAGATCTAGGTGGTATTTACAACCGTAGGGCAGGTGTGACCAAACCTGTGGTCGGGGTGGGAGGGTGTTTTAACTCGTCGCCCGCTGCATCGGGATGAGCAGGTCCTCATTGCGGGGCGGTCTTCCTTTCTACTGACCGCTGAATTCCTTCTGCCCCATTGTCCTGGGGCGAGCTGACGTGCCGTGAATCACCGTTTGGTTTCATCAGGGATGCAGCCCCGTGGTGACCCCCCTTCGGGGGGGGCTGACCCTCGTTTGTCGAGTGTACCTTCTTCCTTTCCCTTTCCTCGCTTCCTCGCGTTCTGTCTCGCCGTAGCCGCGCTGGAGGGTTGCCCGGCCTTGCCAGGGATCCCGCACACCGAGGGGGAACCCCGGAGGAGGCGGAGGATGAGGTGGCGGTGGTGGCGTCGCCCTCCCAGGGGGAGTACGGTGGGCCGGCGTCGCGGGGAAGGTTGGGGGCAAGCAGGTGGGTCGCTGGGAGACTCGTTAGGGGTTTCCACCCTCACGCCCGGTAGGGATCACCGTGGGGTGGATGTTAATTGGGGTGTGGCGGCCCGCAGCTAGTCTTCCGGGCCTGCTTCATCTGGTAACGAGCAGGAGGAAGGCTGGCAGGCGGGACCTCCCATGTGTAAGGGGAACATCCTATCAGAGGTCGCGGAGTGGAGGTGGTCACCGTTGGGGGAAGTGAGGCCCGTCAGTGGTCATTGGCCTTCTTCGTTGCTCGGTGGGGCGTTCGGGGCCGTTTCATACCCGGTGTGAGGGGATGCGAATCCCTTTCGTGTATCTTCCTCTCTTCCCTAAACTCTGAAGGGGGGGTACTTATGGAGGGATTCTGCAGAAGGGTTCATCTTGGATAGCGTGAGGGATAAGTGCCATTAAGGGGCAACGCCGAATCACGCGCTTTGTGGACCACTTTTTCCTGGCGGCACCTGACACGGTTCGTCTGTCCCGGCCTCTCGGGGGGCGTGTTGATGCTGAGGGCGTGTTTTCCGAGTGTCCTATCGCTTCGTCGAGTCGCGTCGCAGCGCTGCCTTATCGGTGCCAGGCGTATACCCAATGGGCATTGTTTCGCGGTTTCTGGCTTGCGACCGGTCCGCCCCGGTTTACGTGTCTTTGTCCTTATTCCCAGATTTGGGTTTTCGAGGATCGGGGTCCTAATCCGGGCGGGGGATTCCTGATGTGGTTTGGGTGGCCGGCCTCGGGTAGTTGGTCGCTGTGCGGGCCGAACCGGTTAGCCCCTATCGAGGAGGGCGAGTCGCCATTGGGAAGCCGGTCTTTGCCGTGTTTTGTCGCTGGTGTTACCTATTTTGTTTTCTTGCTTGTGTACACAATTACTGTCCCCAAAATTTCCTTGCCCAAGAGCACGAGGTCTGGGGAAAGGGGATGTTGATGGTCTATGTGTGGTGTTTGGGCGGGACGCAGGATCACTGGATGCGATCTAGATGAGACATGCCGCCCTATGACGAACAGGGGCTACTCGTAGCATGGCTGACCCCCGGGTGTATGTTGCGAGTGGATTCTGTTACGGGCGGAAGCGGCCCCGCAGAGCGGGCCTCAGTTCAACCCCTTCACCTTTGTCTGAAAGGTATGGCGGACTTTAGTTGGCGAGTGGTCTCGTTTAGAAACGTCGGTCCTTCCTGTTATCGGGGGGTTCGGACTGCGGGGGTATACTTACTGGGCGTCCTAAGTTAGTAGGGGGGATTCTCTGTTCCTGCTTTACCCACCGCGAGGGGTGGTTCCGTTTCGTAAGCTCGCCTGGCCTTTGGTGGGGCTATTGTTTCATGCTATGGCGTTTTCCGAAAGTTAAAACGACTTTGATGGAGATAAATGTTTTCATTTATATTTACAAGAACCCTTCTATGGCTCGCACACGGGTACTTAGATTATCGCCCGTTCTTGGGGGTAAGATCCGGCTCGGGGGCGGGCTGTGCAACTGTCCTCGCCTGCGGTGAGTGACCTCCTGATTTAGGGGTTACCCTTTGCCGGGTGGGCCTTTTTATCTTCAGTTGTTCTTGGCGCCTAGGTGAGCATCCGTCCAATGCGCTGACGGGTTGCCAGGTCTCCTCGGTTGGGTGGAAGCGCTTGGGGGGCTCACCAGGGAAGCTGTCTTGCTGTGGTTTTTGTCCTGGGGGTGGGGGGTCCTGACGATCGGGCCTTCTCCTCTCCATAGCTTTGTCATCTCCCTCCACGCCTCGCGGTTTGGGTTTGAGGGTGGGGGAAATCCTGACAATCGGGCCGCCTCCCCTCCACGCCTCGCTATTTTGGTTTGAGGACGGGGTTCGGGGCCCGATCGTGCTGGGGCGGGCTGACACGCATGACTCGCCGTTTGGGCTCGTCGGGGATGCAGCCTTGCTGAGGTCCCCGTCCGGAGGTCGGCGGCAAGGAGGTGTTGGCTTGCAAGCACGGGGGAGGCTTTTGCTTTTCCTGCCGGCGGGGGACGGATGCCTACCTTTCTCTGACTCGTCCTTGTTTAGAGCAGACAGAGGAGTGAAAGGTGGATTTCCCTTGTGTAAGTGGAATATCCTATTGGCGATCCGTTTGTAAGGGGAATATCCTATCGGAGGTTGTGGAGATGCAGCGACCACCGTCCAGGGTGGGGGGAACCACTGGTGGCCGGTGATATCCCTTTTGTTAGGACGAGGCGTCTCGGCCCGTTTCCCAGCGGGTGGGGGGCGTTGGGACCGATATCTCATATCTTTCGACTATTTGTTCTTCTCTCTTTCGGGAGGGTGAGAGTTGTATTTATAGGGGGATTTTGTTGAAGGTTTCCTCCATAGTTATTGCGATGAGCTGGCATTATTGATGGGCTCCTCGGAATCACGCCCGTTGGAAACCGCTTTTGCCAGGTGGCGGTTAGGGAACCTCTTTTGTGGCGTATCATTAATGGTGGCGTAATTCTCGAGCGTCCTTTCGTTTCGTCGAGTCGCATCGGGGCCGCCTCCTCGGGAACTGTCGCCTCGTTTGCCCCGGTTTACGTGTCCTTGTCCTCTTTCCCAGGTTCGACTTTTCAAGGGTCACGGGTCTGCCAAGTCTGGGGTGCGGTTACGCGGCCTTGCCTACGCCCTGCCCTGGAGGACTGGTGGGGGGGAGCGGGCGCGTAGCCCGGCACGTGCCCTTCTCTGTTTTGGGTGGCTAGGGTTTGCCCTGCCCCAGAGGTCTTGAGGGGGGGAGCGGGCGCGTAGCCCGGCACGTGCCCTTCTCTGGTTTGGGTGGCTAGGGTTGGCCCTGCCCCAGAGGTCTTGAGGGGGGGGGGGGGGGGGGGGGGGGGGGGAGCGGGCGCGTAGCCCGGCCCGTGCCCTTCTCTGGTATGGGTGGCTAGGGTTGGCCCTGCCCCAAAGGTCTTGAGGGGGGGAGCGGGCGCGTAGCCCGGCCCGTCCCCTTCTCTGGTTTGGGTGGCTAGGGTTGGACCTGTCCCAGAGGTCTTGAGGGGGGGAGCGGGCGCGTAGCCCGGCCCGTGCCCTTCTCTGGTTTGGGTGGCTAGGGTTGGCCCTGCCCCAGAGGTCTTGAGGGGGGGAGCAGGCGCGTAGCCCGGCCCGTGCCCTTCTCTGGTTTGGGTGGCTAGGGTTGGCCCTGTCCCAGAGGTCTTGAGGGGGGGAGCGGGCGCGTAGCCCGGCCCGTGCCCTTCTCTGGTTTGGGTGGCTAGGGTTGGCCCTGCCCTAGAGGTCTTGAGGGGGGAGCGGGCGCGTAGCCCGGCCCGTGCCCTTCTCTGGTTTGGGTGGCTAGGGTTGGCCCTGCTGTCACGCCCCGCTTCCCAAAAATGTGGAGGCGAGATGTGAGAAGGTCCGCACAAACTTGAAGCTGTGAAGCTCCAAGTCTGATAAGCGTATAAAAACACTTATTATGGCAAGTCCTTGCAAAGCGAAACGAAACAACAATGATAATAAGGAAATGAGACGACATTTTATTGAATCTCCAAATGTCCATAAACAAATTACAATATCGCAGAAAAGCCACCAGGCTAAAAGAAAAAGGGTCAAGGCCCAAACATGGCCAACAAAGTATAACATACATACAAGGGTGCCACGCACCGACAACTAACAGGAATCCTAAAACATAAAGGGAAACTCAACAAGTCACCGGTGTCCACAAGACTCCTCCTCAACAAACACAACGTCCTCTGCAACAAGCTCTGGCTCGGCAACTAACATGCGACACCCAAAGAGAAAGGGGCACATGTCAGCAAGTCTGAAAAGACTTGAGCAAGGAAACTGAAAGGAATGTAAACTAGAAACCTAGCAGTTATAGTATGCATGACATGGCAGTTATAACATGAGTGCACAAGCAAGACATGGCGAGACAATAAGTACAAGAGAACAATTATGGGGACAAGACAAGAGTAGCCAAGCTACTAACAATCTCAATCGTTTCACTATTCACGTTTCAAGTTGTTTGTAGATGTTTCGCCTTACAGCTGAATAGTATAGCATTCACGCTGATTGGCCGCTTAACACTACCCCACCCCAGAGTTTACGCCTTACAACTGCAGTTGCTGATCAGGCAGACCCCCAGTTGAATGACCGCTTAACTCTTACCCCATCACACACGTAAACAAGCCAGGGTCCATGTACATGAGCCCAGCAAGTGAGCCAGGGTTGCCCCGCACGGGAGCTTGTTTTCCTAGTCAACAATTCAATATCGAGCGTTGGGGTTAGCAACTCATTATGCTCGCTTCTGGTCACGAGCCAGGAAACACAAGTATGGCGTAGGGGACACCTAGGCTCAATATCGAGCGTTGGGGTTAGCAACTCATTATGCTCGCTTCTGGTCACGAGCCAGGAAACACAAGTATGGCGTAGGGGACACCTAGGCTCAATATCGAGCGTTGGGGTTAGCAACTCATTATGCTCGCTTCTGGTCACGAGCCAGGAACTATCAGTTTTGTAACGTGAGCTACACATTCACGATGAACAATCGATGTATGCAATGTCATGAACAGATATTCGCGTACCGTTAATTGTATTTAAACGTGACAGGCAAAATGCAATGACATGAACAATATTCGCGTACCGTAATTGTAATTAAACATGACATACAAGCATGATAAGGGTGACGGACCAAGCTTCGTTGTCAAGCTAGGTCAATGGCGTCTAGACGGCTATCCTTTCACCGTCTAGTCTCTTTTACGCTAAAACAAGGAAATGACCTAAGACATGGCCCAAATCAAGAGATGCAAGTTTCACTTACCTAGCACGGGGATGACGATCACGAAGGTTCGTCTCACGGATGCTAAACTACGGGGAAATCGCTGTCATGGAGAAACAATCATCAAAACACAAGAAATCTCATTAGAGTTCCACAAAACACAACGGGTTATGAAAACATCAAGAGATCGATTTATTACCGTGAGGAAGCGGAAAAAACACTCCGGGGAACCTATGGATCAGATCTGGAGGTGATTGGAGAAGTTTGGAGAACTAGGGTTTTTGGGGGATTTGGGGATTTGATGAGATTTTGGGGAAGATGAGAGGTAGAATGTGTTGAGGGATGGTTTGGATGATGGATCTTGGGCTTGGAATGAAGGAATAAGGGTTTGAGGTAGAAGGGGGCTCAATGGGGGAGAAACTAGGGTTTTTGGTCGAGTGGAGGAAGAAGAGAACGTTTGGGAGGGGTATAAATAGGATGGGCTGGCGGCTGCCCAGAAATTAGGGTTTTAACACAGATTAGTCGGTCAAAGAGCAACCACTGACCGACTAGTTTGGTAACTAGTCGGTCGGTCGACCAACGCAGACCGACTAAGTGTAAACAGTAACTCCTGTACAGAATTAGGATTTAGATTTAGTCGGTCAAAGAACAACTGCTGACCGACTAGTTTCTCATCTAGTCGGTCGACGAACGTTCTTAGACCGACTAAGAATGAACAGTACTCGACTGCACAGAAGAACTAAGAATTAGTCGGTCTGAGTACAAAACTTAACCGACTAGTTTAACAACTAGTCGGTCGAGAGATGAACTTAGACCGACTAAACAGAAATAGTAACTTAAGTAAAATTATTCCAAGGAACTAGTCGGTTTGAGTAGAGTTGCCGACCGACTAGATCTCAATCTAGTCGGTTGGTTCCCCTTCTCGAACCAACTAAGATGCACTAAAAGTGCCGATTCGAATCGCAGAGCTTCGGGAAGATTCCTATGGCTTCTAAGATCACTCTAACTCTGAGATATGAGCGATTTGAAGCTCGTCACGAATGACTTACTCCGAAATCGACGATCGAAGGAAGAAGCTAGAAAATCACGACGAAACGATCTAAAGTGAAAGCTATGGCGACGAAAACCACACATCCAAGGAGAAAATCCACCAAGCATATATTTTAATATAGATAATCCAATTACACGAAAACCAGTCGTTACATCCTACCCACCTTAGAATAAAGTCCGTCCTCGGACTTTCTAACATATCTAGTCGCCCTAGTAACTACCCTCAATCAATATCACGTCAAAATTTCGACCAAGTACATTCATTTCAAACGCTTATATATATTTACTCTAGGTAGTCAATTATTAACACCACGGAAGTAAATATATATTCACGCACATAGTACACTTATACTTTTTATAATCAAACAACTCCATTCACGTATTCAAATCATTCATATAGGCAAGTATATTCTATATAACTATAAAACACTTATTACACGCTATATGAAAATAACCAAGTCTCTCTTACTTATATGAAAATAATTTCACACTAGAAAATACCATCGGAATCTACACGTATAAGTAACTACCTATGGACAAGACAATAAGAATACACTAGTCCCTATATCTCCTAGTATACGCCAAACAATCAACATGCGAAATCACACCATACAATTGTTAAAACAAGTTCACTATATCTAATATACATTCACCATCATTATAATTTCACAATTTATAATCATTCAAATGCATGCACACATTTCACCGTATTACCACTTCATATATAGTCCTATAGCTATAATCACGACACACCACACATACCATAGTCACCAATTCCTATAACTATCACATACTTACCCGTGCATGGTGCACACCCACACACGCTAATATTTCATTCATATATATACCCATCACACCACTATTTGCTTAGCACATCTACGCACCTAGTTTAGCTAGCGCACATATATTCACGCAACCAAGTCCTTAGTGAAAACTATACCACAAGACCAACTCACATAACTATATATTGGTATAGCCACCCACAATCGTGTGCGTAACACAACCGGCACAAACAATCCTAACATTATACATATATCATCCATCACTATACACCAACCACATACAATACACCAACGTACATAGAGTGTACCCACTCAAGCTTGAGTGAGACTCAAAATCATGGCGGAATAATTCCATACACATAACATAGCATCCATACATATGCCAATACTAGCTAATGCATACACGTCTACCAACATAACCACATACATATCTAAATGTCAAACACCCTTAATATCTAATCAGGTAATATCACATATTTCAATCACTTCATATACCATGATATTATTACAAACATTAGCACACCCATAATTACATTATTCTCCCTAATAAAAGTATTTACCTATAGTCACACCCAAGCATCGTATATTTTCATACCATATCCATCCACCTATAATTGGTACATCAATACACATTCACTTCATACATAAGTTAAGATATGCAGTAGTTGGGTATACCTCATGGTATACACGCATACGAAATCTCATAAAAACAAGTAATACCAATCAAACATTATAATCCTACTATCATACGTATATCACACTTACACTCATGCAGTTAATACATAACTACCTACACACAATATACCAATACCAACCACAAACAACTTCATATGCACCATGAAATTAAATACACTACGACGACACATCAAATCACACTAATGGGCTCACTAAACTCAAATAAGGTTGACACTGGCAACGGCAAGCTCTATTAGCTAGACAAAAGGAAAGAAATTGAAATCAAAAGCGTAACGAATAGAAGGATCGAAAAGCATGAAAACGGTTGTGTAATGATGTAATGATGCTCCATTTGGACACATGGAAAATAGTGTAAATAACATATTCTAAAATACGAAAAGTTTGAAAACCGTTATACTTCAAAGTTGGAGTCCTTTTCCGTATAAAAATATTTAGAGGTCGACAAAACAAATTGTTTGAAATAAGTTTGAGTCAAATATACATAATAGGAGAAAACGGTTTATTGGCTCACGTAAGGTCATTAAAAGAAAATGAATCATTCACACGAATTTTGAGGTCGTAGTTTAGAAAATATTACACGGTAGTAACTTAATAACGTTTGCAAAGTTGGAAATGAAATTAATTGAAAAATTTAAACTCAGGTTGAATGCTTTCAAAATCCTTAGGCCAGGGAAAATTTAAAGTAATCAATATTGAAACTACTTTTAGAGGAATCAGGATTTGCCAAAAAGAGACTGCTTTACACAAAGCTCTTAACATACGAGCACCACGAGCCTGGTGCTGATATAAAAATAATCGAAATTCCATTTAGGTTAGAAATTATTCTAAAGGCATGTATGGTGAACGGAAAGATAACTCTAGGTATTAGTAGTATTATCAAAATTTGTAGTGAAACTTTAAAATCAAATTTATGGAGGGTCTAGATCAGAAAAGGTTATGAAATAATGATTTTTACAAAAATCCAAAATAGGGGAAACGAGGAGCATAACGGTCGTAGTACTGATATATAAAAATTAATTGAAGTTCTACTTTAGAAATCATTTTTAGAAATATTTATGACGAATGGAAAGATAATAACATCTTAGTGGTATGGAAGTAAGTGGGGGGATATATACATATATAGAATTATTAAATTGGTAATAAGCTTTAAAACCGAATTTTGGAGGTCTAAATCAGGAAAGGGTTTCGAAAAGTAATTTTACAAAAATCTGAACTAGGGAAAAAGTTGAACATAAAATCGACTCGCTGAAAGTTGAAGTCCCATGTGACTTGAAAGGTATATAAGAAGCAAACATGATGCGGTATTCGAACAAGTTTTAATGGCATAAGTAAGAAAAGAAAATTATAATTCAGGTTAGGAAAAACAGAAGTACGGATCAGAAGAAAATTAGTATATGAAAAGAGGCAAGTCATTTATATCGATATGAAAATATAGGCTAAAGAATATTATAAACTAATAATCAAAAATCTCGACAAAAGTTTCAATGTTTTAGAAAAGAACAAATAAATTTAAGTCGCGAAAGAGTACGAAACCTAATATATATATTAAAAGTTCGCGAACAAATTTAAACTTAGCGAAAGAGGAACATCGAAAATACTTTTAGGTGTGTTTGGATTGAAAGAAAATGTATGAAAGAAAAGTGAAATGAAAATGAAAATGAAAGAAAAGTGAAATGAAAATGAAATGAGATTCTTTCTCATGTTTAGTTGCTAAAGAAAATTTTGAAGAAAATTCAAAGGAAAATAAGAAAATTTCTTCCATTATGTTATTAATTCAAAACGAAAAAAATTAAGAGATGTTTTTGCTAAATAATTTAAGAGGTGTATTTGCTAACTTTATAAATAATTTGCTTAAAAAATTTAAGAGGTATTTTAGTCTCATAATAAATTAAAAATTTGTTAGTTGTTCTGAATAATTCAGAAAGTTAGCAAATAAATTACGAATTCTAACAAATAATTCTCTAACCATACAAATATCATGATTCATAAATAATGTGATATTAAATAGTACATAAATAATCTACAAATTATATGAAAACATTGGAAATAATTTGCAAGCTATTAGAAAAATTCGTGCATAATGCGCGAATTTTTCAATCAAAACACGAAAATTACACGAATTATTCGTGAATTATTCGCGAATTTTTTCGAACAAGTTCATAAATAAAAATAATTTAAATATTTATGATTTTAAAAAAAACGAACAAATTTAAACTTAGCGAAAGAGGAACATAGAAAATACTTTTAGGGAAAACAAGGATTTGCCACAAGAATGGGTTGGTAAAAGACTTGAAGTATGGGTACGACAAACTTGTAATTAGTATATATATTCATAAATTAATTGGGGTCCTATTTATCTTGAAAGAAGTAACTTAAAGTACGTACGGTAAATAGCAAAAATGAATTTCGCAATAGTAGAAAAGGTGGTATATCGAATTATCGAAATAGTAATAAGTTTAAAATCAAGTGCGGACGATATATGTTAGAAAGATAGTTACCATATAGTAATTTAAAATTACGACCAAAAGTCTTCAAATCTAAGAACGACTTTTAGCTCAATCGGGAGTAAGGGAGAATTACTAAAAGCGGGTTCAGAATAAAATTTAAATTGAGCAAAAACTTTAAATAAGGAAAGCATGTGAAAGTGACTTAGGAAATTTAAGATTTGCAACGGAAAAGATTTAAAAGATCAATGATAATCGCAATGAGGTGGTCACGTGAATCGGGACAAGGGAGTTGGTCGGATGATAAGGCATAGACATACCTAGGACATGACTCAGGAAAATCTACGGGGAACTCCTACGGTCAACCAACTAAAGATTTGGGGACTAAGCGCTAAGACTCTCTGAGGAGCTGGTCAGCAATGCAATGAGTTCAACTTGGCCCGAAATCGATGAACCCAAGCGAACAGCCAAAGAATTCTAGGAGTCTATCATGGTCAGAGCTAGACAGGAACCACTAAGGTAACACTTAGGACTATCAAATCAACTCCTAGCGGGAAGTCTAACTAACAAGCAGGGGCCTCTAACTAGTAAGCACGGACGTCTAACTAAGTCTCACTATGGTCCTGATCTAATGGATTTCCTACCAAGCTGGGACAGATGCTCTAACAAGCCTACCAGCCACCTAAGACATAGGAACGCTAAAAACCTAGACTCGGGCTTATAACTTGGATATTCTAATTTATTTAATGGACATTCTATAATTATTATCGTTGTTCCGATAGTTCGCATTTGCAAATGGACCTGCATGGGCCACCACTAAAACCTGTCACGCCCCGCTTCCCAAAAATGTGGAGGCGAGACGTGAGAAGGTCCGCACAAACTTGAAGCTGTGAAGCTCCAAGTCTGATAAGCGTATAAAAACACTTATTATGGCAAGTCCTTGCAAAGCGAAACGAAACAACAATGATAATAAGGAAATGAGACGACATTTTATTGAATCTCCAAATGTCCATAAACAAATTACAATATCGCAGAAAAGCCACCAGGCTAAAAGAAAAAGGGTCTAAGGCCCAAACATGGCCAACAAAGTATAACATACATACAAGGGTGCCACGCACCGACAACTAACAGGAATCCTAAAACATAAAGGGAAACTCAACAAGTCACAGGTGTCCACAAGACTCCTCCTCAGCAAACACAACGTCTTCTGCAACAAGCTCTGGCTCAGCAACTAACATGCGACACCCAAAGAGAAAGGGGCACATGTCAGCAAGTCTGAAAAGACTTGAGCAAGGAAACTGAAAGGAAGGTAAACTAGCAACCTAGCAGTTATAGTATGCATGACATGGCAGTTATAACATGAGTGCACAAGCAAGACATGGCGAGACAATAAGTACAAGAGAACAATTATCGGGACAAGACAAGAGTAGCCAAGCTACTAACAATCTCAATCGTTTCACTATTCACGTTTCAAGTTGTTTGTAGATGTTTACGCCTTACAGCTGAATAGTATAGCATTCACGCTGATTGGCCGCTTAACACTACCCCATCCCAGAGTTTACGCCTTACAACTGCAGTTGCTGATCAGGCAGACCCCCAGTTGAATGACCGCTTAACTCTTACCCCATCCCACACGTAAACAAGCCAGGGTCCATGTACATGAGCCCAGCAAGTGAGCCAGGGTTGCCCCGCACGGGAGCTTGTTTTCCTAGTCAACAATTCAATATCGAGCGTTGGGGTTAGCAACTCATTATGCTCGCTTCTGGTCACGAGCCAGGAAACACAAGTATGGCGTAGGGGACACCTAGGCTCAATATCGAGCGTTGGGGTTAGCAACTCATTATGCTCGCTTCTGGTCACGAGCCAGGAACTATCAGTTTTGTAGCGTGAGCTACACATTCACGATGAACAATCGATGTATGCAATGTCATGAACAGATATTCGCGTACCGTTAATTGTATTTAAACGTGACAGGTAAAATGCAATGACATGAACAATATTCGCGTACCGTAATTGTAATTAAACATGACATACAAGCATGATAAGGGTGACGGACCAAGCTTCGTTGTCAAGCTAGGTCAATGGTGTCTAGACAGCTATCCTTTCACCGTCTAGTCTCTTTTACGCTAAAACAAGGAAATGGCCTAAGACATGGCCCAAATCAAGAGATGCAAGTTTCACTTGCCTAGCACCGGGGATGACGATCACGAAGGTTCGTCTCACGGATGCTAAACTACGGGGAAATCGCTGTCATGGAGAAACAATCATCAAAACACAAGAAATCTCATTAGAGTTCCACAAAACACAACGGGTTATGAAAACATCAAGAGATCGATTTATTACCGTGAGGAAGCGGAAGAAACACTCCGGGGAGCCTATGGATCAGATCTGGAGGTGATTGGAGAAGTTTGGAGAACTAGGGTTTTGGGGGATTTGGGGATTTGATGAGATTTTGGGGAAGATGAGAGGTAGAATGTGTTGAGGGATGGTTTGGGTGATGGATCTTGGGCTTGGAATGAAGGAATAAGGGTTTGAGGTAGAAGGGGGCTCAATGTGGGAGAAACTAGGGTTTTTGGTCGAGTGGAGGAAGAAGAGAACGTTTGGGAGGGGTATAAATAGGATGGGCTGGCGGCTGCCCAGAAATTAGGGTTTTAACACAGATTAGTCGGTCACAGAGCAACCAATGATCGACTAGTTTGGTAACTAGTCGGTCGGTCGACCAACGCAGACCGACTAAGTGTAAACAGTAACTCCTGTACAGAATTAGGATTTAGATTTAGTCGGTCAAAGAACAACTGCTGACCGACTAGTTTCTCATCTAGTCGGTCGACGAACGTTCTTAGACCGACTAAGAATGAACAGTACTCGACTGCACAGAAGAACTAAGAATTAGTCGGTCTGAGTACAAAACTTAACCGACTAGTTTAACAACTAGTCGGTCGAGAGATGAACTTAGACCGACTAGACAGAAATAGTAACTTAAGTAAAATTATTCCAAGGAACTAGTCGGTTTGAGTAGAGTTGCCGACCGACTAGATCTCAATCTTATCGGTTGGTTCCCCTTCTCGAACCAACTAAGATGCACTAAAAGTGCCGATTCGAATCGCAGAGCTTCGGGAATATTCCTATGGCTTCTAAGATCACTCTAACTCTGAGATATGAGCGATTTGAAGCTCGTCACGAATGACTTACTCCGAAATGGACGATCGAAGGAAGAAGCTAGAAAATCACGACGAAACGATCTAAAGTGAAAGCTATGGCGACGAAAACCACACATCCAAGGAGAAAATCCACCAAGCATATATTTTAATATAGATAATCCAATTACACGAAAACCAGTCCTTACACCAGCCCCAGAGGTCTTGAGGGGAGGAGCGGGCGCGTAGCCCGACCCGTGCCCTTCTCTAGTTTGGGTGGCTAGGGTTGGCCCTGCCCCAGATGTCTTGAGGGGGGAGCGGGAGCGTAGCCTGGCCCGTGCCCTTCTCTGGTTTGGGTGGCTAGGGTTGGCCCTGCCCCAGAGGTCTTGAGGGGGGAACGGGCGCGTAGCCCGGCCTGTGCCCTTCTCTGGTTTGGGTGGCTAGGGTTGGCCCTGCCCCAGAGGTCTTGAGGGGGGGAGCGGGCGCGTAGCCCGGCCCGTGACCTTCTCTGGTTTGGGTGGCTAGGGTTGGCCCTGCCCTAGAGGTCTTGAGGGGGTGAGCGGGCGCGTAGCCCGGCCCGTGCCCTTCTCTGGTTTGGGTGGCTAGGGTTGGCCCTGCCCCAGAGGTCTTGCGGGGGGGAGCAGGCGCGTAGCCCGGCCCGTGTCCTTCTCTGGTTTGGGTGGCTAGGGTTGGCCCTGCCCCAGAGGTCTTGAGGGGGGGGGGAGCGGGCGCGTAGCCCGGCCCGTGCCCTTCTCTGGTTTGGGTGGCTAGGGTTGGCCCTGCTCCAGAGGTCTTGAGGGGGGGAGCGGGCGTGTAGCCCGGCCTGTGCCCTTCTCTGGTTTGGGTGGCTAGGGTTGGCCCTGCCCCAGAGGTCTTGAGGGGGGGAGCGGGCGCGTAGCCCGGCCGTGCCCTTCTCTGGTTTGGGTGGATAGGGTTGGCCCTGCCCCAGAGGTCTTGAGGGGGGTAGCGGGCGCGTAGCCCGGCCCGTGCCCTTCTCTGGTTTGGGTGGCTAGGGTTGGCCCTACCCCAGAGGTCTTGAGGGGGGGAGCAGGTGCGTAGCCTGGCCCGTACCCTTCTTTGGTTTGGGTGGCTAGGGTTGGCCCTGCCCCAGAGGTCTTGAGGGGGGGGGGGGGGAGCGGACGCGTAGCCCGGCCCGTGCCCTTCTCTGGTTTGGGTGGCTAGGGTTGGCCCTGCCCCAGAGGTCTTGAGGGGGGTAGCGGGCGCGTAGCCCGGCCCGTGCCCTTCTCTGGTTTGGGTGGCTAGGGTTGGCCCTGCCCCAGAGGTCTTGAGGGGGGAGCGGGCGCGTAGCCCGGCCCGTGCCCTTCTCTGGTTTGGGTGGCTAGGGTTGGCCCTGCCCCAGAGGTCTTGAGGGGGGAGCGGGCGCGTAGCCCGGCCCGTGCCCTTCTCTGGTTTAGGTGGCTAGGGTTGGCCCTGCCCCAGAGGTCTTGGGGGGGGGGGGGGAGCGGGCACGTAGCCCGGCCCGTGCCCTTCTCTGGTTTGGGTGGCTAGGGTTGGCCCTGCCCCAGAGGTCTTGGGGGGAGCGGGCGCGTAGCCCTGCCCGTGCCCTTCTCTGGTTTGGGTGGCTAGGGTTGAAGGATCCTGCCAAAACAGAGTTAGGATCGATAATATGAAGTTTAGACTTACGCTTGCGTACGCGGCACGGTAGTCTACGAACTTCGCCTTCGGATTCGTCACGACGGATCGAGTCTACTCACGAACGGAGTAAGGCTACTAATCCACAATCTAAATCTCTATTTTAGATTAAGAACTTGGATGGAGGGAGAGGAAATATTTCTGCAGAGCTTCGCTATGAAGAAGATGCATGCATGAATTTCATGCAAAATGTGTAAGGAAAATGGCTACCCTTGGGTCTTATTTATAGCCCCCAAGGTAGTTATTTTAGGGTAATTTGTTCCTTTGGAACAACTTAATTAAGGTGTACCATGATACATGGCACATTATAAGCTTAAGTTGTACCATATGCATGGTACAACATAAGCTTAAGATATTCCCCCTTTATTAGCCATATGTCGCATGCACTTATGCATATATAATGCGACTTTCCCGCTCATACAGAGATCCTCTCCGCAAGGGAACAGATTCCCTTTGCACACGACTTCGTGTACGCGACGTTCGAGGTCCGTATTCCCTCGTACATCCCCCACAAGGGTGTACAAACGTCTTCCATATCCAACATCTCCCACTCACACTTGAGGGGATTGTAAGAGAACGTCTTTCCCTTAGTTCTTTCATCTATCATACCGAGAAATAGACCGTGCGACCGTCATGCGCGTAGAGTCTGTTGTTGTGCACTTGTTAGAGATACACAACGACCTCGAAGGTGCAAAGTTGAGTAGTTCAACGCATGCTTTACCCTAGATTATTTCTTCACATTTCTTGTACTTTATATTCAACAATTGAATCCCATCTGGATTACAATTGGCTGGCCAGCTTTGAATCATTAAAGTCCAAATGCGAATATGAAATCAATCTTCCTCTTCTTGCGAACCTTCTGATCTTGACTTGATTCGCTTTTCTAACGTGCCCCGCCGAGCCGAATTACCATAGCCCATTAGCAACACGCTAAGATAGCGATCATCTCGTCAAATCAAAAGGAACCAATTGGAGTCCTTGAGGGTAAGAGTTAAGACCCGTATGGCCTTTGAGTCTCACATAATAGCAAACACTATTGCTACTAACTCAGTGGTCGAAATGCATACGTGGTATGAACACGTATTACAACATCACTCCTTTCCCAGGGAGAGTATGTCTTAATGATGTTGTACGGATGAAAGATCAGACACCACAGTGCCTATCTTTTGAGTCCCCTTACTACTCAGGAAATATTCCCGGACTCTCATCCTGCATAAGACAGATAGGATTAAAAAATCCAATGAGATCTTTATATCCTTGTGATACAGATCTCAGATCTTTTGTAAGCATCCATATGATGCAGATCTTTTATTCGACTATCTTGTTAAAGTCATGACTCTAAATCATTCGTCTAATGATTTTGACTTTAAACTAGTCTCATCTCTATCTTATCCATCTGATAAGATAAGGCGGTTGCTCATGTGAGAGAGCCAACCTTAATCTGTCCGACATACATACAATTCAGCTGAGATTTCAAAAATGTACACAAACATTTCTTAAGAAATTCATATGCAATGTTGGAAAAAGAACTTATTCTTTTATTAATTTTGATCATTTCTTAGACATGGGAATATATATTTGGTACAACTCAGCCCATACGCAATCCTTGAGATGATAAGTGTTTATAAAACACATTTCTGGGGATCGCTTTCGTAAGCTGATCCTCTATCATCTCATGCGTAGATATGTACCTTATGTCTACCTTCTTGGTTTTATCATAGTCTTTTGCAAATCTGCAGTTCCTTTAAGATACTGCATTATCCTCTTAACCGCTTTCCAGTGTTCTTGCCCTGGGTTGGATTGGTAACAGCTTACCATTTCCAACGGCAAAACAGATGTCCGGTCTCGTACACACCATAGTGTACATAAGACTATCAACTGCACTGGAATATGGAACTTTTTCCATAATTTCCTTTTTCTTTTGGTTCTTTGGACACAATTCCAGATATAAATTATCGCATATGCTTATATGAATATCAATGGACTTGCAGTCCTGCATATTAAATCGTTCTAGAACCTTCTTTATATAAGTCTCCTGTGAAAGAGAAAGAAGTTTCTTCGAACGATTCCTTGAAATCTTAACTCCAAGGATATATGTGGCTTTTCCTATGCCTTTCATCTAAAATACTGATGAAAGCCAAGCCTTGATACTCATCACAAAGCCCTTGTCATTTCCGGCTATTAAAATGTCATCTACATATAGAGACATAATAACATGCTTGCTTTTAATCCTCTTGATATATATGTAGTTATCTTCATCAAGTATGGAAAATCCATTTGATAAGACAACCTCTTGAAATCGTATATACCATTGCCTCGAGGATTGTTTAAGACCATATATGGATTTACGAAGTTTACAAACCTTATGTTTGTTTCCTTCTTTTACAAACCCTGTTGGTTGTTCCATATAGATCTCCTCGTCCAATTCTCCATTGAGAAAGGCAGTCTTTACATCCATCTGATGTAATTTGAGGTATAAGCAAGCTACCATTGCCAGAATCATGCGAATCAAGGTAAAACGCACAACAGGTGAGAAGTTTCTTCGTAGTCTATCCCTTCCTGTTGCGTAAAACCTTTCGCGACAAGGCGAGCTTTATATCTATCTATAGAGCCATCAGCCTTATGCTTGATCTCGAGAACCCATTTGTTCCCAATTGCTCTATGTCCTCTGGGTGAGTTAACTAAGTCCCAGACTTGGTTAACTTTCATGGATTTCAATTCCTCCTTTATCGCTTCCATCCATTTGTCTTTTGTAGGGCATGATGGGCATATTTGAGACAAGTCCTTGTTGACTCGAATTTAGATCAATTCTAATATCACTCCCACTTGAAATGTTGTTAGAATTGCTCCCACTTGGATCATTATTCCCGTATGGAATAGGATAATCGTCATTCGTATAATCCATTGGTGAAGGTTTAAAAAGAATTTTCGTTTTCACCAAGAATTTCTCCCACTCGAATGAGGTAATCCTTCTTGATCATAAATCTCAAATAAAGATAAGTCCTGACTTATCTCGCCCTGTCTTGGAAACTTATTTTCCAAGAAAGTGACATCCCTCGACTCAAACTCAATTAGCCCACCATTGTCTTCCTGACTAACAAAAATATAACCTTTTGAGTTTTCTGCGTATCGTATAAAGATACGTTTCCTTCCCCTTGGCCCAAGTTTGCCATACTTATGGGAGGAAATATGTGCGTAGAATGCACAACCCCAAGGTTTCAAAATGTTCAAAGTCAGGAGACCTTTGGTTCCACAACTCACAAGGAGTGGAGCTAACTGATTTCGAGGGTACGCGGTTCAAAATGAAAGCGGCCGTCAATAATGCATCACCCCAAAAGGTGATTGGCAAGTTAGTTTGCTCCATCATTGAACGGACCATTTTTCATTAAAGTCCTATACCTCCTTTCTGCAACACCAATTTGTTGAGGAGTATAAGGCATAGTTACCTGATGTACTATGCCTTTTTCATCACAAAGTTCATTTAAACTTGTTGACTGATATTCACCGCCCCTATCGGTTCGCATGACCTTAATCTTGCGATCTAATTGATTCTCCACTAAACTCATACAGTTTTTAAAGCAGGTTTAGTGCTTTCACTTTGTGGGATATCAAATAAATATGACCGAATCGGGTGAAATCAAAAAAATGATGAAAAATAGGACCTCCCGCGTCTTGTCTTGACATTCATCGGACCACATATGTCCGAGTGGATAAGCCGTAATGGAACCTCGGCCCTTGTGCCGGTTCCAAACGGCTTGCGACAAGATTTCCTCACAAGGCAATGTTCGCAGGTCGACATTTCAACCTTTGAAACATTTGATAGAAGGCCACGTTTGGCAAGTCTATCCATACGCTTTGGTCCAATATGACCAAGCCTTGTGTGCCAACAAATTATATTAGACTCATTAGTCAAAGAATTTGTCACAAGGAAATTTTCATTATATGAGGAATTTATACATTGTACTTATTACAATAAATCCTTTGAAAAATAAACCCAGTACCAATAAAGGAATTATTACAAAAATAGGTCCATATTACAATCATGAAGGAACCAACTATAACCAAGACCCAACAAATTGACCACAGTTTTAATATTCCTTTGAATATATGGAATGAAGAGAACATCATAAAGTAGGAGAGTGTGGCCGTTGTCCAAATCTAGCTTGCAATTCCCAACGCCTTTCTCTACAACACGTGTGTTGTTTCCTACATTGATCCACTTCATTCCTTGAGTATCTGGTGATACTCCACGAAGGACCGTCTGTCCTTTGCTATGTGGTCGGTGGCACCTGAATCAATTATCCCAAAATGGATTAGATTCCACAAGAAATATTGAACTAGAAACACATATGTTACTAGTATTACAAGTTACCTCGTCACTTCCACTCGTACATGAACGAGCATAGTGACCGAGCTTGTTGCACTTGAAGCACTTGATCCTTTTCAAGTCTTTCTTCTTGTGCCATTTCTTGTGCCCACCCTTATGTTTGGGTTCCTTGGTGGACTCAGGTTGCTTATTACGTTCATTAGAAGACTTCGAACGATCTTTACGTTTCTTTCCCCCATGTGAGGAACTAGCAACCATGTGCACTTCTGCACTTGGCTTGGCAGCCGCAAGCCGCTCTTCCTCTAATTCGAGGTGCTTGGAAACATCGTTGAAGGTCTTGATGCTCTCATTATGAGTGAGATGAATCTTCATCTGATCCCACCCATTTGGTAGGGAACGTATGACTGCTTGGATTTGTTGCTCATCCGTGAGCACATGACCTGCGTCCTTTAACTCTGAGATAAGGTTCGCCATATGTCGCAGATGTTTCCCCATGGAATGATCTGGACGTTTCTTATATGTATCGAACTTTATAGTTAAGGCGCGAAGTTTGGACACCGATGTGCCACCGAACTTCTCCTCTAGCTTGGACCATATGTCCATGGCTAGGTCATGTTCTCGGAAGATGCGCATTATGTCATCAGCCATACTGCTTAATAATGTAATGCGCGCTATCTTATTCTTCCGAGACCAATCATCAAAAGCTTCCTTGTCTCTTCGGTGTTGGGCCGTAGTGCCCAACTCGGGTTCAATCATTACGTTCTTTAGAGTTTCGAGCACTTCTTGCTCCTCTAAAACGTATTGTATCTTAATGGACCAAAGTTTGTAATTATCGCCGTTGAGTTTTTCACCTTTGTTTAACTCAGCGACGATATTCTTTGAAGTGGAAGACATTTTACTTTTAAAATGCTGCAAAAGACACAAAAACCGAAGGTTCGATCAAAAAACATTGCATAAAAAATTCTTAAAATATAACTCCCACTTGAAATGATAATAGAGTATCCCATTTGGATAGTTCTAAAAATTCAAATCCCACTTGGAATTATATTATATTTGATAAGTTACTTTCGAAAAATATTGAAGATGTTGTTCTAGAATCGAAAAGGTCTCTATGATTCCAATCACCATCTAGAACAACTTTCAATATTCCCCCATCACTTATCAAACAATAGTACTCTTATAGTACTAGCAGCGGAAAACGAGTATTTGATAAGTTACTTTCGAAAAATATTGAAGATGTTACTCTAGAATCGGAAAGGTCACTATGTTTCCAATCACCATCTAGAGTAACTTTCAATATTTCTCCCTCACTTTATCAAATGTTAGTACTCTTATAGTACTTTGCAGCGGAAAAGCGTTTTTGAAAACGTATTTTTCAAAACGAATTTAAAATACATTGGCTAATCTCCGTAGAGTAGAGCACAACGTCATAAGTTCATTGGCTAATCTCCGTGGAGTAGAGCACAATGACATAAGTTCATTGGCTAATCTCCGTGGAGTAGAGCACAATGACATGGCTAATCTCTCATGAAGTAGAGCATTACGGCTAATCTTCAAGGAGTAGAGCACAATTACATAAGTACATTGGCTAATCTCCGTAGAGTAGAGCACAATGACTTAGCTAATCTCGCATGAAGTAGAGCACTATGGCTAGTCTTCAAGGAGTAGAGCCCAAGTTAAAAACTTCATTAAAACGTTAGTCCCGTATGAACTAGTAGGCACTGTGGTTAGCCCCGTATGGGCTAATCGACACATTCGAGTTTGACCAATGCCCTTTGTCATCCCGTATGGGTCAGTTGACAAATTTGCAGTCGACCCAGACCTTCTGCCAGATTGGTCGACCAAAAACACAAAATTGATCGACCAATATTTGAACTGCAACTTCTCCCGGCCAGGGCCTCTGCCCTGGCCGGGGCTTGGCCAATGGCCGGCCAGGGCCTCTGCCTTGGCCGGCCAGGGGGCCTGCCCCCCTCGGCCAGGGCCGGCCAGGCCACTGGCCGGGGCCAGGGCTCCTGCCCTGGCCTCGGCCAGGCCCTGGCCTGAGGCCAGGGCGCTGCCCTGGCCTCTTGCCATGGCGGCCTGGCCGCTGTCCGGGGCCAGGGCTCCTGCCCTGGCCTCGGCCAGGCCCGGGCCTGAGGCCAGGGCGCTGGCCCTGGCCTCTTGCCAGGCCGGCCTGGCCGGCAGGCCCTTGGCCAGGGCTCCTGCCCTGGCCTCGGCCAGGCCCGGGCCTGAGGCCAGGGCGCCGGCCCTGGCCTCCGGCCACTGCCGGCCTGGCCTTGGCCGGCCACTGCCGGCCTGGCCTTGGCCGGCCACTGCCGGCCTGGCCATGGTCGGTCATGGCTTGGCCATGGCTGGCCATGGCCAAGGCCATTTGGCGTTGGCCGGCCATGGCCCCTTTGGCCATGGCCGGCCACCCCCTTTGAATGGGGTTGCCGCACTCATTCCTCCCCCTTGATGGGGTGGTCGCCGGTGGTTATTGGCCGTAGCCAACCCCCTCCGCATGAGGAGAGGGGGTGCATGGCCTTCATGGCCCATTTGGCCATGGTGCACATGCACCAAATTTTCCTCTTACTCGATGGAAATAACTTCCATCATCTTCCTCGATGAAGCACCCGTTCGTCGAAGAAATTAGTTATCTCTTAATGGCCGTGTGCCAAAATGAATAACGTACTACGTGAACGGTCGGTTCTTCCCGTCACGGAGAGTTCCTACTATATCCGTAATGATAGGAGACCCTAACGTGAAAAGAACAACCGCTGCGTTCTCTCCGTCATGAAGCGTTCCTACTATATCCGTAATAGTAGGAGACCCATTCGTGAAAAAGACAACGACTCGTTCGTAGTTTCGACGGGGCGGTGGATTGACCGGGGTGAACCCATATGGCTCCGATACCAATGAAGGATACTGCCAAAACAGAGTTAGGATCGATAATATGAAGTTTAGACTTACGCTTGCGTACGCGGCACGGTAGTCTACGAACTTCGCCTTCGGATTCGCCACGACGGATCGAGTCTACTCACGAACGGAGTAAGGCTACTAATCCACAATCTAAATCTCTATTTTAGATTAAGAACTTGGATGGAGGGAGAGGAAATATTTCTGCAGAGCTTCGCTATGAAGAAGATGCATGCATGAATTTCATGCAAAATGTGTAAGGAAAATGGCTACCCTTGGGTCTTATTTATAGCCCCTAAGGTAGTTATTTTAGGGTAAGTTGTTCCTTTGGAACAACTTAATTAAGGTGTACCATGATACATGGCACATTATAAGCTTAAGTTGTACCATATGCATGGTACAACATAAGCTTAAGATATTCCCCCTTTATTAGCCATATGTCGCATGCACTTATGCATATATAATGCGACTTTCCCGCTCATACAGAGATCCTCTCCGCAAGGGAACAGATTCCCTTTGCACACGACTTCGTGTACGCGACGTTCGAGGTCCGTATTCCCTCGTACATCCCCCACAAGGGTGTACAAACGTCTTCCATATCCAACAAGGGTTGGCCCTGCCCCAGAGGTCTTGGGGGGGAGCGGGCGCGTAGCCCGGCCCGTGCCCTTCTCTGGTTTGGGTGGCTAGGGTTGGCCCTGCCCCAGAGGTCTTGGGGGGGAGCGGGCGCGTAGCCCGGCCCGTGCCCTTCTCTGGTTTGGGTGGATAGGGTTGGCCCTGCCCCAGAGGTCTTGAGGGAGGGGGCGCGTAGCCCGTCCCATGCCCTTCTCTGGTTTGGGTGGCTAGGGTTGGCCCTGTCCCAGAGGTCTTGAGGGGGGAGCGGGCGCGTAGCCCGGCCCGTGCCCTTCTCTGGTTTGGGTGGCTAGGGTTGGCCCTGCCCTAGAGGTCTTGAGGGGGGGAGCGGGTGCGTAGCCTGGCACGTGCCCTTCTCTGGTTTGGGTGGCTAGGGTTGGCCCTGCCCCAGAGGTCTTGAGGGGGGAGCGGGCACGTAGCCAGGCCCGTACCCTTCTCTGGTTTGGGTGGCTAGGGCTGGCCCTGCCCCAGAGGTCTTGAGGGGGGGAGCGGGCGCGTAGCCCGGCCCGTGCCCTTCTCTGGTTTGGGTGGCTAGGGTTGGCCCTGCCCCAGAGGTCTTGAGGGGGGGAGCGGGCGCGTAGCCCGACCCGTGCCCTTCTCTGGTTTGGGTGGCTAGGGTTGGCCCTGCCCTAGAGGTCTTGAGGGAGGGGGAGCGGGCGCGTAGCCCGGCCCGTGCCCTTCTCTGGTTTGGGTGGCTAGGGTTGGCCCTGCCCCAGAGGTTCGGAGGTTTTACGCTGAAAAACTTATGTAGAAACAACAATGTTGGGGAAAGCGGGTAGATGTGTATTTCGTATATATAAAAGAAAAACTCACAACTATTGGTAGAACTTTAGCTGGTGCTTTGCGTTCCAAGGATGGGCCAGATCGTTCCCATCGGGGGTTGCCAAGATGTACGTGGCTGGTCCGACGATATTGATGACCTTGTAGGGCCCTTCCCATTTGGCGGCCAGCTTTTCCCGCAGGGCGGTCTCGGGTCGGAAGGTGGCGTCTTTGAGGACCAAGTCGCCGATCCTGAAAGTCCGCTGCTTCACCCGGGAGTCGTAGTGTCGCGCCATCTTCTGGCTGTACTTGACGAGGCTCGTCAGGGCCCGATCTCTTACCTCGTCTATCAATTCAAGACTGAGGTCGAGTCCCTCTCCATTGATCTCTTCGTCGAAGAGTTTTAGTCGGAGCGTCTCTTCTCCAATCTCCATGGGAACGACCTCCTCCGATCCGTATGCTAGCATGAACGGGCTTTCTCATGTCGAGGCCTTGTGGGTGGTGCGATAGGACCATAGTGATGGAAATTGAATTCCACCCCCAAGTAATTTTGATGATGAGCACACCAAATGAATGCTTAGTATACTAACTACACTACACTTTAAGTATACAGATTTCGTGAAGCTCTACTAATACTCCAAGAAGCACGCATCAACGCTCCACGACAAAGACGAACATGGCTAAACTCAAGTGATGAAGCTCAAGCTCAAACAGAACAAGAAGCTCAAAGAGAAGCTCACCTTCACTTCATCAAGTTGACTAAACTTCCGAAGACATGTTCAGAGTCTAGTGTGAGTGTGTCGTGTCTTTTAGGGTATTTGTCAAAGCCATATCAAATAGACAACACACACACAAATGATTTCGAAATAATTTTTAACTATCTTCAAAATAGTTTTCAAGAGCTTTTCTAGTCACTTCATAATTCTCGTAGTGAAACTCCACGCACCCTGGAGCTAACTACAACTTTTGACTAGAACAACAGAAAAAACTCCTCTGGGAGTCGACTACCAAAAGTAGGGAGTCGACTACTTCTCAGGGATGAAAATTTCCTAGATTCCTCTGGGAGTCGACTACCTATAGGAGGGAGTCGACTACCTGCTGGAAATTTTCAGACGTTTTGAATTTGAATTTTAAAATCTTTTGAGCAATTTACTCCGAAATTTTTGGGACAAAAGTCAAACGAAATTTGAAATTCAAATCTCAGTTTTTCCCTATAAATAGAGCTTAATTCTTTTGTGAAAACAAAAAAAATGAAAATCAAAATTCGTAAAAGCTCTCGTGAATCAAAGCTCTCTAATTTTCTCTAGCCAGTTTAATTTCAGTTTTTGATCTTGCAATATTTTCCCAATTCTTTTTGAAGATCATATTATTATTTTCATTGGCTAAATTGTTTTTCAAAATCCTCTCTATTATTTCTCTCTAATTTTATTTGAAGGATTTTTGAAAAAGCTCTAGATCACAAAGAACTTATCTCGTATCTTTGTGTGATCTAGACTATCATTCTATTAAGCCACTACACAAATTGTCTATCTTTTGATTGGCTATAGAATCAGGTGTATTTACCAATCTCTATCATTTATTGTAGAGTATTGGACAAATCTCTTATTGCGTTGATTGTTGGAACACTAGACAAGTCTAGTTGTTGCCAGTTGGAAAGTCCTCGGTTTGTGAGGCAAGGGTAAACCCTAGACAAGTCTAGGTGTTGTGTTCGGAAATCCTGGTCAAGGCTAGGTCGTTGGAAATCCTAACGAGTGAAGTTAGGTGCTTGTATTTGCCAAGGCAGATAGTGGAAATCTCGTACCGGATTGGTCGGGGACTGGACGTACCCGGGTTGCGGGGAACCAGGATAAAAATCCTTGTCTTTGCGTTTGCATTTTCTGTGTTTGATTATCTTTACATTTTTTGTCTTCTATGTACAGCAAATATCAATTTTATTTCTATACGCTGAAATTCATACTTGTAATCTTATTTGTTCTAATATATTCTCTGGGAGTCGACTACTGCTCATAAGGAGTCGACTACCTGCTGTGAAATTTCGCTGTGCACTTTAAATTATATTGTTGATTAAGAACCAAGCGTAGATCACTCTACTTGGTTTCTTAGGCAACGTTAGAAGGAATTTTCTTGTGTTAATATCGTTGAGCGAAAAAGTTTTAGTATTTGATCAACACTATTCAACCCCCCCTTCTAGTGTTGCTTGCCATCCACAGGATCCAACACTTGGTATCAGAGCGAGGCTACAATAGTGATGGCGTCAACATCTTTTCACTCCGAAGGACTGAACACTATGCGACCACCTCTATTCAACGGAACCAACTACGCCAGCTGGAAGATCCGAATGAAGACTCACCTAGAGTCATTGGACATTGAAGCATGGACTATCACCAAAGTCCCGTACATCGCACCCACCGACGTTGAGTTTGGAAAATGGTCTATCGATGACAAGAAGAGAGCCAATCTCAATGCAAAAGCAATGAATGCCTTGTTTTGCGCTGTTACAGGAAATGAGTTCAATCGAGTCTCCCAATGTGAGACAGCACATCAAATTTGGCATACTCTTCAAGTAAGTCACGAAGGTACAGAAAAGGTAAAAGAATCTCGTATAAATGTATTACATTCAAAATTCGAAACTTTTAAAATGGAAGAAGGAGAGAGTATCACCGATGTGAATACTCGTTTTACTAACATTACAAATGAGCTTGCAGGACTAGGAAAGAAACTTTCTGAGTATGAACAGGTAATGAAGATACTAAGATCCCTCCGACCCGAATGGAAGGGAAAGACTACGGCCATTCGAGAAGCTCACAATATAAAGGACCTCACCATCGAAGAACTGATGGGAAATCTCATGGCATATGAGATCGAGCTTGAAGAAGACAAGAAAATTGAAGAAAAACCAAAGAAGAAAAATCTTGCATTCAAAGCTCAAGAAGAAGATTCCGATTACACGGACAAAGAAGATCACATCACGTTCATCTCAAAGAACTTTAAAGAGTTCATCACAAGTAAGTATGGAAAACGATCTTTTAGACCCACTAACGGTATTATTTGTTTTGGTTGCAATAAACCAGGGCATGTCAAGAGAGATTGTCCATTGGAAAGAAACAACCGTGATTCCAGAGATCGTGGGAAGAACAAAGAGAATAATGAAAGACGAACCAATACAAGAAACAAGTTTCGGCGACCAAAGAAAGAAGCCTATGCAGCCTTCGACCAGAGCGACGATTCTTCATCCGACGAATCCTCAGACGAAGATAATGATGAAAGAAGAGAGACTGCACACATGTGCTTCATGGCATCTACATCCTCCAAGGTAAGCTCGCATCATGATTCATCTAGCGACAATGAGTCATCGTCAAGCGATGATGAAGACTTGGACTATAGGGGAGCATATAAAGAGCTATGCAAAATGCATGAAAAGCTCATTAAAGAACATAGAAAAACACTTAGAATTGCTAAAAGAGAGACTAAGGAAAAAGAAGAAGTCATTAAAGAAAATAGTCTTCTTAAAGAGAAAAATGATCTTTTACAAAATGATATTTTGCTAGTAAATGAAAAGGTTGAAAGTCTGAATAATCTTCTCGTATCCGTCAAAGATAAATACGACGCTACGATGAAAATTATTGAGAATTTCAATAAAGGAAAAGGGAAGCTAGATAATATAATAGATAATCAAAAAACTTCATCTAGCAAAACCGGACTTGGCTATGATTCACATCATACCAAGAAACGGGTTAAGCACACTAGGATGCATTATGCTAATGATAATGTTTTAAGCATCTGGGTACCAAAGAGATTATCTGATCAGCAAAAAGAAAGGTACGCTACTAACTTTGTTCAACAGATTCATTTTAACAAAAATTATAAGTATATTGTTCATGAAGGAACTAAACCGTATTGGGTTTGGTTTCCTAAAGACTAACTCCTCGGACTCAAAACCAAAAGAGTACCATAAAACGCTTATTTTTCAGGTGCTCTAAAAAGGAGGAAAACGATGAAGAAAATTCGGGAAGTCAAAACGGCTGAATCGGAACAAATGCTTTCATTTATTTTTAATTATTATTTTTGGTTGAAACAAGTTAATTTGTATGTATGATAATGTTTTATTGCTAAAAATATTTTTCGTTAAAAAGAGCTCGCTCAACCTGGACCAAACTTTCTCCGGGATGAGAAAACGACTCTACCCAGCAGGGAGTCGACTACCTACAGGAGGGAGTCGACTACCAGTGCGTAAAATTCTGGGTTGCTTTTTTTTGACTAACTCCTATTGGGTTCTATTTGAGTGGATGGGTCAAGATCCGTTAAGACAACTTACCCACTAAGCCTAAAACCCATCCTAGCCACCCAAATCTAGATCTAATGGTTCTTACTTCTCTTCATCTCTTCACTTCATCAAACAAAACCCCAAGAAAACCCTAGAGGTAGCCGACTACCTTCTTTTCCCCTCTCCTCTCTTGAGTTTTCATCTTGAAGCTTGGACTTTTGGAGCAATTTTTCATCTTCCTTCAAATTTACTCAAGGTAAAATTTTTTTACTATCATGAACTTTAGTTTTTCACCTCTCATGGTTATCTATTAGTGTAAAAATATAGTTTTTTTGTTGTTTTTACTCTATCTAGATGCCTTTCAAAGGAGCTTTCTCTAAGAAGAGAAAAACTGCTACTGCTGATGTTGATTCTGAGAAAGAAATCATCCTACCCTATCTATTCAAATCAACTACCTATGAACATTTTGTTAAAGTTTCTAGGAAACCAATCTTGCATGAAAGATTTGTCAAACTTCATGATGTCATCAATTACGGTATTGACAGTCTGCTAGATTTCCAAAACTTAGCAAATTTGTTCTCCTCTGAAAATGTGTATCTGTGTTATCCTAGGCTTGTTCATCTCTTTTATGCAAACATGGATTATGATCTCGTGAAAAGTCATTTCATTACTAAGGTTCTGGATACCAAACTTGCAATAACTGTAAAATCCATAGGTGAAGCCCTAGGAATCCCATACTCCGGTATGATCCTTGACAAAATTGAGATGACTGACGAGAATATCCTAGAGAGAATGTATCTGCCTGGTAAACACTTTCAAACCAAACTTCCTTGTAGCCATCTTCGCTATCCGGCGAGAATCTTAGCTAATATTCTGTCGTATAACATAACTCAAAAATCTGGGAGTCATGCTATTCTTTCTGAAAAACAAGCAAAATGCATCTATGCCATTCTTGGTAACATTCGTGTGAATTGGGATAAAGTCATCATGGATTCCATCCTACTTTCAGCTTCATCTGACAGACCTTCTTCCACTCTTTCTCATGGGCACTATCTGACCATTCTATTCATTAGCTTTAACGTGCCTTTGGATCATGAAACAACCATTCTAGAACCTGCCCGTGTCTTTGATGTTCATGCTCTTGGGAGAATGAATCTCCATCATGACCTTGATGAGAATGTCACTGAAGAGCAAATCGCTACCGAAGGAGGATCATCATCCTCAAGGCGAGGTAAGAAGGTTGTCATTTCAGATTCAGATGAAGAAAGTGAAGAAGAAGAAAAAGGAAGCGGCGAGGAAGAAGAACAAGTTCCTGCTTACATCCTTGAACTTCAGGAGATGCTCCTGAAAAAGATTGGAAAATTGAAGATCTCACAGGAGAAAGGATTTGAAGATCTCAATCAAAAGGTGGACGACCTCAAGGAGATCGTAGTGAAAAGCAACAAGATGACTGAGGATACGCTTGTTATGATCCTTGAAGAGATCAAGGAACTGAAAAAGAACAGCGGTCATCCTTAGCTTCATGAACTTCTCTTTCAAAACTATGGTCTTTTTTTTAAAAAACAATGATTCTCTAAACTATAGTTTGTAATAACTCTTATTGTGTGATGCTAGCTACTATGAAGTTATCTACTATGCCATACTTAGTTATTCCTATGAACTAACATCTCCATTGCAGGCATATGGAATTGAATTCCTCTTATTTTTAATGTTTCGTAGAAATTATTTTTTGTTGATGACAAGGGGGAGAAGAATATATGAAATGCAAAAATATGAATTGTACTTCTAATAGCTTCGATGCAGGGGAGAACCGCATCAAAGCAAGGGGAGTAAGTATACTTGAAATATTATTCATATTCATGTCTTACTTCAAATTTTTCATTTGGGTGTCATCATCAAAAAGGGGGAGAGTGATGGAAATTGAATTCCACCCCCAAGTAATTTTGATGATGAGCACACCAAATGAATGCTTAGTATACTAACTACACTACACTTTAAGTATACAGATTTCGTGAAGCTCTACTAACACTCCAAGAAGCACGCATCAACGCTCCACGACAAAGACGAACATGGCTAAACTCAAGTGATGAAGCTCAAGCTCAAACAGAACAAGAAGCTCAAAGAGAAGCTCACCTTCACTTCATCAAGTTGACTAAACTTCCGAAGACATGTTCAGAGTCTAGTGTGAGTGTGTCGTGTCTTTTAGGGTATTTGTCAAAGCCATATCAAATAGACAACACACACACACAAATGATTTCGAAATAATTTTTAACTATCTTCAAAATAGTTTTCAAGAGCTTTTCTAGTCACTTCATAATTCTCGTAGTGAAACTCCACGCACCCTAGAGCTAACTACAACTTTTGACTAGAACAACAGGAAAAACTCCTCTGGGAGTCGACTACCAAAAGTAGGGAGTCGACTACTTCTCAGGGATGAAAATTTCCTAGATTCCTCTGGGAGTCGACTACCTATAGGAGGGAGTCGACTACCTGCTGGAAATTTTCAGACGTTTTGAATTTGAATTTTAAAATCTTTTGAGCAATTTACTCCGAAATTTTTGGGACAAAAGTCAAACGAAATTTGAAATTCAAATCTCAGTTTTTCCCTATAAATAGAGCTTAATTCTTTTGTGAAAACAAAAAAAAATTGAAAATCAAAATTCGTAAAAGCTCTCGTGAATCAAAGCTCTCTAATTTTCTCTAGCCAGTTTAATTTCAGTTTTTGATCTTGCAATATTTTCCCAATTCTTTTTGAAGATCATATTATTATTTTCATTGGCTAAATTGTTTTTCAAAATCCTCTCTATTATTTCTCTCTAATTTTATTTGAAGGATTTTTGAAAAAGCTCTAGATCACAAAGAACTTATCTCGTATCTTTGTGTGATCTAGACTATCATTCTATTAAGCCACTACACAAATTGTCTATCTTTTGATTGGCTATAGAATCGGGTGTATTTACCAATCTCTATCATTTATTGTAGAGTATTGGACAAATCTCTTATTGCGTTGATTGTTGGAACACTAGACAAGTCTAGTTGTTGCCAGTTGGAAAGTCCTCGGTTTGTGAGGCAAGGGTAAACCCTAGACAAGTCTAGGTGTTGTGTTCGGAAATCCTGGTCAAGGCTAGGTCGTTGGAAATCCTAACGAGTGAAGTTAGGTGCTTGTATTTGCCAAGGCAGATAGTGGAAATCTCGTACCGGATTGGTCGGGGACTAGACGTACCCGGGTTGCGGGGAACCAGGATAAAAATCCTTGTCTTTGCGTTTGCATTTTCTGTGTTTGATTATCTTTACATTTTTTGTCTTCTATCTATAGCAAATATCAATTTTATTTCTATACGCTGAAATTCATACTTGTAATCTTATTTGTTCTAATATATTCTCTGGGAGTCGACTACTGCTCATAAGGAGTCGACTACCTGCTATGAAATTTCGCTGTGCACTTTAAATTATATTGTTGATTAAGAACCAAGCGTAGATCACTCTACTTGGTTTCTTAGGAAACGTTAGAAGGAATTTACTTGTGTTAATATCGTTGAGCGAAAAAGTTTTAGTATTTGATCAACACTATTCAACCCCCCCTTCTAGTGTTGCTTGCCATCCACAGGATCCAACACATAGGATTCCCGGTAGCTCGTCGACCCATGCCCCAAGGGCGGCGTCCACTTTTTTCTTCATAGGGTTCAAGATGCATTTATTCGCGGCCTCCGCCATTCCGTTGCACTGCGGGTGGGTGACTGACGCGAAATGGAGTTTGATTCCCCAGTCCGAACAGAAGTCACGGAAGCCTTCGCAATCGAACTGCCTTCCGTTATCCGTGACTATCGAGCGGGGTATCCCGAAGTGACATATAATGGATTGCCAGATAAAGCCCTTCATGTCCGTCCACGTGATACGCGCTAGCGGCTCTGCCTCCACCCACTTCGTGAAGTAGTCCACGGTGACGACTAGATATTTCCTTCCCCCGGAGGCCTTCGGGAAAGGCCCAAGGATGTCGAGTCCCCATTTGGCGAATGGGATCGGGCTCACGATGGGCATCAAGTTGCCCGGAGGTGCAGTCGTCCGTCGGTAGAATTTCTGGCACGCCTCGCATCTCTTGACGTATTGTACCGCGTCCTGGATCATTGTCGGTCAATAGTACCCCTGGCGCATTATTTTGTGGGCGATGGTGCGACCGCCATGGTGGCTTCCGCAGAAGCCTTCGTGCACTTCGCGGATGACTTGCTCGGCCTGCTCCGGGCCCAAGCATTTTAGATAGGGCAGGACGTCGAAATTGGCACGGCGGCGGCGGTACATCACTCCGTCAAGGAGTACGAATGACAGGGCCCACCTCTCCACCTTTTTAGCCAGCATCCGCTCATCGGGCAGTTCCCCCGTCTCCAAGTACTTCATAATGGGGGTCATCCACGTCGTCACCGTGCCCGCACACATCAGTTCTTATTCGTCAATGGTTGGGGTCAATAGGCTTTCGACGTAGATGGCCTTCCTGATCTCGGCTGCGGAGGAGGAGGCCAGCTTAGATAGGGCGTCCACCCGGAGGTTGTTGGAGCGGGGCAGGTGCTGGACGTCCGCCTTCTTGAACTTGTGGAGTTCAATCTGGATGCGCTTAAGGTAACACTTCATTGTTTCTTCTCGAGCCTCGAAGCTTCCTAGGATCTGTTGGACGACGAGCTGTGAGTCACTAAGGAGCTGTTGGGGAATTGGCGGTCCCTTAGGGCACAAAAACTCTAGTCCCGTCCTAAGTCGGACGGAACATAGACAGAAAAATCATAGCAGCGGAAGAAAAACCTATGTTAATCTAAATTAACAAGCAGTTAAAACATTTTTAACTTAGCCCTAAGGTCCAAGACCCTATGCCAAGATCTATGCCGACTTGGGATGGATCTGACCATCCCAAGAAGGATCTAGCCTACTGCGATTAAACTTAAACTAATGCTAATAAAATACTTTAACCACATACCCGGAATCTTAGCCCTGGAGCAGGCGAGATGTTCCGCGCCGTCTTCCGAGCTGCTCCCGTCCCACGCCGAGCCGCTCCTTGAACCGCTCCCCGAACCGCTCCTCGAACCGCTCCGCATCCCGAGGCGATCAATCCCCGTGCCGCCGAGCCAACCACGCGCCGAAGAAAGTTTCACGCGAGTGAAACCTCCACCAAGATTTCAGATCCAGAATCCGAACTCCTTTGTGGCTTTGTTAGAGCCCGCAGGAGTAAGGCAGAAATTTAGGGAGATAGAGAAATATTTATTTAAGCTTAGATCCGAGCGTGCTCCAACATTTACGAGAGCCGCTCAGATCTAGAGCTTGGGACGAGTTTTTGAGAAAGGGGTGAGCCCCCTATTTATATAGGCGGCGGACTCTCACCTTTTCTCAAAATCCGATGTGGGACTAATTATATGGGTTAGTTAAAATCAAGTTAGTTTACACTTCAAAAGGTGCAAACTTCCGTGAATTTTAACTCACTCACCGTTGAGCTTCAAGATCGATACAACCTATCAATACGACAAGCGTTCAACGGTGAACGCATAGGAAAAAACCGTTCGTCAATCGGAGTTCGTTTGACCCTCCAATTGATCGTCCAAAGATCAGCCCACGGCTAGTTTTTCGCAAAACTGAGCCGTCAAAATCTGCCATCAAACCTAGGGTTCTGCACCCTTAGGTGGGGCCCAGCCTGTGGGCCCCACAGCCTAAAATTACTGACTGGGCGCCCGGGCCCAGACCTGGGCACGGGCGCCCAAGTCTGGGCGGGTGCCTGGGCCGGGCGCCCAAGGCACCCGGCCCAGGGCGCCCAGGGCGCCTGGGCCCTGGCGGGCCCAGGGCGCCCGCCCTGGGTGCCTGGGCAGGCGCCTGGGCCTGGGCGCGGGCCTAGGACCAGTGGCCTAGCGCCCAGTCTGATGGGCCAGGTGCCCAGGTCAGATCCTGGTCTGGCCTGGGTTAACCTGGTCTGAATCAGACTGAGCCATTTGGCTGTTTTGGGCATAAGTTGAGCATTTGGCGTCCGATTTGGACGCCGTTCGAACCTGGGTCTAGACCGGGACATTCCCGTCTTACCCGTGAACTTTTCCTGGCATTTATTTTATTATTAAATATTGTATTAAACAATTTAATACACATTTAATCGCTTTTGCATCAAATGCAAAATAGTCCCTATCTAAGCTTAAATTATCATATTGCATCAAATGCAATTATCTCTTCTTTTGCATCACATGCAAATATTCTCCCTAACTAATTTCTACCTATTACTAGACGAAGCGTTGCACTCTGTGTGAGACTCTACAGCCTGACCCTTACAACAGGTTGGGCTCGAAGCCCTATACGGCAGTGACCACGAGCAGTGGTTGCCGTCCCTGCTTCAGGAATCATCATTATGTGGTTAACTCATTGACACGAGTGTTGTCGGGACCACCTGACTGTTTCCGTGATGAATTCCGCAGTTATAGTCTCTTCGTCTTAAATATGTCGTGTAGATCAAGTCTGGGGTACGGTCAAACTGTCAACCCCAATAACTTGACTCCGGTTAGTTTCTATCGATCTTTAGTCAATTAATGTTGGACTTCTTCCAACATACTCTGCGCAGAGTTTTTACTAAAGACCGAACTAACACTACGACACTAACTCCCATTGACCGGGAGAGACGAATCCTTTCTTGGTCATTACTCGCCTCGTACGTTTCAAGTGACACCCAATCAAAAGACCTTTCGACAGGCCTTGCCTCGAAGCTAGGTCAGTTGATCTAAGTGGCACCGTTCACGCACAGGTCCGTCAAAATGACCTCAAGTCAAAAGACCAACTAGCCTATCATCACTCAGAGTTATCATTGACAGATTGGTCAATATAACCATATGATAACTCTTTTGGATCATTCAGTGAACTCATTCTAATGAGCACCTGTGTCTCCTCTTCGACTTCGCCAAGTCAAGTGATCATGAGATCATCGCCACCGCTAAACGGTGAAGACTAAGACACAATGGTCTATCCGATGTTTCGATATCCTTGTCTCGAAACATCTACGACCACGAACCATTTTAGACTTATGCTACAGACGGTCAAACGTTTCTCCATGATCGAGATACTCATCTCGATACCCGTTTGACCTTGCATAAAGTCTCAGGACTTTACCTAAGTTGATATCTAATTATAATATAACTTAGATAAATTATTACCAAACAGCTTACTGTTATTTCGAACAAGATGTTTGTGCTATTCACACAGGAATAAATGGCCTTGAGGGCATCATATTCCTACATCTCCCACTTGCACTCAGGCCCATTTATCTCGATATCTAATATTGTTTTTACACATAAGTTTTCCCGACTTCATGTGATAGAGCCTTCGTGAGTGGATCTGCTAAAACCGTCTACACTATAGACTTAAGGGGTTTTTATGTTTGTGTTAGACCAACCATTTGAATCTCATTCAAATAATTCATTTGGTCTGTTGGAATCCATAATATTTTATTTCCCTGGATCTTATCTATTTCATCATATCTTACGATAATAATTTCAAATTAGTTATTGGTCATTTCAAATGGTTCATATTCATTTCTGATAAATAATCAAACTCTTTGATTACTTAATCAAAATATATGTTCCATCTCTTTGATGTCTCGCATGTAATTTACACGCTCCCACTGACCTTGAAAATTCTCTGGCCAATTCATATAAGTTGGTCCGTCTAAATCATATTTAGAAAAATGAACTTATAAGTGAATGCTCAAATTTTCATGGTCAACATGAACGTTTTACATCGAGCTTGGTCCGAGTAGATCTGTACACATCTGCTGGCGAGACGGTTTCAACTAATCCGTTTTAAAGAACTTAGGATGAAAACCGTTCTCGTCCAACAAGATTGTACTTCACTATTTTCTTTCTGCACCAATCTTTCAACTTAAAGATTTACTTGCAAAAAGTGAGGAAACATTTTCCTTGTGCACGTAAACTAAATTCTCAAATTTATTTACGCACACGGACCTGCATCAAGTTTTAAATCGGAGTTACTACTCCGAATTTCATCCTAGAAGTTGACTAAGTCATCATCAGTTATGATGTCTAACTCGACAATCCGTCTCACGAGATTCGAGTAATAATACAACTTCCTTACGATTGATTTATTGAATATATTATTGATAATGTCCTTATAGAACATTATCAAAACCTAGGCATTACTATCTGGGACTTAACCCAGAGGGAGGAGTTAACTCAGAGTCACTTATTTATGGATCGCACCAGTCTAACTAAGTGTGATTCATACCATTTAACACTCTGATGTGTTAACAAACTTGACCTGAGAGAAAATCACATTTTCTTTTAACTACACAAGATTTTATGTAGCTAAGTATTTGACCATTCGATCTAATCGAATCAGTTTAAATACTTTAGTCATTTCGTTCTTTATTTTATCAGACTTGCGTTTCATCAAGAACACGTGTCTTAATAAAATATACGAATAACTTATTTTGCTAAAAGATAGACTCGGGTACATCAGTATGTACGAGACTGAGTTCGACAACTCATTCTCCCACTATCTCACAGATGGGTTTCGGCCATTGTATCTAAGAGGCTAAGACTCACAAGTGTCCGTAGACTTCATAATACGAGAGGTCAGACACCTCTTTATGTGACTTGTGAAGCTTAATCTCTTGATACGGCCTAGTCTAATTTTACCATATAAGTTTGCTACTATCTTGTGTATTTATATATTAACATTTAATATATATATAGTTATTTACAAATTACTAACACAAAACATTACTTCAGAAGCAATGTGACGACATTCGTCAAAATGTGTTAAACGTCTTTTGTATAACAATTTATTCTGAAATGAGACATCAAATTATGTCACGTTTTCATTTCCTCCTACTTATGCCTTTACTAATGATAAATTAAACTAACTTTCTCAATTGACTTTCCGAAGTGCCTTCTTCCTGTTCTAAATCGCATTTAGATATCAACATAAATAAATAGCTATGCAAGCAACTTATGTATCCAAACGCTTGAGCTTTGCAATCTTGAGTGTAGCTCAAGAAGTTGCTTGTCTCAAGATCCGGTTGGGATACATAGTCTTGCATCGCTCATGCACTCGTATTCGACTCAAACGGTTTGATCGAATTTTCGAACTTTGCGGATCAAAATTGTTTGTCCATACAACCTTGAGGGTAGCTCGACAAGTTGTAGGGAGAAACATACTTTGAATGTCACGACCCGCTTCCCTAAAATGGAGGCGAGACGTGAAAAGGTCCGCACGGGAGTGGAGCGGTGAAGCCCCAAACCCGATAAGCGTCAATTTAGTATAAGCATGTCCCTGTAATTGCAAACGAAACAACAACAATAATAATAATATGAGACGGATATAAAATACCAATCCCACGGTTGTCCACAAAGTATTCAACATCACAGAAAAGCCTCCAGGCTAAAAGAAAGAGTCTAAGGGCCCAGAACAAGGCCAAACAAAAGCAACGACATAACAGAGCAAAGGTGCTACGCACCGACAACAAAACAACTGTCTAACGAAGGTAAAACACCACGAAGACACTAGGACTGGTCCCCAGTGTCCACGTACTCCCTGTCCAACACGGGCGCAAGCTCGGCGTCCGCAAACACCTCACCCTCAGCGAGCAACTCAGGCTCAAAGTCTAACATGCGTCACCCAAAAGAGAAAGGGGCACATGCCAGCAAGTCTAAAAAGACTTGGGCAAGGAAACTAAAAGTGATTAACAACCTAGCATTTAAATGTTAAACAAAGGCATGGCAGTTGAATATGATGCAACAGTTCAAAAGAGAGGCAAGCACGCACGATGTAGCAAAAGCTACCAAATCACTAATCACTTATCATTTATCACTTATCACTTATCACTTATCACTTAGTGCATAGAGAGTCCACCTGCTGGCCAGCTCGTGGCTCAGTCCGCTTATCTCTATCACTATTAATCACTTGTGCACTAGAGAGTCCACCTGCTGGCCGGAGTGGCGGATCAGGCCAACTCGGGGCTCAGTCCGCTTATCTCTTACCCCACTCATATGTGTCGAGCGTTGGGATTTCCAACTCACTGAGCTCGCTCCTGGATCACGGGCCAGGAAGTGTAATTGGCATAGGGGTGCACCTAGCCGGTATCCGAGCGTTGGGGTCTCCAACTACAGGGCTCGCTTCTGGAACACGAGCCAGGAATATAATGTTGTAGCGTGTGCTACGCAATCACGACCAATAGTCACTATGCAATGACATGAACAGATATTTGCGTACCGTTAATTGAAATTAAACGTGACATACAAGCATGATGAGGGTGACGGACCAAGCTTCGTTGTCAAGCTAGGTCAATGGCGTCTAAACGGCTATCCTTTCACCGTTTAGTCTCTTTTACGCTAAAGCATGGTAAATGGCCTAAGACATGGCCCAATTCAAGAGACGCAAGTTTCACTTGCCTATCACCGGGGATGACGGTTACGAAAGTTCGTTTCCGCGGATGCTAGCCTACGGGGAATCGCAAGAGGAGGCGGAAGAAACACTCCGGGGAACCCTAGGACCAGATCTGGAAGCCAATGGAGAAGTTTGAGGAAACTAGGGTTTTGGGGGATTTTTGGGTTTGATGAGATTTTTGGTGAGATTTTGGGGAAGATGAGTGGTAGATAGAGTGAATGGATGGATTGGATGATGGATTTAGGGCTTGGAATGAAGGATTGAAGCTTGGAGGAAGATGTGGGCTTAAGGGGGAAGATTTTAGGGTTTTGGATCGTGTTGAGGGAGAAGAAAACGTTTGGGTTGGGTTTAAATAGGCTAGGCTGGCGGCTGCCCAGAAATTAGGGTTTTAACACTGGTTAGTCGGTCAAAGAACAACCACTGACCGACTAGTTTGGCAACTAGTCGGTCGGTCGACCAACGCAGACCGACTAAGTGCAAACAGTAACTCCTGAACGAAAATAGGATTTAGAGTTAGTCGGTCCATGAACACATACTGACCGACTAGTTTAGAAACTAGTCGGTCGATGAACGTTCTTAGACCGACTAAGAGTAAACAGTACTGATACTAAAATTTAGATGATGTGTTAGTCGGTTAAAGAAGCATTGCTGACCGACTAGTTTGCAACCTAGTCGGTCAACCAACGTTCTTAGACCGACTAACGATAAACAGTAACTCCTGAGAAATTTAGAAAGCTCACTAGTCGGTCCAAGAAGGATTTTCGACCGACTGGATCGTCATCTAGTCGGTCGGTGCCCCTTCTTACACCGGCTAATAAGCACCAAAAGTTCCGATACGGAGCGCGGAGCCCCGGGATCGATTCCTAAGACTCCTAGGCTTGATCTAATAGTAAGATACGACCGTTATGAAGCCCGTCACGAATGACATACTTCGAAATCGACGATCCTAAGGAAGAAACGAGAAAATACGACGAATCGATCGAAAATGAAAGTTACGGAGACGCAAACCACACAAGAGGAGAAAATCCACCAAAAAATATATTATATTATAATAAATTCAGATACAAGAAAACCCGTCGTTACATCCTCCCCAATTTAAGAAAATTTCCGTCCTCGGAATTTTCGAATACTCACGAGTCCGGAAACAAAAGCGGGAAACGCTCTCGCATCTCATCTTCTCTCTCCCAAGTGGACTCTCCCGGCGAACCGTGTCGCCACATCACCCTCACAAGATTGACAATCTTGTTCCGAAGTGATTTCTGACGCATGTCCAGAATCTGCACTGGATACTGGTCATACGTCAAATCTGAGCGAACGGTAATCTACGAGAAATCCACCGCATGAGATGGGTCGCTAATGTATCGACGCAGCTGCGACACATGGAAAACATTGTGAACTCCTTCCAAAGATGGCGGCAAGGCCAAGCGATACGCTACCTCGCCCACCCTCTCCAAAATGTCAAATGGTCCAATGTATCGCGGGCTCAACTTCCCACGCTTCCCAAAATGAATCACACCACGATTCGGGGAAATCTTCAATAACACATGGTCGCCCGGCTGAAACTCCAAAGGACGACGCTTAGCATCCGCCCAATGCTTAAAACGGTCCTGAGCAATCCTCAACCTCTCACGAATATTCCTGACGATATCCACGGCCTCCACGATCGTCTCAGGTCCCAACAACTCCCGATCTCCAACGTCATCCCAACTCAAAGGCGATCGACATTTCCTCCCATAAAGAGCGGCGAAAGGCGCCATGCCAATACTCGCCTGGAAGCTGTTGTTGTAAGAGAACTCCACCAAATGCAGATGGTCCTCCCACGAACCCTTGAAATCCAACATGCACGCCCTCAGCATGTCTTCCAAAATCTGAATCGTCCTCTCAGACTGGCCATCCGTCTGCGGATGGTACGCCGTGCTGAAACTCAGACGCGTACCCAAGCTCTTCTGCAAACTCTGCCAGAACTGAGATGTGAACCTCGTGTCTCTGTCCGACACGATACTCACGCGGACTCCATGAAGTCGCACAACTTCCTGCACGATTCACGTTACATCACTATCCAAACTAGGAAAAAGGAAATAAAACGGAGAGTAAAAGAATTTTACCTCCATATATCTCCTTGCTAGTGCCTCAGTGGACTGTCCCACTCGGAACGGAATAAAGTGCGCAGATTTGGTCAATCGATCTACGATCACCCAAATCGTGTCATTCTGCTTCGGACTCTGAGGTAGTCCAGTCACGAAGTCCATAGTGATGTGCTGCCACTTCCACTCCGGAATCGGAAGCGGTTGTAGCAACCCGGCCGTACGCTGATGCTCCGCCTTCACTTGCTGGCAAACCAAGCACTTGGCTACACTCCGAGCCACGCTCCTCTTCATACCATGCCACCAATAATTCAGACGAAGATCCTGGTACATCTTGGTGCCACCAGGATGCACAGAATACGGCGAACTGTGTGCCTCCACCATCAACTCCTCTCTAATATCCCCAGCTGGCACACACAACCTGGCTCCAAACCTCAGTGAGCCATCCGCATGAATCAAAAAGTCAGTCCGCAGACCGGCTTTCACCTGCTCCCGAATCCTCACCAGCTTTGGATCCATAGCCTGGCCAGCCTTAATCCGATCCACGATCGTCGACTGTACCTGCATGTACATCAACGAAGAAGCCTCTCCAGAAAGAACAATCTCCACGCCAGACTCACAAAAATCCTGCTGCAATCTCCACTGCGAGGTCAAAATCATCACCGCTGGAAGCCTACTCAGCGCATCAGGAACCACATTCACCTTGCCAGGGTGATACTGCAAATCAATCTCATAATCCGCCATAAGCTCCAACCATCGACGCTGTCGCATGTTGAGCTCCTTCTGCGTGAAAATATACTTCAAGCTTTTGTGATCGGTGAAAATCTTCACTTTCTCACTCAGCAAGAAGTGCCTCCAAATCTTAAGAGCGAACACAACGGCAGCCAACTCCAAATCATGCGTCGGATAATTCTTCTCATGAACCTTAAGCTGACGAGACGCATACGCCACAACATGCCCGTGCTGATGCAACACACAACCGAGACCCTTGCCAGAAGCATCGCAAAAGATCTCAAATCCACCGCTGCGATCAGGCACAACAAGAATAGGGGCACTCGTCAACCTCTCCTTCAGAATACCAAAAGCACTCTCACAATCACCCGACCAAACAAAAGCAACATCCTTCCGCGTCAACCTGGTCATCGGCTCAGCAATACGGGAAAAGTCCTTAATGAACCACCGATAGTAACCAGCAAGTCCAAGGAAACTCCGAATCTCAGACGCAGATGACGGAACAGGCCACTCCCTGATGGCCCTAATCTTCTCGGGATCCACAGAAATACCATCTCCAGTCACCACATGCCCCAGAAAAGCAACTCGATCCAGCCAAAACTCGCACTTCGAAAACTTAGCATACAAACGATGCTTCCTCAAGATTTCCAATACCGTCCTCAAGTGCGATGCATGTTCTTCCTCCGACTTCGAATAGATCAGAATGTCGTCGATAAAGATAACGACAAGCTTATCCAAAAAGTCGTAGAAAATCAGGTTCATCAGATTCATGAAAACTGCGGGCGCGTTAGTTACGCCGAAAGGCATAACCACAAACTCATAGTGTCCATACTTCGTCCTGAACGCTGTCTTCGGAACATCATCCCTCTTCAGCTTCAACTGATGGTAACCACTCCTCAAATCCAATTTAGAAAACACCCTCGAACCTCCAAGCTGATCAAAAATATCATCGATGCGAGGCAACGGGTATTTATTCTTAATGGTCACCGCATTCAACTCCCGATAGTCCACGCACATGCGATGCGAACCATCCTTCTTCTTAACCAGCAACACCGGTGCTCCCCACGGAGACACACTAGGATTAATGTATCCCTTCTGCAAAAGCTCATCCAACTGCTTCCGCAACTCTTCCAATTCAGCAGGTGCCATACGATACGGCGCCTTCGAAATTGGCTGCGCACCTGGAACGAGGTCAATAGAAAATTCCAGAGCCCGATCAGGCGGCAACCCAGACATCTCCTCGGGGAAGACGTCACCAAAATCTCGCACCACAGCTGGCCACTCCAGCTCCATCTGCATAGCTACAGCCTCCACCGGCCTGGCCTGAAATCTGACAGGACCAAGCGAACTGCTACCACGACTGAACTCAAATACTGGATGTCCGGGAATCTCGAACACCACCTTCTTCCTCCTGCAGTCGATCGTAGCATAGGAGCTCGCAAGCCAATCCATCCCAAAGACCGCATCGTAGTTGGTGATGTTGTGGACAATAAAATCAGCATAAAGCTCATGTCCACAAACCACCACAGAGCAAGGACTGCATCCACGATGCACCGTGACTACTCCATTCCCTGTAACGATGTTCCAACTCTTGGAGAGAGGGGACGTCGACAAGGAATGCTTCTCCACGAAGCTCTGGGCCAAAATGCACATTGACGCACCTGAGTCAAAGAGGACTCGGGCAGGGAACGTGCAAACCAAAACCACACCTAACAAACAGTCTAATCGATCAAATCTTACTCTAGCAACACCATACACAAGCATTCACATAATTTAACAATCAATTAATTAAGGAAGGAACAATCCAGATCGAAAGTTACCTGCAATGACCTCATCCATGGTCAAAACCTCCTCCTCAGTCATCAGAAATGCCTGCCTCCTCGGCGGAGCGGCCTGCTGAAAAGCCTGCTTCTGCGGAATGAGGGGCACCCCACGACCAGCGGGCACCAGGGCTCTCTGCTGCAACGGCGGGGCAGCAATAGGTGTCCTCCAAGGTTGCCTCAACCTCGGGCACTCCCTGAGGGCATGGGCGGGATCTCCACAGGCAATACATTGCCCCAAGAACTTCCTACATGATTCCTTGATATGGCCCTCCTTGCCACAGAAATGGCAAGTCCTCCGAACAGGCCCTCCTGGCCTCTTAAACTGAGCAGGCTGGTTCGGCCTGAATCCAGGTCTAACCACACCTCTCGCCTGCTCCACAGGCATCCTCACAGCACCAACAACAGACCCCTTCCTCTGGTTCACAAGCAGCTCCTGCCTCTTGGCAGCGACCAAAACCTTCTGATAAGATTCCCGGTCAGAAGAGGTCACAAAGCTCTGGAGCTCCGAAGCAAGTCCCTGTAGGAACCTCTGAGCTCTCTCCTCAGCGTCCTGCACCATCTTCGGCGTAAACCGACTCAACCTCATGAACTCTTGGTGGTACATGTCCACCGACGAGTTTCCCTGCTTCAGATCGATAAAACGCTGCATCATCTCTTCCCTGGCAGCCTTCGGGAAGAACTCACCATCAAATCTGGCCTTGAAGGTAGCCCAGACGATCGGCTCCACCAACATCTTTTCTTCAGCATCCCACCAATTCCTGGCGTTATCCTTCAGCTGGCGCTTCGCCAAGTCAACCCAACTAACTTCGTTGACCTTGGACATCTTCAGATTGTCCTCGATATTCCTCATCCATTCATCAGCAGCTAGTGGACCTTCAGTCCCATCAAAATACGTAGGACCCAGCTCTCTGAACTGCTTCGCCCCGGGCTCAGGGCGAGGGGCTTCCACCACCCGAGCAGCTCGAGTCACCGGAGCATTCTGTACCTGCAGAAGCACACCCTGCTGAACCTGCATAATCTGCAACATCATCCTCATCATCTCCCCATTAGTGGGCTCCCGCTCAGGCTCCTCGTCATGAGGGGGCGCACCACTACCACCACCACGGGTGATTCGCCTTCCTGCCATCTAATGACACAGAGAACGAAACGATTAGACTCATAGCTTAGGGCTCAGATGTCGAACTTATTTGTTGGACAATCTTGCATTATTATCGTTATCCCGATAATGGCAGTTACAGAGGACCTGCATGGGCCACCACTAAAACCTGTCACGACCCGCTTCCCTAAAATGGAGGCGAGACGTGAAAAGGTCCGCACGGGAGTGGAGCGGTGAAGCCCCAAACCCGATAAGCGTCAATTTAGTATAAGCAGGTCCCTGCAATTGCAAACGAAACAACAACAATAATAATAATATGAGACGGATATAAAATACCAATCCCACGGTTGTCCACAAAGTATTCAACATCACAGAAAAGCCTCCAGGCTAAAAGAAAGAGTCTAAGGGCCCAGAACAAGGCCAAACAAAAGCAACGACATAACAGAGCAAAGGTGCTACGCACCGACAACAAAACAACTGTCTAACGAAGGTAAAACACCACGAAGACACTAGGACTGGTCCCCAGTGTCCACGTACTCCCTGTCCAACACGGGCGCAAGCTCGGCGTCCGCAAACACCTCACCCTCAGCGAGCAACTCAGGCTCAAAGTCTAACATGCGTCACCCAAAAGAGAAAGGGGCACATGTCAGCAAGTCTAAAAAGACTTGGGCAAGGAAACTGAAAGTGACTAACAACCTAGCATTTAAATGTTAAACAAAGGCATGGCAGTTGAATATGATGCAACAGTTCAAAAGAGAGGCAAGCACGCACGATGTAGCAAAAGCTACCAAATCATTAATCACTTATCATTTATCACTTATCACTTATCACTTATCACTTAGTGCATAGAGAGTCCACCTGCTGGCCAGCTCGTGGCTCAGTCCGCTTATCTCTATCACTATTAATCACTTGTGCACTAGAGAGTCCACCTGCTGGCCGGAGTGGCGGATCAGGCCAACTCGGGGCTCAGTCCGCTTATCTCTTACCCCACCCATATGTGTCGAGCGTTGGGATTTCCCACTCACTGAGCTCGCTTCTGGATCACGAGCCAGGAAGTGTAATTGGCATAGGGGTGCACCTAGCCGGTATCCGAGCGTTGGGGTCTCCAACTACAGGGCTCGCTTCTGGAACACGAGCCAGGAATATAATGTTGTAGCGTGTGCTACGCAATCACGACCAATAGTCACTATGCAATGACATGAACAGATATTTGCGTACCGTTAATTGAAATTAAACGTGACATACAAGCATGATGAGGGTGACGGACCAAGCTTCGTTGTCAAGCTAGGTCAATGGCGTCTAAACGGCTATCCTTTCACCGTTTAGTCTCTTTTACGCTAAAGCATGGTAAATGGCCTAAGACATGGCCCAATTCAAGAGACGCAAGTTTCACTTGCCTATCACCGGGGATGACGGTTACGAAAGTTCGTTTCCGCGGATGCTAGCCTACGGGGAATCACGAGAGGAGGCGGAAGAAACACTCCGGGGAACCCTAGGACCAGATCTGGAAGCCAATGGAGAAGTTTGAGGAAACTAGGGTTTTGGGGGATTTTGGGGTTTGATGAGATTTTTGGTGAGATTTTGGGGAAGATGAGTGGTAGATATGGTGAATGGATGGATTGGATGATGGATTTAGGGCTTGGAATGAAGGATTGAAGCTTGGAGGAAGATGGGGGCTTAAGGGGGAAGATTTTAGGGTTTTGGATCGTGTTGAGGGAGAAGAAAACGTTTGGGTTGGGTTTAAATAGGCTAGGCTGGCGGCTGCCCAGAAATTAGGGTTTTAACACTGGTTAGTCGGTCAAAGAACAACCACTGACCGACTAGTTTGGCAACTAGTCGGTCGGTTGACCAACGCAGACCGACTAAGTGCAAACAGTAACTCCTGAACGAAAATAGGATTTAGAATTAGTCGGTCCATGAACACATACTGACCGACTAGTTTAGAAACTAGTCGGTCGATGAACGTTCTTAGACCGACTAAGAGTAAACAGTACTGATACTAAAATTTAGATGATGTGTTAGTCGGTTAAAGAAGCATTGCTGACCGACTAGTTTGCAACCTAGTCGGTCAACCAACGTTCTTAGACCGACTAACGATAAACAGTAACTCCTGAGAAATTTAGAAAGCTCACTAGTCGGTCCAAGAAGGATTTCCGACCGACTGGATCGTCATCTAGTCGGTCGGTGCCCCTTCTTACACCGGCTAATAAGCACCAAAAGTTCCGATACGGAGCGCGGAGCCCCGGGATCGATTCCTAAGACTCCTAGGCTTGATCTAACAGTAAGATACGACCGTTATGAAGCCTGTCATGAATGACATACTTCGAAATCGACGATCCTAAGGAAGACACGAGAAAATACGACGAATCGATCGAAAATGAAAGTTACGGAGACGCAAACCACACAAGAGGAGAAAATCCACCAAAAAATATATTATATTATAATAAATTCAGATACAAGAAAACCAGTCGTTACATTGAATGTCCTATATGTTCAAGCTGCCTCATATAGAGACGAGTGACATGTAGCTTTAATTTATTTGTTGGACCCAGAACTTAATGAAATCATATTTCTTAAGGCTGTTCTTTAGAAGGTCATTTAATGTCAACGAGAATATAGTTTTAATTCTATCAATTAGAATTTAACTTGATATTCAATTAATCAACTTATTGACCAATTAACTTATTAAAATATTATATTTTAATTCCTACGGTAAACATAGTCTTGCCCTAGTTTTAGCATATGTTCAATATTAAATATAGGTAGATTGGCTTTTATCTATCTATATCCTCCCACTATTTTTACGAACGTTTTAAAGCTTAATAACGAACGATTTAATCGAATTAAAATTAATGGGTAAGAGTTCCAATCACCTTGAGTCTAAACAATCTTGAGTGTAGCTCAACAGGTTGATTGACTCTGCGATCAGAAGATGACTCTTCATCGATCATATCGGATATGACTCTCTTAATTGGTTTTTGCCCCTAGCCATTCGTGATCATGAGTGTGCTCATCCAAATCACCATGTCTAGTCTAGTCGGACCCTTGTTTTCATGTCTAGCCTGACTTGCCCCTCAGCTCGGTGTATGCACGACACGTCGGGTTGGGTCAGGTCTTAGACTACATCTAGGCAGACTACATCGTTGACTTAACTTACGCCGGCGCTCGGGGTACGAGACGACGGTTAGGGTTAGTCAAGATTTCATCTTATGTATTTAAGGAGTTGGTTTCTACAGGGTTGCCATGTCACAGCTTGAGTGTATCTCAACAACTATAACACGGGCCCTATAGTTGGTAACCCCTAAAACAAGGAGGGCTACGGCTAATCTTGAAAAAGATCATTAACGTATTTGACTTAGATATAGTCCAGGGTGTCATACAATCGTGATTCGCGACATTGCGGTCCAGCGGAACTCAGCCAGGGAATTGACTAAGCCAGGATCACTACCCCTTGGACTAGTAAGGGTTGACCCAGAACTCTTAGCCAAGCACATTGACTGGATCATGGTCCATTGAATGAAGCTTGTCATTTTTGTATGTATGCCATAGACTAAACAGCTTTTATTAACAACTAATTAATCCTATCAACTAGTTGAATCCTTAAATTCATAATTTTAGGATGTGTTTAATAACTTTTATTAAGTCCTTATCAACTATAAGGTTCACGTGCTACCCTAATCGTTATTAGGATTTTAATAAATTTTATTAACAACGCTAGAAGCGAAGTCCTTTAATGAAAATTAATTATAACAATTAGAATTGAAAAATAATTTAAAGGACTACCCTAATCAGGAATTAGGTCTTAATATTGTTGTTAATGATTTATTAAAACATAGCATGTCATTAAAATTCAAGTAATAAATTTTAATCATTTTTAATGGCTAACCTAAAAGGTTGTCTTGTGTTATCAAATAAGGGACAAGATTAACAAGCCAATAAAATAAAACTACACTAATTTTATCAACATAAAGATAGTGCACAACTATTTAACATTTAAATATATTAAGTTTATCGCATAAACAATTTTAGATTTTTAAAATCAGTTTTTAAAAATATCTTATAAATTTAAAACAAAATTTTCCATGTTCAAAAATTTATCATATACAATTTTTAAACATCTAAAATATTTTAAACTTATCGCATAAATTTAAAGCCTTAAAATCAATTTTAAAATTTATCACATAAATTTAAAAACACCATTTTAAAATTTCCATGCTTAAAAATTTATCATATAAAAATTTTAGGCATCCAAAATAAATTTAAACTTTTAAATATTTAAAATTAGTTTTAAAATTATCACATAAATTTTAAAACGTCATTTTAAAAATTTTTATGTTCAAAAAATTTATCACATAGAATTTTGAACTTCAAAATTAATTTTTAAAATTATCTAATAACTTTAAAAAATTTAAAAGCATTTAAAAGCATTAACAAGTTTAATAAAATCGCAGTACCTAGATCAACTACCAAACCTAGGCTCTGATACCACTGTTGGGGAATTGGCGGTCCCTTAGGGCACAAAAACTCTAGTCCCGTCCTAAGTCGGACGGAACATAGACAGAAAAATCATAGCAGCGGAAGAAAAACCTATGTTAATCTAAATTAACAAGCAGTTAAAACATTTTTAACTTAGCCCTAAGGTCCAAGACCCTATGCCAAGATCTATGCCGACTTGGGATGGATCTGACCATCCCAAGAAGGATCTAGCCTACTGCGATTAAATTTAAACTAATGCTAATAAAATACTTTAACCACATACCCGGAATCTCAGCCCTGGAGCAGGCGAGATGTTCCGCGCCGTCTTCCGAGCTGCTCCCGTCCCACGCCGAGCCGCTCCTTGAACCGCTCCCCGAACCGCTCCTCGAACCGCTCCGCATCCCGAGGCGATCAATCCCCGTGCCGCCGAGCCAACCACGCGCCGAAGAAAGTTTCACGCGAGTGAAACCTCCGCCAAGATATCAGATCCAGAATCCGAACTCCTTTGTGGCTTTGCTAGAGCCCGCAGGAGTAAGGCAGAAATTTAGGGAGATAGAGAAATATTTATTTAAGCTTAGATCCGAGCGTGCTCCAACATTTACGAGAGCCGCTCAGATCTAGAGCTTGGGACGAGTTTTTGAGAAAGGGGGGAGACCCCTATTTATATAGGCGGCGGACTCTCCCCTTTTCTCAAAATCCGATGTGGGACTAATTATATGGGTTAGTTAAAATCAAGTTAGTTTACACTTCAAAAGGTGCAAAATTCCGTGAATTTTAACTCACTCACCGTTGAGCTTCAAGATCGATACAACCTATCAATACAACAAGCGTTCAATGGTGAACGCATAGGAAAAAACCGTTCGTCAATCGGAGTTCATTTGACCCTCCAATTGATCGTCCAAAGATCAGCCCACGGCTAGTTTTTCGCAAAACTGAGCCGTCAAAATCTGCCATCAAACCTAGGGTTCTGTACCCTTAGGTGGGGCCCAGCCTGTGGGCCCCACAGCCTAAAATTGCTGACTGGGCGCCCAGGCCCAGACCTGGGCACGGGCGCCCAAGTCTGGGCGCGGGCGCCCAGGCGCCTGGCGCCTGGCGCGGGCGCCCAGGCGCCAGCATGGCGCCTGGCGCCAGGCGCCAGGCGCCCAGGCGGGTGCCTGGGCCGGGCGCCCAAGGCGCCCGGCCCAGGGCGCCTGGGCTCCCAGGCGCCCGCCCTGGGTGCCTGGGCAGGCGCCCAGGCGCCTGGGCCGGGCGCGGGCCCAGGACCAGTGGCCTGGCGCCCAGTCTGATGGGCCAGGTGCCCAGGTCAGATCCTGGTCTGGCCTGGGTTAACCTGGTCTGAATCAGACTGAGCCATTTGGCTGTTTTGGGCATAAGTTGAGCATTTGGCGTCCGATTTGGACGCCGTTCGAACCTGGGTCTAGACCGGGACATTCCCGTCTTACCCGTGAACTTTTCCTTGCATTTATTTTATTATTAAATATTGTATTAAACAATTTAATACACATTTAATCGCTTTTGCATCAAATGCAAAATAGTCCCTATCTGTCACGACCCGCTTCCCTAAAATGGAGGCGAGACGTGAAAAGGTCCGCACGAGAGTGGAGCTGTGAAGCCCCAAACCCGATAAGCGTCCACAATACATAAACAGGTCCCTGTAACCACAACAGAATAGCAATAATAACACAAGGAGAGACTGAGATAAAATTCACATCTCACAAATATTGTCCAGCATCACAAATAAGTTCAACATCCAGAAAAGCCACCAGGCTAAAAGAAAAGAGTCTAAAGGCCCAGAACAAGGCCAACAAAAGCAACGACATAACAAAGTATGGGTGCCACGCACCAATAACAAACAACTGCCTAACAAAATAAAACGCAACGGAGACACTAGGACTGGTCCCCAGTGTCCACGTACTCCCCGTCAAACACAAGCTCGGGCTCGGCGTCAGCAAACACCTCGTCCTCAATGAGGTACTCGGGCTCAGGATCTAACATGTGTCACCCAAAAGAGTAAAGGGGCACATGTCAGCAAGTCTAAAAGACTTGGGCAAGGAAACTGAAAGTGAGGCATCTAGCAACCTAGCAGTTATAGTATTAAGTAATGACATGACAGTTAAGCATGATGCAACAGTTTAAAAAAGAGAAGCAAGCATGCACAATGTAGCAAAAGCTACCAAATCACTAATCACTTATCATTTAACACTTATCACTTATCACTTATCACTTATCACTTATCACTTATCACTTATCACTTATCACTTATCACTTATCACTTAGTGCATAGAGAGTCCACCTGCTGGCCAGCTCGTGGCTCAGGCCGCTTATCTCTACCACTATTAATCACTTGTCAATGGTAAACACTTAGTGCATAGAGAGTCCACCTGCTGGCCAGCTCGTGGCTCAGGCCGCTTATCTCTACCACTATTAATCACTTGTCAATGGTAAACACTTAGTGCATAGAGAGTCCACCTGCTGGCCAGCTCGTGGCTCAGGCCGCTTATCTCTACCACTATTAATCACTTGTCAATGGTAAACACTTAGTGCATAGAGAGTCCACCTGCTGGCCAGCTCGTGGCTCAGGCCGCTTATCTCTTACCCCACCCATATGTGTCGAGCGTTGGGGTTTCCAACTCACTAAGCTCGCTTCTGGAACACGAGCCAGGAATATAATATTGTAGCGTGCGCTACGCAATCACGATGAATAATCACTATGCAAAGACATGAACAGATATTTGCGTACCGTTAATTTAAATTAAACGTGACAGGCAAAATGCAATGACATGAACATATTCGCGTACCGTTAATTGAAAATAAACATGACATGGTAATTGTGCAACATGCTAATAGTCGGAATTAGCTTCGTTGTCAAGCTAATTCCCCAATTTGCGCCTAGGCGAGTTTCATTTCGTCGCCTAGCCTCTTTTACGCCTACAACATGCAAATGGCCTAAAACATGGCCTAAACCCTAAGTGGCAAGTTTCACTTGCCTAGCACCGGGGATGACGATCAACCTCGTCACACGGATGCTATCTACGAGGAAATCGCTGTTTAGGGGGAAACAAACACCAAACACATGAAATTAATTAGGGTTTCACCAAAATTATAAATAAGTTATAAAAACAACGGTAGATCGATCTCTTACCGAGAGGAGACGGAAGGAACACTCCGGGGAACCCTAGGATCAAATCTGGAGAAGATTGGAGAAGATTGGGGAAACTAGGGTTTTGGGGGATTTGGGGATTTGATGGGTTTTGGTGAGATTTTGGGGAAGATGAGAGGTAGATAGGGTAGATGGATGGTTTGGATGATGGATTTAGGGCTTGGAATGAAGCAATGGAGCTTGGAGGAAGGTGGTGGATCAATGGGGGCGATTTTAGGGTTTAGGGTCGAGTTGGAGGGGAAGAAAACGTTTGGGTTGGGTATTTATAGGCTAGGCTGGCGGCTAGGGCAAAACTAGGGTTTACAGCACTAGTTAGTCGGTCAAAGAACAACCACTGACCGACTAGTTTGACAACTAGTCGGTCGGTCGACCAACGCAGACCGACTAAGTGTAAACAGTAGCTACAGGTGAAATTAGGATTCTAGAGTTAGTCGGTCCATGAACAAATACTGACCGACTAGTTTGGCAACTAGTCGGTCGATGAACGTTCTTAGACCGACTAAGAGTAAACAGTAACTGATACAAAAATAATTTGATGAGTTAGTCGGTTCAAGAAGCATTGCTGACCGACTAGTTTGCAACCTAGTCGGTCAACGAACGTTCTTAGACCGACTAACGATAAACAGTAACTCCTGAGAAATTTAGAAAGCTAACTAGTCGGTCCAAGAAGGATTGCCGACCGACTGGATCGTCATCTAGTCGGTCGGTGGCCCTTCTTACACCGGCTAATGAGCACAGAAAGTACCGATACGGAGCGCGGGGCCCCGGGATCGATTCCTAAGACTCCTAGGCTTGATCTAATAGTTAGATACGACCGTTATGAAGCCCGTCACGAGTGACAAACTTCGAAATCGACAATCCTAAGAAAGAAGCGAGAAAATACGACGAATCGATCGAAAATGAAAACTACGGAGACGAAAACCACACAAGAGGAGAAAATCCACCAAAACATATATTATAATACATAAAATCCAGATACATGAAAAGCAGTCGTTACATCCTCCCCAACTTAAGAAAAATTCCGTCCTCGGAATTTCCAAAACTCACGAGTCCGGAAACAAAAGTGGAAAACGCTCTCGCATCTCATCCTCATTCTCCCAAGTAGACTCTCCAGGTGAACCGTGTCGCCACATCACCCTCACAAGATTAACAATCTTGTTCCGAAGCGATTTCTGACGCCTGTCCAGAATCTGCACTGGATGCTGGTCATACGTCATATCGGGGCGAACGGTAATCTCTGAAAAATCCACCGCATGAGACGGATCGCTAATGTATCGACGAAGCTGCGACACATGGAAAACATTGTGAACTCCTTCCAAAGACGGCAGCAAGGCCAAGCGATAAGCTACCTCGCCAACCCTCTCCAAAACGTCAAACGGTCCAATGTATCGCGGGCTCAACTTTCCACGCTTCCCAAAACGAATCACACCACGATTCGGGGAAATCTTCAAGAACACATGGTCACCCGGCTGAAACTCCAAAGGACGACGTTTAGCATCCGCCCAATGCTTAAAACGGTCCTGAGCAATTCTCAACCTCTCCCGAATATTCCTGACGATATCCACGGCCTCCACGATCATCTCAGGTCCCAACAACTCCCGATCACCAACGTCATCCCAACTCAATGGCGATCGACATTTTCTCCCATAAAGAGCGACGAAAGGCGCCATGCCAATACTCGCCTGGAAACTGTTGTTGTAAGAGAACTCCACCAAGTGTAGATGGTCCTCCCACGAACCCTTGAAATCCAACATGCACGCCCTCAGCATGTCTTCCAAAATCTGAATCGTCCTCTCGGACTGGCCATCCGTCTGCGGATGGTACGCCGTGCTGAAACTCAGACGCGTACCCAAGCTCTTCTGCAAACTCTGCCAGAACTGAGATGTGAACCTCGTGTCTCTGTCAGACACGATACTCACGGGGACTCCGTGAAGTCGCACAACTTCCTGCACGATTCACGTTACATCACTATCCAAACTAGGAAAAGGAATTAAAGACGGAGAGTAAAAGAATTTTACCTCCATATATCTCCTTGCTAGCGCCTCAGTGGACTGTCCCACTCGGAACAGAATAAAGTGCGCAGATTTGGTCAATCGATCCACGATCACCCAAATCGCGTCATTCTGCTTCGGACTCCGAGGTAGTCCAGTCACGAAATCCATAGTGATGTGTTGCCACTTCCACTCCGGAATCGGAAGCGGTTGTAGCAACCCGGCCGAACGCTGATGCTCCGCCTTCACTTGCTGGCAAACCAAGCACTTGGCTACACTCCGAGCCACGCTCCTCTTCATACCATGCCACCAATAATTCAGACGAAGATCCTGGTACATCTTGGTGCCACCAGGATGCACAGAATACGGCGAACTGTGTGCCTCCACCATCAGCTCCTCTCTGATATCCCCAGCAGGCACACACAACCTGGCTCCAAACCTCAGCGAGCCATCCTCATGAATCAAGAAGTCAGTCCACAGACCGGCTTCCACCATCTCCCGAATCCTCACCAGCTTCAGATCCTCAGCCTGGCCAGCCTTAATCCGATCCACGATCGTCGACTGTACCTGCATGTACATCAACGAAGAAGCCTCCCCAGGAAGAACAATTTCCACTCCAGACTCGCAAAAATCCTGCTGCAATCTCCACTGCGAGGTCAAAATCATCACCGCTGGCAGCCTACTCAAAGCATCTGGAACCACATTCACCTTGCCAGGGTGATACTGCAAATCAATATCATAATCCGCCATAAGCTCCAACCATCGACGCTGTCGCATGTTGAGCTCCTTCTGAGTGAAAATATACTTCAAGCTTTTGTGATCGGTGAAAATCTTCACTTTCTCACTCAGCAAGAAGTGCCTCCAAATCTTAAGAGCAAACACAACGGCAGCCAACTCCAAATCATGCGTCGGATAATTCTTCTCATGAACCTTAAGTTGACGAGACGCATACGCCACCACATGCCCATGCTGATGCAACACACAACCGAGACCCTTGCCAGAAGCATCGCAAAAGATCTCAAATCCACCGCTGCGATCAGGCACAACAAGAATAGGGGCAGTCGTCAACCTCTCCTTCAAAATACCAAAAGCACTCCCACAATCACCCGACCAAACATAAGCAACATCCTTCCGCGTCAACCTGGTCATCGGCTCAGCAATACGAGAAAAGTCCTTAATGAATCGCCGATAATAAACAGCAAGTCCGAGAAAACTCCGAATCTCAGACGCAGACGACGGAACAGGCCACTCCCTGATGGCCCTAATCTTCTCGGGATCCACAGAAATACCACCTCCAGACACCACATGCCCCAGAAAAGCAACTCGATCCAGCCAAAACTCGCACTTCGAATACTTAGCATACAAACGATGCCTCCTCAAAATCTCCAACACCGTCCTCAAGTGCGAGGCATGCTCTTCCTCCGACTTTGAATATATCAGGATGTCGTCAATAAAGATAACGACAAACTTATCCAAAAAGTCGTAGAAAATCAGGTTCATCAGATTCATGAAAACTGCGGGCGCGTTAGTTACGCCGAAAGGCATAACCACAAACTCATAGTGTCCATACTTCGTCCTGAACGCTGTCTTCGGAACATCTCCCTTCTTCACCTTCAACTGATGGTAACCACTCCTCAAATCCAACTTAGAAAACACCCTCGAACCTCCAAGCTGATCAAAGATATCATCGATGCGAGGCAACGGGTATTTATTCTTAATGGTCACCGCATTCAACTCCCGATAGTCCACGCACATGCGACGCGAACCATCCTTCTTCTTAACCAACAACACCGGTGCTCCCCACGGAGACACACTAGGATTAATATAACCCTTCTGCAAAAGCTCATCCAACTGCTTCCGCAACTCTTCCAACTCTGCAGGTGCCATACGATACGGCGCCTTCGAAATCGGCTGCGCACCTGGAACAAGATCGATAGAAAATTCCAAAGCTCGATCAGGCGGCAAACCAGACATCTCCTCGGGGAAGACGTCGCCAAAATCTCGCACCACAGCTGGCCACTCCAGCTCCATCTGCATAGCCACAGCCTCCACCGGCCTGGCCCGAAATCTGACAGGACCAAGCGAACTGCTACCACGACTGAACTCAAATACTGGATGTCCGGGAATCTCGAACACCACCTTCTTCCTCCGACAGTCGATCGTAGCATAGAAGCTCGCAAGCCAGTCCATCCCAAGAACTGCATCATAGTTGATGATGTCGTGGACAATGAAATCAGCAAAAAGCTCATGTCCACAGACCACCAACGAGCAAGAATTGCAACCACGATGCACCGAGACCACACCATTCCCTGTAACGATATTCCAACTCTTGGGGAGAGGGGACGTCGACAAGGAATGCCTCTCCACGAAGCTCCGAGAAATAATGCACATCGATGCACCAGAGTCAAAGAGGACTCGTGCAGGAAATGTGCACACCAAAATCACACCTAATCAATCAATTAACAATCAAACCCTAGTCTAGCAAACAAGCAAGTTCAAGCAAACAACATAATCTAGAAATCAAGACCAAATAGGAAAGTAATAGCTAGAATGAGGATTACCTGCGATAACCTCATCCACAGCTTCGCTCTCCGCAGCGGTCATCAGAAAAGCCTGCCTCCTCGGCGGAGCAGCCTGCTGAAAAACCTGTCTCTGCGGAACAAGAGCTGCTCCACGTCCAGCAGGAACAGACGCTCGCTGCTGCAACGGCTGGGCAGCAATAGGTGCCTTCCAAGGCTGCTTCAACCTCGGGCACTCCCTGAGAGCATGGGCAGGATCTCCGCAGGCGATACATTGCCCCAAGAACCTCCTACACGATTCCTTGACATGGCCCTCCTTGCCACAAAAATGGCAAGTCCTCCGAGCAGGCCCTACTGGCCTCTTAAAATGAACAGGCTGGTTCGGCCTGAATCCAGGCCTAACCACAGCTCTCGCCTGTTCCACAGGCCTCTTCCCAGCACCAACCACAGATCCTCTCCTCTGGTTCACGAGCAGCTCCTGCCTCTTGGCAGCTACTAGAACCTTCTGATAAGATTCCCGGTCAGAGGAGGTCACAAAGCTCTGGAGCTCCGAAGCAAGCCCCTGCAGGAACCTCTGAGCTCTCTCCTCAGCGTCCTGCACCATCTTCGGCGCAAACCGACTAAGCCTCATGAACTCCTGGTGGTACATGTCCACCGACGAGTTCCCCTGCTTCAGATCGATAAAACGCTGCAGCATCTCCTCCTTGGCAGCCTTCGGGAAGAACTCACCCTCAAATCTGGCTTTGAAGGTAGCCCAAGCTATCGGCTCCACCAACAACTTCTCTTCAGCATCCCACCAATTCCTGGCGTTATCCTTCAGCTGCCTCCTCGCCAAATCAACCCATCCAGCCGGGGTGATCTTGGCCATCTTCAGATTGTCCTCGACGTTCCGAATCCACTCATCGGCCGCCAGAGGACCCTCAGAACCATCAAAATATGCGGGACCCAGCTCCCGAAATTGCTTCGCTCCTGGCTCAGAGCGAGGGGCATCCGGAAGAACCCGGGCAGCTCGAGCAGGTGGAGCATTCTGGACTTGCAAAAGCACGCCCTGCTGCACTTGCATCATCTGGATCATCATCCGCATCATCTCACCGCTGGTGGGTTCCCGCTCAGGCTCCTCATCATGAGGGAGCGCACCACTGCCCCCACCACGGGTGAAACGTCTTCCTGCCATCTAGTGACACGGAAAACAAATCAGATTAGACTCATAGCTTATGACTCGAACGTCGAACTTAGTTTATTGGACATTCTAATGTTATTATCGCTATTCCAAAAATCGCAGTTACAGAAGATGACCTGCATGGGCCACCACTAAAACCTGTCACGACCCGCTTCCCTAAAATGGAGGCGAGACGTGAAAAGGTCCGCACGAGAGTGGAGCTGTGAAGCCCCAAACCCGATAAGCGTCCACAATACATAAACAGGTCCCTGTAACCACAACAGAATAGCAATAATAACACAAGGAGAGACTGAGATAAAATTCACATCTCACAAATATTGTCCAGCATCACAAATAAGTTCAACATCCAGAAAAGCCACCAGGCTAAAAGAAAAGAGTCTAAAGGCCCAGAACAAGGCCAACAAAAGCAACAACATAACAAAGTATGGGTGCCACGCACCAATAACAAACAACTGCCTAACAAAATAAAACGCAACGGAGACACTAGGACTGGTCCCCAGTGTCCACGTACTCCCCGTCAAACACAAGCTCGGGCTCGGCGTCAGCAAACACCTCGTCCTCAACGAGGTACTCGGGCTCAGGATCTAACATGTGTCACCCAAAAGAGTAAAGGGGCACATGTCAGCAAGTCTAAAAGACTTGGGCAAGGAAACTGAAAGTGAGGCATCTAGCAACCTAGCAGTTATAGTATTAAGTAATGACATGACAGTTAAGCATGATGCAACAGTTTAAAAAAGAGAAGCAAGCATGCACAATGTAGCAAAAGCTACCAAATCACTAATCACTTATCATTTAACACTTATCACTTATCACTTATCACTTATCACTTATCACTTATCACTTATCACTTATCACTTATCACTTATCACTTAGTGCATAGAGAGTCCACCTGCTGGCCAGCTCGTGGCTCAGGCCGCTTATCTCTACCACTATTAATCACTTGTCAATGGTAAACACTTAGTGCATAGAGAGTCCACCTGCTGGCCAGCTCGTGGCTCAGGCCGCTTATCTCTACCACTATTAATCACTTGTCAATGGTAAACACTTAGTGCATAGAGAGTCCACCTGCTGGCCAGCTCGTGGCTCAGGCCGCTTATCTCTACCACTATTAATCACTTGTCAATGGTAAACACTTAGTGCATAGAGAGTCCACCTGCTGGCCAGCTCGTGGCTCAGGCCGCTTATCTCTTACCCCACCCATATGTGTCGAGCGTTGGGGTTTCCAACTCACTAAGCTCGCTTCTGGAACACGAGCCAGGAATATAATATTGTAGCGTGCGCTACGCAATCACGATGAATAATCACTATGCAAAGACATGAACAGATATTTGCGTACCGTTAATTTAAATTAAACGTGACAGGCAAAATGCAATGACATGAACATATTCGCGTACCGTTAATTGAAAATAAACATGACATGGTAATTGTGCAACATGCTAATAGTCGGAATTAGCTTCGTTGTCAAGCTAATTCCCCAATTTGCGCCTAGGCGAGTTTCATTTCGTCGCCTAGCCTCTTTTACGCCTACAACATGCAAATGGCCTAAAACATGGCCTAAACCCTAAGTGGCAAGTTTCACTTGCCTAGCACCGGGGATGACGATCAACCTCGTCACACGGATGCTATCTACGAGGAAATCGCTGTTTAGGGGGAAACAAACACCAAACACATGAAATTAATTAGGGTTTCACCAAAATTATAAATAAGTTATAAAAACAACGGTAGATCGATCTCTTACCGAGAGGAGACGGAAGGAACACTCCGGGGAACCCTAGGATCAAATCTGGAGAAGATTGGAGAAGATTGGGGAAACTAGGGTTTTGGGGGATTTGGGGATTTGATGGGTTTTGGTGAGATTTTGGGGAAGATGAGAGGTAGATAGGGTAGATGAATGGTTTGGATGATGGATTTAGGGCTTGGAATGAAGCAATGGAGCTTGGAGGAAGGTGGTGGATCAATGGGGGCGATTTTAGGGTTTAGGGTCGAGTTGGAGGGGAAGAAAACGTTTGGGTTGGGTATTTATAGGCTAGGCTAGCGGCTAGGGCAAAACTAGGGTTTACAGCACTAGTTAGTCGGTCAAAGAACAACCACTGACCGACTAGTTTGACAACTAGTCGGTCGGTCGACCAACGCAGACCGACTAAGTGTAAACAGTAGCTCCAGGTGAAATTAGGATTCTAGAGTTAGTCGGTCCATGAACAAATACTGACCGACTAGTTTGGCAACTAGTCGGTCGATGAACGTTCTTAGACCGACTAAGAGTAAACAGTAACTGATACAAAAATAATTTGATGAGTTAGTCGGTTCAAGAAGCATTGCTGACCGACTAGTTTGCAACCTAGTCGGTCAACGAACGTTCTTAGACCGACTAACGATAAACAGTAACTCCTGAGAAATTTAGAAAGCTAACTAGTCGGTCCAAGAAGGATTGCCGACCGACTGGATCGTCATCTAGTCGGTCGGTGGCCCTTCTTACACCGGCTAATGAGCACAGAAAGTACCGATACGGAGCGCGGGGCCCCGGGATCGATTCCTAAGACTCCTAGGCTTGATCTAATAGTTAGATACGACCGTTATGAAGCCCGTCACGAGTGACAAACTTCGAAATCGACAATCCTAAGAAAGAAGCGAGAAAATACGACGAATCGATCGAAAATGAAAACTACGGAGACGAAAACCACACAAGAGGAGAAAATCCACCAAAACATATATTATAATACATAAAATCCAGATACATGAAAAGCAGTCGTTACACTATCTAAGCTTAAATTATCATATTGCATCAAATGCAATTATCTCTTCTTTTGCATCACATGCAAATATTCTCCCTAACTAATTTCTACCTATTACTAGACGAAGCGTTGCACTCTGTGTGAGACCCTACAGCCTGACCCTTACAACAGGTTGGGCTTGAAGCCTTATACGGCAGTGACCACGAGCAGTGGTTGCCGTCCCTGCTTCAGGAATCATCATTATGTGGTTAACTCATTGACACGAGTATTGTCGGGACCACCTGACTGTTTCCGTGATGAATTCCGCAGTTATAGTCTCTTCGTCTTAAATATGTCGTGTAGATCAAGTCTGGGGTACGGTCAAACTGTCAACCCCAATAACTTGACTCCGGTTAGTTTCTATCGATCTTTAGTCAATTAATGTTGGACTTCTTCCAACATACTCTGCGCAGAGTTTTTACTAAAGACCGAACTAACATTACGACACTAACTCCCATTGACCGGGAGAGACGAATCCTTTCTTGGTCATTACTCGCCTCGTACGTTTCAAGTGACACCCAATCAAAAGACCTTTCGACAGGCCTTGCCTCGAAGCTAGGTCAGTTAATCTAAGTGGCACCGTTCACGCACAGGTCCGTCAAAATGACCTCAAGTCAAAAGACCAACTAGCCTATCATCACTCAGAGTTATCATTGACAGATTGGTCAATATAACCATATGATAACTCTTTTGGATCATTCAGTGAACTCATTCTAATGAGCACCTGTGTCTCTTCTTCGACTTCGCCAAGTCAAGTGATCATGAGATCATCGCCACCGCTAAACGGTGAAGACTAAGACACAATGGTCTATCCGATGTTTCAATATCCTTGTCTCGAAACATCTACGACCACGAACCATTTTAGACTTATGCTACAGACGGTCAAATGTTTCTCCATGATCGAGATACTCATCTCGATACCCGTTTGACCTTGCATAAAGTCTCAGGACTTTACCTAAGTTGATATCTAATTATAATATAACTTAGATAAATTATTACCAAACAGCTTACTGTTATTTCGAACAAGATGTTTGTGCTATTCACACAGGAATAAATGGCCTTGAGGGCATCATATTCCTACAGGAGCAACACGTTCGTCGCCCCCACCGCCCTACCGAGCTTCAACCTGTTAACCGCGGCCTCGTATTCCGCGACATTGTTAGTCGCCGGGAAGTTGAAGCATAGGGCGTATTCCAACGAGCAACCGTCGGGGGTCTGAATGACGATACCCGCCCCGTCCCGGATCCTGTCGTGGAGCCGTCGACGTGGATGGTCCATAATTCGTCCATGTCCATCCGGGAGGGCTTTGAGGGTTCGCCCCCCCCCCCCCCCCGGTCCCCCGCGGGGACACGGTCGCCGATGGGGGCTCTGGTTGGTCCCCCGGAGTGCCCCCTGCGATGCATTCCACCACGAAGTCAGCCAGCGCCTGGCCCTTGATCGCCGTCCGGGCTTTGTACGTTATGTCGAACTCGCTGAGCTCGACACTCCAGTTGAGCATCCTCCCCGACCGCTCCAACCTCTTCAGGTTTTTCTTGAGGGGCATGTTGGTGTAGACGGCGATGGGATGGGCCTGGAAGTAGGGTCGGAGCTTTCGGGCGGTGTTGATTAGGCAGTAGGCGGCCCTCTCGATGGGACTGTAGCGGGTCTCCGCCTCCCGGAGGATCCGGCTGGCGTAGTAAACATGGCGCTGCACCCCCCCTTCCTCCTTGATCAAGACGGAACTAACGGCCTCTTCGTTGATTGCCAAGTACAACCCTAGGGGTTCTCCTTCTTCCGGCCGTGCGAGGAGCAGAGGACTTTGTAGGTAAGCCCTCAGCTCTGCAAACGCCCGTGCACAGTCGTTGTCCCACGGGATCACCTTCCTCTTGTCCTTTGCTTCGCCAAAGGCAGTGCGCAAGACCCTAAAGAAGGGGAGTGACTTCTCCGCAGATTTCGACAGGAATCGCCCCAGAGCAGTGATCCGGCCATTCAGGCGCTGCAAGTCCCGGATCGTCCGGGGTTCCGCCATATTGATGAGGGCCGTCACCTTGTCGGGGTTCGTCTCGATCCCCCGTTTCGTTATTATGAAGCCCAGGAATTTTCCTGACTGCACGCCGAAGATACACTTTGCGGGGTTCAGTCTTAAGTTGTATCAGCGGACCCTTTGGAATGTTTCCTGTAAGTCGGCGAGGTGGTCTGGGGCCCTCCTACTATTTACCAGCATGGCGTCGATGTAGACCTCCAAGTTTCGCCCCACCTGAGGGCCGAATATTCGGTCTACCATCTGCTGATAGGTTGCCCCGGCGTTCTTCAGCCCAAAGGGCATCTTGGTGTAACAGAAGGTGCCCTTGTCGGTGACAAAGGATGTCTTTTCCTCGTCCTCCTCCGCCTTCAGTATCTGGTTGTACCCCGAGAAGGCGTCCATAAAGCTTAACAACTCGTAACCGGACGCCTGGTCCACCAAGCGGTCGATCCGGGCAGGGGGAAACTGTCCTTTGGGCACACCTTGTTGAGGTCGGTGAATTCGACGCACATGCACCACTTTCCACTGGGCTTCTTCACCAAAACGACATTGGCGAGCCAGTCTGGGTAATCCACTGGCCGGACAAACTTGGCTTCGAGAAGCCGCTCTACTTCTTCCTCGGCCGCCCTCTTCTTTTCGCCCCCCGCGCTTCTCTTCTTCTGTCGGACCGGTCGGGCTTCTGGGTCCGCGTTCAACCTGTGGGAGATCACCGTCAGGTCAACCCCCGGTATGTCTACAGGTGACCATGCGAATACATCTGCATTTTCCCGGAGCAGGCCGACGAGGGCCGCCCTCAGGGCGGCCGGGAGTTTCGTCCCAATGGAGACGGTTCTCTCTTCATCCGCGGCTACGGGAACCTCCTCGACCTCCTCGGTCGGGGTCGGCCGCTGGTCGCAGAAGTCCTCCCTTTCGTCGGGGATGAGGACCGCCAGGGCCCGCTTCGGGCTCCCGCGCCTGGCTGGCCCTTTGTTGCAGCCCCCAGACACCTCCTAGTCTCCCCGCACCAGTCCCACCCCCTGCGAGGTCTGGAATTTCATTATCTGGTGTAGCAGGCTGGGGAGCACCTCTATGGCCGTCATGTATGGACGCCCAATGATTCCGTTGTATGCCGACGCGACGTCGACGATGACGAACCGTGTCTCCCTGGTGACGACCCTCGGTTCCTCCCCCAGAGTCATCGGCAGGGTGATCGTCCCCACGATGGGGATCATATGGCAGGTGAAGCCGACAATGGTGCCCGCGTAGGGCTCTAGGTCTACACGCCCCCACCCCATCCTTTCGACCGTTGACAGGAACAGGATGTCACAGGAGCTACCGGTGTCAATCAGGAGCCGGCTGACGACGACCGCCCCGATCCGAGCCTCGACGACGAGGGCGTAATCGCACTGACTCCCAACCTCCTGCCGATCTCAATCGGTAAAGGCGATAGGGGGTCGGTTTGTCCTTCTCCGCTTCGGTCGGCTGCTGGCGCCCGCTCCCATCACCTGTCCGGCACCTGCCTTCGAGATCGTGGGCGACGTCCCCTTTGGGGGTGGCCCCCCGCTTATCATCTCAATGCGCATGATCGCCCCGGGGGGGCGTGGCTCCTCCCGATCGCGGTCCGCCGGCGGTTCCAGGCCCCGCGCCTCCCGAGGGGCTCTCTCTCCTTGTACTGCCCGCCTGTCCCCCACGAAGCCTCCCAAGTGGCCCACCTGGATCAGCCGCTCGATCTCTCTCTTAAGAGTGTAGCAATGGTCGGTATCGTGGCCGTGGTCACGGTGATATAGGCAATACCTCCGGAGATCCCGCTTCGCCGGATCCGACCTCATCCCCCGGGGAGGCTCCGGCAATAGTCCGGCCCTCGTAGCCGCGGCCGGAACCTCCAACATGGGGGCGTTGAGCCGTGTGTAGTGTGCCTGCAAGGGGCCTTCCTGTCTTGGGATGGCTCGGGTGGGCCCTTAGGCCGGGGCAAACTCGCGCGCCGGGCCAAGGCGATCTTGCGGGCGTCGCCCCGCCGGTTCGCGCCTTGGTCGGGCCAACTGGTCACGACCTCGGTGCCCCTCTTCTTGCCTTGGCCGAGGGTGTGACCGGGGCTCGCCTTGGAGTGGCTTCGCCGGGGGAAATAGGGCCTTTGTGCCGAGAGTCTCTTCGGCCAATGCGTGCCTCTCCGCCATCGCAACCAGTGCCTCATAGTCGGTCGGCGGATCTCGGAGCAGGGATTTGTGGAGGCTCCGAGTCCGCAATCCCGTCTTGAAGGCCAGCATAAGTACCTCGTTGCCGCATGTCACCACCGCCCGTCTCTCATCCTGAAAGCGGCGGAGGTATCTGCCCGTTATCTCCCCTTCTCCTTGGACTATCGTGCTGAGATAGTCCAAAGGCTTCTTCTTCGTCCGCCCGGCCCGAAACTCTTGGCAGAACTTGTGGGATAGCTCGCCAAAGCTCCCAATGAATCTTGCGGGTAGGCCGAAGTATGGTCTGTCTCGGCGCCCATCCCCGGAGGGGGGTCGGGCGCCGGGGTGATTAGTAAAGAGAGTGGTTCCTGACCCACGGGATCCTTGTCATGGTCAGGGTTCCGAGTGATCGGCATGGAGTCTAACATGGGTGTGACCCTTCGGTTTCCACAGACGGCGCCAATTGTTACGAGGTGGAACTCGCGTACAATGAATTTGTATTGAGGGGAACCAAGGGCACGGTGGTTATATTGATACGAGGGTTTAGGTGAGCTATTTAACAAGTGATTAGTGGGGTGAAGAGGCTAGACTTGCCGCCGGGGGTGGCCATGGAGTCAAATCTCACCGGACACGGCGGAAGAAGATCGGGTGGCGGGAGCCAGAGGTTGACGTCGACCAAGGGACGAGCTTTCCTGCACCACGAGCAACTCGTCAAAAGGGCGGGGTTGGGATCCAACCCTTAGCCCCTCCGATGCCTAAGTCAGTAATAGGGCTTAAAACGGGGACTAGGCACGCCGGTCGGACTGAGGGTGTGTCGACCGTACGTGGCGAGCTATAAGTGGGAGAACAAAGATGTGGACGACCTTTGCCCTCGTGTGTGAATAATGGATTGAGAGAGAGAATTTGCCAACCTCCTCACCGTAAGAAGTGAGGAGGTATTTATACCTGACGAGAGATGACTAGGTGGGGCTGACCTGGCATGCTACTCGACGTGCTGAGCTGGCTCGGTTGTCAGCGGAAGCTTCGGACGAGGATGTCAGGAACAGGAGTGCATGCCCTGCTTTTGTCAGACGGCGCAACGGCCAGTGGCACTTTTGTAAGGATGTTAGGGCTGAAAGCATTAAGTGTCAGTGGGCTCAGCGGCCAGGGGGCGCTTTGTCAGATGGTCGGGCGGCATTAGTGTCAGTCGTGTCCTTACACTAGGTTGTTTGTCCTACGTGATGAACTAAAGGTCTGGCTATGCTATCCCCGGCGCCGTGGTTCATGGGGACCAGCCGGGTCGACCTGCTCGGGGGTTGTCCGGCCCGACCGCGCCCCTTTTTGGTCGCGGGCCGTGGGTCGCTGGCAAGGAGGGATATGCACATGCCTACGTCAGCATCCCCGGTGGCACTGCCTGGGTGCTCCCCAAGCGCATTGCCCCTGGCGGGCCGAGCAACTGCGGTTGTACGCCTCGGCCGGGAGGGGGAGTGCTGCAAGGTGCGCCCATTCCCGTGTAGCCTCGGACCTCCGGGATGGCGGCCCTTTCGCGCAGGGGTGAGTTAATGGGGTATGTCAGCGGATCTGGGCGGGAGTCGTATTCCTACGATCTTTAGGTCGTAACAGTGTGTACTTTAAAAGATTCTATTTTTTCACTGTAGATTGTCAAAACCGAAAATTTAGCAGATCGAAATATTAAATTCCTCATTTTAAGCATCTAATCACTCCAATTTCTTCCCCCTCCTTTTTTGCAGAATCCAGGTTGATCTATTAGGGCCTGTTCTTTTGCAAGGTAATGCTCGAGAAAATGGGTCTTTCCAACTGTTCATTCGCTGTAGCAGTGGAATCCTTTCAAGCTTTCTTCGTTCGTGTTCTTTTGCGAGCAGATGAAAAATGGGAAACTACGCTGATGTGGCATTGTCGGTTGGAATCCAAGGGAAGTTTTGTTTTCTCCGGATTTGCCGACGATTACATCCGATTCCTTCTTACCTGTGGGTCCCCACACTCTCCAGCACCAAGCAAAGAAGCCCAGCGTTTGGGTTTTATTTTATTTTGTTGTTTAGTTTCAATTATGTAGGGGCCACTTGCTATTTGCAACTTGATTATAGAATATATTAATAATTTAATAAATTAATAAGTAATTAGTTTAGATTTAAAAGTAATAAATTAAATTTGTGTGGGCCCCACTCTACTTTCTTCATCCAACTTTCTTCAACCAAAAGAACACACTACACGGAGGGGGCCCCACAATCAACTTTCCAACTCCACAATCCAACCATACTTTCCAACAAAAGAACACACTACACCAAATTTCTCTCTCATCAGATTACACACTTCTCAACTTTCCCAACTTATACTTTCCTACAAAAGAATACAAAAGAACAGGCACTTAGTGAAACCCCTAGACTCCCAAATCTCTGGTCCGCAAACTGTTTGTTTGGGCATGTTCTTTTGTAGGAAAGTATAAAGTGGGAAAGTTGAGAAGTGTGGAATCTGATGAGAGAGAAATTTGGTGTAGTGTGTTCTTTTGTTGGAAAGTGGGGTTGGATTGTGGAGTTGGAAAGTTGAGGTGGGGTCCACTCCGTGTAATGCGTTCTTTTGGATAAAGAAAGTTGTATGTTGGAAAGTGGTGTGGGGTCCACTCAAATTTAATTTGTGCTATTTAAACCTAAACTAAATACTTAAAGATAAATTAATTAATAAATATACAAGCTAATTGTTATGAATCAACTACGGGGGGAGGAACCCCTAGCCCTTTATTTATAGGCATGGTAGGAGAGTAGATACATCGAATACATAGATATGGGCGTATCTCTAAGATACCCGCAATCCTAACCGACTCTGGTTATTTCCATTCACAACACTCCCCCTTATCCAGCCATAGGTGTGGACTCCGCTCAAGAGTACTTCGGGATTCTGAGCGTAATAAGAGTCTCACATGGGGTGGATACTTCGGGATCCTGAGTTGGTGAGGTTTGCCTCGTTAAAACCTTTAGCTATGGAAAACCCAGTGGGAAAAACCATAGTTAAGGAAAAGGAGTGCAAACGCTCTTTAACTCCCCCTGATTTGTACAAGTGACTCTGCTCATGAATACTTCTGGATTCTGAGCGTCACTGAGGGGTGGATACTTCAGGATCCAGAGTTGATGTGATTTGCCTCGTTAAAACCTTTGGCTATGGAAAACCCAGTGGGAAAAACCATAGCTAAGGGAAAAGAGTACAAATTCCCTCAACTCCCCCTGATCTGTAAAAGCTCTTAGGCTTTCAGATCTCTTAGGCTTATCTTATCACTCCTATTTACAACATTCCGAAAATATACACATATTACAAAGTTATTGCAATTCAGTAGTTGCTGAATCCAGAAACTCTGGAGAGGTGTGCTAAGTATCGTCGCCTCTGATGATGTCTTCAGACTATGTGGTTAGCTCCACAATGCCAGCTTCTATCCCAATCGTCATTGGGATGTGGTATATCAGCAGGCGCCCTCAAGTACACCATTGGTGTGGTGAGAATCTCGGAATGATAGGAAGATGTCGCCTTCATAAATTTCTTTGCAGATCTGCATGGGATCGCCATCCCTCTGTGGGTACCCGTTCTGTGATTTCTCAGCATAGGGACTGGACCTGAAACCTGCATTTGCATGAACATTGGAGGATGATACTTCATTTTGTAAGCCCGAATCTTTTGACCCTTGGAGGAAGCGCAGAAGGCTTAACTCTGGTCTAATGACCCTTTTTAGGTGCCAACTATCTCTCGCTAATGAGTTTACTGCAATTGTTATACCGGGACACATGCAGTTAGCCAGGAGTGCATGATTGCACTAAGATAAGGGACTTTAGGACCAGTTATTGTAATGCCCTACAAGCTACTGCACAAGTACTAGAGGGGGGTGAATAGTACTTTAAAAATAACAAGGAGTATAATTCCAAATTAAAGTGCAAACAACTACCAAATCAATTTGCGGAAGCTTAAATTGAATGACAACAACAAAATTAACAATGCAAACAAATGATGTTAATGGGTTCGGATCCACCCAAGTCTCACCGACTTGTTCCCGGTGATCCTACGTCCCAACCACCCGGATCCCCTCCGGATACTTAGGTTAGAAACCCTAACCCAAGATTTCCACTATGAATATCTTGTGAAAAAACTTCACAAGATCAAATCATACATGCAAAAGCAATAGTGAATCCCACAACCCGGGATCACAACCTTCTCTCACAACCGAGAGAATCAACAAGCAATATAAAAGAGTTTATATGAAATAAACAATCTTACCACAAAATCCTATACCTTGAGTTTTTCTTACCCAAATAGGTGAAAGGAAGGATTTGAGGAAGATGAAGTCACCAAGACCTAGCACCAAGGAAATGACCAGCAATAGGTGCCTAGGAGTGATTTGGAGACTTGGATCAAGCTAGGGCTTGAAGGGCTCACCAAGAACAAGCTTCTCTCAAGATGGATTCTAGATCTAGAATGTGAGAGAATGTGTTTCTTGTGAGGAAGAGAGCTTTTGAAATGAGTGAGAATGGCTATCTCTTTTGAACTCAATGAATCTCTTAATGGCAGCTCTAACCTAGAGAGAAATGACCTAGGTTCGTATTTATAGAGTCCCATAAAAACAAGTTAGGTCAATCTCCAACGGATAGAAATCTGAGGCAACTAGTCGGTCAAAGAACAACCACTGACCGACTAGTTCATCAACTAGTCGGTCAGTCATCCAACATGGACCGACTAAGAGAGGAACTGAAAAGAGATAGAAATTCAGACCTAGAAATCTAGTCGGTCCAAGAAGACTGTCTGACCGACTAGTTTCACAACTAGTCAGTCAGTCAGTGAACGTAGACCGACTAAGAGGCATAATGAAATAGTCTGAATACAAATTGACTTAGTCGGTCCAAGAACAAAAGTTGACCGACTAGATTGTCAACTAGTCGGTCACCAAATGTTCTTAGACCGACTAACGATAAACAGTAGCTTAGGAGAAATTTAGAGTGAACAGTAAGTCACAACTAGTCGGTCAAAGAAGCATCACTGACCGACTAGTTCACAAACTAGTCGGTCGGTGAGTCAACGTAGACCGACTAACCGTAAACAGTAAAGTCCAAGAAATTAAGGAATCAAACTAGTCGGTCCAAGAAGAGTTGCTGACCGACTAGATCACCATCTAGTCGGTCAGTACTCCTTCTTGTACCAACTAACATACACAAACAAGTCCGAATCGAAGCGCGACGCTTCGAGGAAGTTAGAATGAACTTGTACTAAGATCCTAGAGCTACGATATGAGCGTTATGAAGATAGAAACGTAAGATATACTCAAGGCTTAACATTCTATAGATCGAAGCTAAAAGACTACAAATAAAACCTTAATAAACGGTCTTCGAGAGCTTCGATTAATTCTTCATCACTTCCAAAACGGCGCAAGAGCTTCAACGAAGCTTTAGGCATGAATACGAGCTTTGGGAAGTGTTGAGATGTCGCTTTGATTGTTATCGTGAATTTGGCGACGATCTCCAATACTGCGCTCACAAATTGTTAGTTCATGGATTATTTATGTTTGCTCATCATCAAAACCAAATCCGGGGAGTCCAATATTCAACATTCTCCCCCTTTTTGGTGATGACAAACCAACATAAATAATAATAAAAAATAATGATTCAAATGTAAAATACTTACTCCCCCTGCATTGATGACACGTTAATTCCAAAATGAATATATATGAATTGCATCCATTAGACGAGTAAGATATATAAAGAGAATCGATTTTTGAAATATCGGATTTTGAAAATCCTTATATATATCTTAACTCCCCCTGAATCTAACACATCAAATTAGATTCTGGGAAAATGAGTTAAATTTTCGTTTGACCTATTTATTATCATTATCTCTCCCCCTTTGGCATTATCCCAAAAATGGGGGGCATACAACGACAACAACTAGGAAATAGAAAATCCAACATCGGGAGTCGTAGACAATGACGATGGAACTAATTGACACCAAGGGAAAAGTGATGAAATCAAATCAAGGTGTGCCAAATTGTCCATTATCAAAAAGTGATAATTAAAATCATCAAAAACACCAAATTATTATTCATTTCTTGAATAAAGAAACATACTCTTCAATATTCAATATTCTTGGCTAAATTTGTGCATGGAAAACAATTCTATACAATTATAGAATTTTAATCTATTTAACCAAGTTTTTCAATCGTCGAGCGACGATTTCATATAGCATGGACATTGAATGAAAATTAATGGGCACGACGAATAAAATAAGGAGAACATCGATGTATATAAATATAGGAACATCATGAGTACATCGAAAAAGATATATCGACTACATCTAATGCAACATGCCCATCAAAAAGAAATACATCATACATCCTCGATACAACATCATCAATCATCCAACAAAAGTACAACAAAAACACCGACATCCAACATATCAAAATACATCAAATCAACATAACCCTCAAACTCTATCCTAACCCAAAATACTCTCAATAAAAAGCATCATCCAATGAGCAGTGGAGAGTCCTCGATACTGACGATCACGAGGAAGTGGCTGGATCAACAGTCTCCATGGGTCCAGTCGACGGAGTGGACTCAGGCTCTGCTGGGAGTAGAGGCGTCTCAACAGACGGGATCGTCGGGGCAGGAGTCGCGACGTCGACGACAGGCTCGACGACAGAAGTATCAACAGGTATGTCAGCAGCAACAGAAGCAGCAGCATCAACAGAAGGCTGAACCACTGCGGCAGAAGTCTCAGGAGCACCGGAAGAGGTGCCAGCATCATGAGCAGATGTGGTAGCAGCAGCAGCAGCAGTGGCCTCATCTTCACGAACCAAGGAAGTGACAAGATCATCAAACTCCTCATCTCCCATCTCCTCATCCTCAGAAACGGACGGAGGAAGATCAATGCCCATCAAACGTGCCATACGACAAACTACCTCCTCGGTACGAGCCAAACGCGACTCGTGCCGATGAAGCAACCGTACGACATTATCTAATGTAGCAGGAGGAGTGGGGGCAGCAGCAGCTGAGGGAGTGGCCTGGGAAGCAGATGTGGTCGACCTCTGCACGTGACGAAGCGCCGCAAGAGATTTCTTAACAGCCGTCGCATTCAGAGGAGGACCCAAAGGACGCTCATCGTCAGGAGGGAGAGGGACACGGAAATGACGAAAGACCAGGGTCAACAGACACAGGTAAGGGATATGCGCAGATTTATTGGTCTTGCGAATACACTCGAAAGAGTCCATCTTATCGAGTATAACGCGAGCCCAATTAATCTCGCAACCCAAGAAAAGAGCGTAAATCAGCTTGAGAAAAGGCTGGGATGGCAGAGAAGATGAGCCGTACTTGGGAAGCAAGCACGACTTCAGAATGAGATTAAGCACCCATGCATTAGGTTTGAACGACTTCGAAGGCACACCAATGAAGGCAGGAGGGATCACATGGAAGATATCAGAAAGAACGGACTGATCCAAGGACGAGATATCATCAACAGAAATATCCGACGGAAGGAGACCGGACGACGAACAACCAAGTACCTCCCCCAAGATTTCTGCCGTGAGAACTATAGGAGTTCCCAAGACAGTAGTCTCGATGGAGTGACTCGCATCGTACTGGCCTCGGACACGATTGGCGTAGAATAATTTGACCAGACGAGGATATGGTCTGGGGTTCACCTTAGGGTCGAAGCGAAGGTAATCAAGGAGCCCACTATAGGAGGGGAGGTCAGCTAAGCCAAGGAAATCTGAAAACTGAACATAGTGCTCCAATAGCATCGGGCAGTGTTCAATACGGTTGTAGGCCGCTAGACACATAGGGTCGTCGCGACACAACGATATGTCAACACCACCCGCTGGCATTGGGCCCTTTCCCTTAGGCTGGCGAGTCCTAGGACGAAGTGGAGGAGTAGGTTCCCTATGGCCAGACTCATCCTCAGGAATAAACTCAGTATCGGAATCAGGAGGAGTAGAGGGAGTGTGGAGTATGGGCTTTTTAGACTTAGATTTTCGGGGTTTGACCGTCGCCGTCCTCTGCTTCTTCAGAGGAGGCGAAGACGGAGAAGCTTGGGTAGATTTAGCACGACGCTTGGGCTGAGACGGATTCCTAGGGTTAGAAGGCTCTACAGTCATGGGAGAAGCCCCAGAGGGAGTGATAGGAATCCTCGTCTTTGCCATGATCGTGGCACGACGAGTACAAGCAACCGAAGCTACACAAACCCTAGAACTGAAAACAAACGAAGTGATCAAACCCTAGAAGCACAATCAACAAACCCTAACACAAGAACTTCAAAAACCTAGAACCCTAGAGGAGAAAACGGCCAAGATCGAACCCTAGAATAGGAGATCGACCAAGGAGGAGGAGGAATACCTAGGGGAGGGTGATCGGCGGCGGCGGATGATCGGAGGAAGGCCGGAGATCGACGGAAGTCGAAGGGGTTTTTGAAAGGGTTTTGGGTTTTTTCGAGCTGGAGCTGAGATGAAGACCGACAAAAAAGAAGTTTAGTCGAATGAAAATAGAAGTAAGTCGGTCTGGAAGCAAAAAGACACGTTTGCCCTAACCCACTTAGTCGGTCACAGTTCAAGCACTGACCGAATAGATCACGATCTAGTCGGTCGGTCAATGAGCTTGAACCGACTAAGTCGAAACAGGGGCAAACAGGAATTTTAGGGCTAGAATTAGTCGGTCGCAGTATACTCACTGACCGACTAGTTTTCAATCTAGTCGGTCGGTAAGTGTACTGTGACCGACTAAAGAAAGAAAATGATAAGAGTTAGATAAAAGCTTGATCTAGTCGGTCTGAGTTCACTAGCTGACCGACTAGATGAGCATCTAGTCGGTTGACTAATGAACTGAAACCGACTAGAAGAGTCCAAATGTTGATAAATGATTTCTCTTCACAAACCACTTGGATGAAACACCTTAACACTCTCATTAGTCATCTAAATTACCCCATAAAACGTCGAAATCTTAAATACGACATTTAAATACGAATTCGAGCAAAAAATTCAAACAAATCACATAAAATCCCAAAAATTCAATAAATTTAGCATGAACGAAATATCGCGAAATCTAATAGCATGCAAGATAATTGAATGAAATATGAATCCTATATCTCGGATTCACCCATAATCCCCAGTTCTCGACGCAACCGCACAAAGGAGTCCTCCTTTAGGGGTTTCGTGAAAATATCGGCGATTTGCTTTTGGGTTTCAACGTACACTAAAATGATGTGCTTTTTAGCAACATGATCATCTAGAAAGTGGTGTCGGACATCTATGTGTTTTGATCGGGAATGGTGCACCGGATTCTTTGAAAGACAAATAGCACTTTGGTTGTCCACCATGATAGGGCTAGTATCACAATGAATACCAAAATCCTTCAAAGTGTGTCTCATCCAAAGAACCTGGGTACAAGCGGCACCGGCGGCAATATATTCCGCCTCGGTGGTTGAAAGTGACACGGAATTTTGCTTCTTGGAAAACCAAGAGACAAGAGAATTTCCTAGAAAATGGCAAGTGCCACTAGTACTTTTCCTGTCGGATTTGCATCCCGCATAATCGGCATCACTATATGAGATTAACTCATACGTGCTAGATTTTGGATAAAGTAATCCAAAATCAAGTGTATAACTTAGATAACGGAAAATACGTTTTACCGCTACTAAGTGAGACTCCTTAGGTTGAGACTGATAACGAGCACATACGCATACGGCAAACATAATATCGGGCCTACTTGCGGTAAGATAAAGTAAACTACCTATCATACCTCGATATAGACGAATGTCTACATCCTTACCGCCCGTATCCTTGTCAAGATGCGTAGTCATGCTCATTGGAGTCTTTTTCCCTGAAGCACTCTCCATTCCAAATCGCTTAAGCAACTCCACCGTATACTTCGTTTGGTGGATGAAGATTGCATCGTTCAATTGGCGAATTTGGAGACCTAAGAAATATTTGAGTTCGCCCATGTGGCTCATCTCAAATTGATCCTTCATAACATTAGAAAACTCTTCGCAAAGAGTGAAGTTAGTAGCACCAAAAATGATATCATCAACATAAATTTGAACTAATAAAATATCATTATTCGCATGCTTAACAAAAAGTGTAGAATCGGCTTCGCCCATTTTAAAATTCAAATCCAAAAGAAAATTCTTTAGGCGATCATACCAAGCTCGAGGAGCTTGTCTCAAACCATAAAGAGCTTTCTTTAGTTTAAAAACATGATTTGGAAATTTTTCATTTATGAAGCCCGGAGGTTGAGAAACGTAAACTTCCTCAACAACATCTCCGTTTAAAAATGCACTTTTAACATCCATTTGAAATAACTTAAAATTTTTATGGCATGCATAAGACAATAATAATCTAATTGATTCTAATCTAGCTACCGGAGCGAAGGATTCTTCGAAATCGATACCTTCCTCTTGGCGATAGCCTTGAGCAACTAACCGAGCTTTGTTCCGGACGACGACTTGATTTTCGTCGGTTTTGTTCTTGAAGATCCACTTTGTCCCTATGACGGTGTGGTTCTTCGATGGCAAAGGAACAAGCTCCCATACCTCATTCCTCTCGAATTGAATGAGTTCCTCCTCCATGGCAAGGATCCAAGCACTATCTTCGCACGCTTCAACTATATTCTTTGGCTCTATCGATGAGGCAAAGGCACAATTGGCGAAGTGGTGGACTTGCGATCTCGTCTTGACACTATCATGAATATTGCCAATGACTTGCTCATGGGGATGGTCGCGAACGGTATGAAGCCGCTTGGGAATACCTTGATCACTAGGTACATTCTCAACAACTTCATTAGTCGGGTTAGTATCAATAGAATCAATTGAATCAATAGACTTAGAATTTTCAAACGAATCACATAAAACATCCATAGAATCATTGTCATTTGAAATTCTAGAAGTAGTAAAATTCTCGTTAAAAGAGACATGTAATGATTCCTCGATCGTAGAGGATCTTTTGTTGTATATCCGGTAGGCTTTGCTACGTGAGGAATACCCAACAAATATCCCCTCATCCGATCTCGGATCAAACTTGTCCAAATTATCATATGTGTTTTTAATAAAACATTTTGCGCCGAAAACACGAAAATGTTTAACTTGAGGCAATCTACCAAACAACAATTCATAGCAAGTTTGTTTGGTGCCGGGCCTCAAAAGTATTCTATTAAACACATAACAAGCGGTGTGTACCGCTTCCGCCCAAAATTGATAACCAAGTTGACTATCTTCGAGCATAGTGCGAGCACACTCCACAAGCGTTCTATTCTTCCTCTCAACAACACCATTTTGAGGAGGTGCGTGAGGGAAAGAAAACGTGTGAGTAATTCCAAGATCATCACAAAAATTTGAGAAAGACTCATTCTCAAATTCACCCCCATGATCACTACGAATAGTGACAATGGTGGTTCCGATGAGATTTTGTACTTTCTTCACAAATATTGTGAAGTTTTCAAAAGCTTCATTTTTATTACATAAGAAAAATACCCATGTAAATCTTGAATAATCATCAACGATGACTAGTCCATATCTTGCATTTCCTAAGGAAGCAACTCTAGTTGGCCCAAATAAATCTAGATGTAATAGCTCTAGTGGCCGTTTAGTAGAAATGTTTTTCTTAGGTTTAAATGAAGATTTAGGAAGCTTGCCACGTTGACAAGAATCGCAAAAACTTTTCTTTTCAAAAACGAGCTTCGGAAAACCTTTAATGGAATTTAATTTTGAAAGCTTATAAAGTGTTCCAAAGTTCACATGTCCAAATCGTCGATGCCATAAGTGTTGTTCACTTGTGTTGGCAACTAGACATTGTTCATATGACTTAGGAAGATCCAAAATATAAATATCTTTACGGCGTGTGTCGGAAAATAATAATTTATTATTATCATTTGAAATATGACATAATCCTTTCGCAAAGCTAACTTTGTAACCTTTGTCACAAAGTTGGCTTATTGAAATAAGATTATGATTTAAACCATCAACTAGATAAACATCACTAATTAAGGGTTTAGAAGGGTTACCCACTTTACCAACACCGACGATGGTTCCGCTCTCGTTGCCTCTGAATATGACGCGGTTTCCATTTGCAATGGGAACTATTCCGGAGAGCAATTGAGCGTCACCCGTCATGTGTTTTGAACACCCGCTATCGAGTATCCAATTCCCTTTGGAGCTAAATTTGAATTGGTTGCTCCTTTTCTTTTTCTTTCCCTTGAGTACCTAAAGATAGAAAATTTCATATCATGATACCCAAGGTCATTGGGTCCTCAAAAGTTAGACCTTTGGAAGCCAAGTCCAATTGGACTTAGACTTCCCCACATAATTTCTACTATGCACAACATTCGAAAAATAAGCATTCATATACATTTGTTTTTCATCCATGCTTGTGTCCTTTGGGCTCCAAATAGTAAAAATCTTGGGAGCCCTCATCCTATTGGGTGAATGCATGCTACGTTGATTTCTACGTGATGCATGTTGTGGATAGGCATAAGGAACATGATGGAATGGTGCACGACGAGAATTATTCATATGATGAGGTGGGTGAACATATGCATGTGTGGGAACACGTGCGTGAGGGTGTCTCACATGGTGTGCACGTGCCCGAGAATGTGTTGCATAAAAATCATCATATGTGTGTGACGGTGGAGTAGGACGTGTGTTCCTACGTGGCATGGTAGTGGTGTACATATAAGCATGCCCCTTCTTTGGAGGTCCACCCAAAGTGGGTTTCTTTCCAAAAGAGGGCGTGGACGAGGTGGAAGCACCATTGGTAGATGAACTACCAATAGAGTGTTTGCTACCACTCGTAGAGTCACCGGAAGTTGGCCTAACAAAAGTAGTGGCCGCTTTGGATGGACATCCCATCGTATACCCCAAACCAATGTGGTGATTGGCCGGAAGTAAGTCACCTAGGATTTTATCCAAATGGTCCTTACCCTTATTGAATTTATTAATTCGGCCTAATGTGTTCTCATATTTCTCTTTGAGAGAACGAAAAGAAGTATCTAAAGTAGATACTTGCGATGTGAGCACATAAACACGAGATTTAAGATTCTCGTTCTCAATACTCAAGGTCGAGTTTTGAGAAGTTAAATCCGCTATCCTATGTTCTTCCGGATCATCTATGCTAACATGTTCAAGTTTAGATTTGAGACTAACAATCTCATTTCTTAACTCTTCAACAACGGTGTCGTTGTTGGTGACGATAGTCTTAGGCGAGGTTTGAATGCTAGCTAGGTCATCTTTTACCTTAGTATATCTATTTATTAATTTAGTGTATTTAGACCATAAATGAGAGTTAGCATCCCTAAGATCATCCATAGTTACCTCATCGCCTTCGTCGTCGCTATCATCGGAGGAGGAAGATCCTTGATCATGCTCCTCTCTTGCCATGAAGCACATGTGCGCTTGCTCCACTTTCTCATCGTCCGACTCTCCGCTTGAGGAATCCTCGGAGTCGGTGAATGTTGCTCCGACAAGTCCCCTTTTGTACCCTTTTTTGTACTTCTTCGACTTGTCGAACTTCGGCGCCTTCCACTTCTCCTTTTGCTTGTTTTGAGGACAATCCGCTTTGATGTGTCCTGGCTTATTGCATTTAAAGCACAAAGGTGGAGAGGCGTTAGTAGAAGTAAATTTAGATTTTTGTTTGAAGTTACCCTTTCGGAAGAAGCGATTGAACTTCTTTGCCATAAGTGCAATGGATTCCATGTCCATTTCTTCTTCCGAGTCCTCATCATCGGTAGAGGTGGATGAAGCCGCCTTGAATGCAATTGCCTTTTTCTTAGGCACGTCTTGGTTCAAATAGGACTTCATCTTTTCTTGTAACTTCACCTTGCTATCTTTGCGTACCTCGTATGACATTAAAGTACCCATCAATTGAACCACGGTATACTTATTCATGTCATTACCTTCCTCGATGGCGAAGGTACGTTTCTCCCAAGAAGAAGGAAGTCCTTCGATAATCTTTGAGCACTTCTCCTTTTGAGTGTAGGACTTGCCGAGGGCCTCTAACTCGTTTATTATGTCAACGAAGCGAGCGTAATATTCCTTCATCTTCTCGCCCTGTTGCATATGAAACATTTCGTAATCTTTGTTTACGACTACGAGTTTAGAGTCTCTTACCCTACTCGTCCCTTCATGAAGAATGAGGAGGGAGTTCCAAATTTGATATGCACTCTTACATGTGCATATCTTATTGAAGTCCTCGGGCTCCAATGCGCATTGCAAGGCGTTCATTGCCTTGGCATTGCTTACCTCCGCGGTGACCTCCGCGGTAGTCCATTTCTCAAAGTCTTCTTCTTCGGGTTCGATGTATTCCTTCATTGTGGTCCTCCATAAGGATGCACTCCGGAGGAAGGTTTCCATCCGGCATTTCCAGTACCCGTAGTTGGTACCGTTGAAGAATGGAGGCCTCGTAGATGAATGTCCTTCCATCACCGAAGATGCTCCTTCACGGTTCCTGAAGGTGTCATAGTTGGAAGGTGGACGCATGGTCTTGTTGTCGTTGGTAGACATAGCTAAGTATCTGGCTCTGATACCAAATGTAATGCCCTACAAGCTACTGCACAAGTACTAGAGGGGGGGTGAATAGTACTTTAAAAATAACAAGGAGTATAATTCCAAATTAAAGTGCAAACAACTACCAAATCAATTTACGGAAGCTTAAATTGAATGACAACAACAAAATTAACAATGCAAACAAATGATGTTAATGGGTTCGGATCCACCCAAGTCTCCCCGACTTGTTCCCAGTGATCCTACGTCCCAACCACCCGGATCCCCTCCGGATACTTAGGTTAGAAACCCTAACCCAAGATTTCCACTATGAATATCTTGTGAAAAACCTTCACAAGATCAAATCATACATGCAAAAGCAATAGTGAATCCCACAACCCGGGATCACAACCTTCTCTCACAACCGAGAGAATCAACAAGCAATATAAAAGAGTTTATATGAAATAAACAATCTTACCACAAAATCCTATACCTTGAGTTTTTCTTACCCAAATAGGTGAAAGGAAGGATTTGAGGAAGATGAAGTCACCAAGACCTAGCACCAAGGAAATGACCAGCAATAGGTGCCTAGGAGTGATTTGGAGACTTGGATCAAGCTAGGGCTTGAAGGGCTCACCAAGAACAAGCTTCTCTCAAGATGGATTCTAGATCTAGAATGTGAGAGAATGTGTTTCTTGTGAGGAAGAGAGCTTTTGAAATGAGTGAGAATGGCTATCTCTTTTGAACTCAATGAATCTCTTAATGGCAGCTCTAACCTAGAGAGAAATGACCTAGGTTCGTATTTATAGAGTCCCATAAAAACAAGTTAGGTCAATCTCCAACGGATAGAAATCTGAGGCAACTAGTCGGTCAAAGAACAACCACTGACCGACTAGTTCATCAACTAGTCGGTCAGTCATCCAACATGGACCGACTAAGAGAGGAACTGAAAAGAGATAGAAATTCAGACCTAGAAATCTAGTCGGTCCAAGAAGACTGTCTGACCGACTAGTTTCACAACTAGTCGGTCAGTCAGTAAACGTAGACCGACTAAGAGGCATAATGAAATAGTCTGAATACAAATTGATTTAGTCGGTCCAAGAACAAAAGTTGACCGACTAGATTGTCAACTAGTCGGTCACCAAACGTTCTTAGACCGACTAACGATAAACAGTAGCTTAGGAGAAATTTAGAGTGAACAGTAAGTCACAACTAGTCAGTCAAAGAAGCATCACTGACCGACTAGTTCACAAACTAGTCGGTCGGTGAGTCAACGTAGACCGACTAACCGTAAACAGTAAAGTCCAAGAAATTAAGGAATCAAACTAGTCGGTCCAAGAAGAGTTGCTGACCGACTAGATCACCATCTAGTCGGTCAGTACTCCTTCTTGTACCAACTAACATACACAAACAAGTCCGAATCGAAGCGCGACGCTTCGAGAAAGTTAGAATGAACTTGTACTAAGATCCTAGAGCTACGATATGAGCGTTATGAAGATAGAAACGTAAGATATTCTCAAGGCTTAACATTCTATAGATCGAAGCTAAAAGACTATAAATAAAACCTTAATAAACGGTCTTCGAGAGCTTCGATTAATTCTTCATCACTTCCAAAACGGCGCAAGAGCTTCAACGAAGCTTTAGGCATGAATACGAGCTTTGGGAAGTGTTGAGATGTCGCTTTGATTGTTATCGTGAATTTGGCGACGATCTCCAATACTGCGCTCACAAATTGTTAGTTCATGGATTATTTATGTTTGCTCATCATCAAAACCAAATCCGGGGGTCCAATATTCAACAGTTATATCCTCCCCCTCTTCCAGCGATCGGAAGGGTTCTTTTTGTTCATCCAGTAAGTGTGCCACCGTAGGTGTACTTTGGATGACAATGGTCCTTTTAATATCTCCAACGCACTTCTGGGCGTTTGTAACAGGATTCTATGAGCCATGACTTTATATTTGCCTAGGTCTTTTTATTTCAAGTTTAAAAGTCAGGCTTGTTCATGTAGTTCGGTTTTCTCTTCAGGAGATCCGGTGAGATTTTAGTTGTCTCCAACTATGATCTCTAATTCTGTTCTTTGCACAGATGCAAAGACAACCTTCAGTAGGAATCATTGACTTGTCAAATGATTCTCTTGGTAGTACATTTATTTATTATACTTATTGTTTTTCTTCATTTGAATAGACGTCCCGAAGTCTATTCAGGCATTTTTAAGGAAATGTGGAAATTATCTTTACCAGATATCCACGAAGGTATGCTGTCACAACATCCAATAACAGCATATCCATAATTTTCCTTCGCCAAATCGTAAGGTATTCGCTTTTGATAACTTAGGGAGATTGATGCATCATTTATGAGACATGCTCATTTGAGTTTGTTCGATCCCTAGTTTCAGCGAAATTGTCCTCGGGCTATAGGTTGTGCCTTATAGTATACGATTTTGTATTTATTTTTCTTATGTGGGCAATACTTTGTTTTATCCACAGGTTCGACACCTTTTTGGTGTCAGGACTTCAGGTCCGAACATTTCACGTTTCATAAGTGAGTCCAGCTCATCTTTTATTGCCACGTTCCACATTTTTGGCCAATCTCTACGTTTGCCTTCTAGCAACGGAGCGTGGAACGATAATTTACGAACATCATCGCTTTTGCGATGTATATAGAAATATGATACGTGAATACATTTGTCGACAATTTATGTTCTATCTGTCCAACACCTCCCCAGTACGTACAACATTTACTTAATTTCACTTTTTCCCGGCAATTCCTCTGCAGTGGATTCCGGGAAGGGTGATGGTGTGGACAGGAGCTCATTGTCCTGTGGTAGTATTGTCTTAAGGTCTCCAGGAGTTTCTGTCATTAGAGCCTGGTGGTCTGCCTCTTTTCTGTTGAGGATCAGCCACTTCTGCTGCTAGTGGGTTGCATCCATTCTCGGGGATGTCAATCCTAGCTGGAGTTTTTGCAGCAGGGATGTGTGATCTGACAATCTTCTGGTTGTCAGTAAACGAATCCGGTAATTTATGAACTGTGTTCTGGATGTGTAAGATCTTTAGGATCTTATCATCACATTGTTTTGTTATCGGATCGTAGTGGGTTAGACTTTTTGTATCCCACTTTATAATTTTCTTCGCGCCAGATTTTCTAGTATATGGGCCTATTTTTGGGAAACTCGTCTCATCGAGATCACAGTCTTCAAGGTGTGCCTTAATTACGTCCCCCGTTTGGGGTTCTAGGTGTCTTATAATTGAGGATGAGTCAAACCCTTCATAGATACCTAGGCGATGTTGAGGACCTATTTTTGTCCTCTGTATTGGTGTGATGGGGATTTAAGCTGCGGACCGAAAATTCTCCGAAGAGAAATGTTCGGTGGCATTCCATATGCAAGTTGCATTGGAGACTCTGACCTCCAGAGGGTCTTATTTTCATTTACGATGCAGCATGCAGAATTTGCATGTCCCCATGCATCCATTTGCAATCGGGATTTAATGGACGTTCAATCCATTGGAGTCTACTTTTCAGTGACTCAGCCGACCCATTTTGGGTATGAACATGCGGCACTTGTATGTTCATTTTCTATTCCCGTTGCTTGGCAGTTCTCTTGAATTGACTGGGAGGTGTATTTCCCAACATTAACCAGACTTATTTTCTGTATTTTATTGTCTGGAAAATGTGCTCGCAACATTTTTATTCTTGTGCCAATAGCTTTGGAAAAGCTAAGTTGCGGGTCTTGTAGTAGACATACGTACGAATATTCTGAGGATGCATTTATCAGTACAATGAAGTACCAAAATAGCCCACTAGGGGTGGTGGATTTTATCCACATCTGTCTCCTTGTATTCTTTTTGAGGAAGCGTGTAGATCCTTTTTCAACTTTTCGTGGAGATGGCCTTGTAATTAATCTTCCCTTATAGTAAGGGATGCGAGGGAATTTTCCATTCTGAAGAATCTTCTGGTTCTTCAAGTCATACACATAGGATAAGATGCTGTGCATCATCACAAATCCAGGGTGGCCAAGTCCATCATGCCGGAGTAAAAACTCGGCTGATGTAGGGCACTTCAGGTGCTCCGTTTAATTCTGCTTCCTTTCTCCGAATCTTCGTATGGTGGAGGCCTATAAGGCTCTCAAAACGTTCAAGTGTGGATTTTACTCATTGTTCTTGAGACGTTGCATACGGTAATTTTTTTTTTCATTTACATTTGCTGTTTCCAAGTGGAATCCGTTGAAACGGATGTCCTTGAAACTTAGAAAGTTTCTTTTGGAATTCGAAGGGATTAGTGCATCCTTTATTTTTGTGTCATTTGGGGGCAACAGTGTTGCATTCCCTGGATCTTCAATATAGCCCTGATATTGGGCTTTGTATTGCGAGAGATCGTACGTGTTTATTGTCTACTAATTACTTATGAGAGCAGTTTCAAAAGATGAAACATAAAGGCACATGCATATTCAGATAGACATATTCATTTATTGTCTACTAAACATTTTCATTCAGAACAAATTTCATAATTAAAATGCTATCATAAATTATTCTCAAAACAAATTGCTAAGATAAAAATAAAGGCTAGTCAAGCATGTCGTTATTTTCGAAGTCGTCAGCTGAAAAACTTAACTGGAGCATCAGATGTCATCAGGTTTGTTTCAACTTTATTTTTCTTGTTCTCTTTATACAAATCCTGGAGATGATGCGGAGTTCGGCACACTCTGGACCAGTGGCCTTTCATGCCACAATTTTGGCACGGGTCTTCCCATTCCCTCTTGGGTGGGGGTATATCATTTCTATTTTTGTTATTTATGTGCCTCGTGAACTTCCGCTTACTTTCATTATTTCGCTGCTGTTGTTCATGGCCCTTGGCTTTTATTCTGTTGACCCCCCTTCTGTGGTCTTTCTTTTCTTTTATTATCCCTCTTCTTTTTGAAGGAAGAGGAATGGTGAGCTTCTTGTAGAGGGGTAGTGCCGGGAGGGCGCATATTGTGAGTGGCGAGGAGAAGCTCTCTGTTTTGCTCGGTCATGAGTAAACATGACAGCAGCTCAGAATACTTGGTGAACTTGCGTTCATGGTATTGATCGCATCTTTTTCATGGAAGGACGTATACGTCTTTTCCAGCATGCGATTTTCTGAGACTTTTTCACCACACAACTTCAGGCGTGCGGTGGTGCTAAAAAGTGCTGAGTTGTACTCAGCAATGGACTTAAAGTCCTGTAGTCTCATGTTCGCCCACTCATATCGTGCCCTTGGGAGTATAACATCTTTCTGATGTTTATACCCGTCCTCAAGGGCAGTCCATAGCTCAAGTGGATCTTCGACCGTAAGGTATTCAGCCTTTAAGGTCATGTCCACATGGCGGCGAATATAGGTGATGGCTTGCGCCTTCTCTATATCGCTAACATTTTCTTTTTCAGTCACAGCAGCGATGAGGGACTTTGCCCGCAGGTGAAACTTTACATCTAGCTGCCAGCTTAGATAGTTTCTACCTGATGCTTCCAGTACTTCGAAATTAACGCTTGCAATATTAGCCATTTATCTAGCAGAGCACATACATGCATGAATTAATAATTAATTCAGAGAAAACATTTTCATGCGGAGGCAATATTTAACGAAAAACTAAATGTGTGGATCGGCCAGTCCCACAAGAAAGAGTCCAAAAAAGTCCACAGTCCAAATTATACAAATTTGCAGCTTAAAGAAAATGAAAATACATCTTTGGAAACCCCGTGGGTCCCATATGAAATCTCCATCTTCAAGCGTGGCCTCCGTCTCCATGGAAGTTGGTCTTCTTTCTTTGACATTTACATAAATTCCTCACTACAATTTCTCTCAAAAATAAAAGAAAAGTGCGGGAAATAAACTGTGGGACTAAACGGCCGATCCAAAAACCACATTTAGCAATTCATGCAGAAATATTGTGCTCATCAACATTTTCATCAGACATTTTCATCACAGGCATCACAGGCATTTAATATTCGCAGAGATGGATAAATAATTTAAACACTTAATAATTATTGTACCACTGGGCAACGTCATACACCGTTAGTTTAGGTTACTAACGGCAGAGCGGTCGCAGGATCTTCCTAATTATTAAGTTTTAAATACAATGCACAACCACGCATATAATATCCAATAGAATATACCAGAGATGCAAAACATGTAAATATGATTTTTGCAGAAAAAAATCATTACAATGCAAAGGTTGTAATTTGAATGGGTCTAATCAATTAAATTGATTAAGAGCCCAAAATTAACATTTTCTTTGTCAGAGGAAAAAGTTTCCCTCATCATCCCAAAAGCCTCCCCCCAAGAATCCCCAAAAAGTTCTCGCCTGTCCGATATTTGTCCCGTAATTTACCATGATATTTCACGAATATTTTGCCCTTAAATCCCCTTTTTAAATTAATTTTTAGGCTAACAAGTTGCCTTTTGAGGCGGGTTATAGCCCTTTGCCTCCCCAATTTATTTTTCAGATAAACCAGCTTGCGGGCCTGAAGCCCGCAGTCGACCTATGGGCTTCAGGCCCATAGGCTTTTCTTTCTTTCTTCTTTTTTTTTGAAATCTGTGGGCCTGAAGCCCACAGATCTGCTGTGGGCTTCAGGCCCACAGATCTGGAATTTTTTTTTGAATTCTGTGGGCCTGAAGCCCACAGATCTGCTGTGGGCTTCAGGCCCACAGATCTGGATTTTTTTTTGCAAAACCTGTCTTAGGGTTTGGTGGGGAGGGCGCCGCCGCCGCCCCCCCTGAAGGGGGGATCGGCGGCGGGGGCCGCCGCCCCCTGCAGGGGGGGCGCGGCGGCGATCCCGCTGCCACCCCCCCTTGCAGGGGTGCGCTGCGGGGCCGTCGCCCCCCCTGCAGGGGGGCGTGACGGCAGGGGCCGCCGCCCCCCTTGCAGGGGGCACGGCGGGGCGATCACGCAGCCCCCCCTTGCAGGGGAGCGCGGCGGGGCCGCCGCCGCCCCCCCCTGCAGGGGGGGCGCGACGGCAGGGGCCGTCGCCCCTTGCAGGGGGGTGCGGCGGGGGCCGCCCCCCTGCAGGGGGGCGGCCGGCGGCGGGCCGCCGCCCCCCCTGCAGGGGGTGCGGCGGGGGCCGCCCCCCTGCGGGGGGAGCGGTCGGGGGGTTCCGTCGAGGTTTGGGGGGTTTCCGGTGACGGCTATCCGCCGGAGGGTTCAAAAATTAGGGTTTTGACCCTAAAAATTGAGTTTTGGGATGAAAAATCCGTCGTTTTCAAGGCGACGAAGAATCCCCATGACGATCTTGCGAGATCTAGGGGAGGGGCAATCATACGTATGATTAAAAATATCTTTTTTTGTATTTTTACCTCTATATCCGTCCTCCGGATATAGCGACGGTTGCTCGAAGCCCTACGCGGATGACGACCCTTGATGGAGGAAGCCTTGCACCGCGCTCGTGGATCTCCCGTCTCGCCTTCGCCTTCGCCTTCGCAACGAACGGAAAGAAAATTTTGTGGAAAAAAAAAATTTTAGAGTCGTGCTGATAACGTGTTATGAATCAACTACTGGGGGAGGAACCCCCAGCCCTTTATTTATAGGCATGGTAGGAGAGTAGATACATCGAATACATAGATATGGGCGTATCTCTAAGATACCCGCAATCCTAACCGACTCTGGTTATTTCCATTCACAACACTAATTAAAATTTAAAATATTTAATTGGGTGGGAAAATGCTAATCAAAGATATATATAGATGGGCCCATCTCTTTTCACAGGCTGCCAGCGAAAACGAAAAAAAAATAAAAATAAAAATCAAACTTGCTGCTATTGGTGGGAGGCCCGCTCCCGTTGGGATTCATGTGTAATCCGAGCATTTGTCCCCGATTTTGTTTTGCCCCTTGCAATCCTACTGACAGTTTACACGTCGGATAAAAATCCCCATTTCCACGAACCATAAAAGAACAGCCCCATGAACTTGAAGTGGAATCCTCATGAACAGTGCCCGGAACAGTGTCTTGTAAGGATTCCAAGCCAACTTATTTTCCGCTTCCAATTTTCGCTTCAAATCCTTGTTATCGAAAAACCCCTGCTCTAGATTGATGCAACCCACAAATACTATGAAAAAGGTGGAGTTTTTCATCTCTTTGCTGCTGCTGTTCTTGATCCCGGCCGTCGCTCTCGCGGAGACCGATGCCAACTACAGCGCCCCCTTCGTCTCCCGCGACGACATCCTTTTGAACTGCGGCTCATCCGGCCTCGCCCCCGATCTCGACGGCCGGCAGTGGTCCGGCGATGTGGGGTCCAAGTACAACCCCGCCTTCACCTCCTCGGGCCCCACTGCCGCCGTCCAGGACTCCTCGGTCCCCCAGACCCCTTACCACTCCGCCCGAATCTTTCGCAGCTCAGCCACCTACTCTTTCCCCCTCGGCCCCGGCCGCAAGTTCCTCAGGCTCCACTTCTACCCATCAAACTACACGGATGCCGATGCGTCCGACGCCATCTTCACCGTCACCGCTGGCCCTGTCACCTTGTTGAACAATTTCAGCGCTTATCAGACCGCGCAGGCGCTCAACTTCGCCTACTTGATCCGGGAGTACTCGGTCAACGTGTCGTCGTCCGTGCTCAACCTCACCTTCACTCCGTCGAAGAACTACTCGAATTCGTATGCTTTCGTTAACGGCATCGAGATATTGTCGATCCCGGATCTCTTTGGGCCGAGCAGGGGCACCCCCAATTATGTTAACGGCGGCGCCCCACAGCTGTTCGAGATTGTTCCTACATGGGCTCTGGAGACGGTGTACAGGCTCAATGTCGGCGGGCAGCCCATCTCTCCGCCGGGGGATTCGGGCTTGTTCCGTTCGTGGGCCGATGATACTCCCTACATCTTTGGAGCTGGTGTTGGGGTTACTTACAATGCCGAATCGAATGTCCGTATTGAGTACACCGCAAACTTGCCTGCCTACGTTGCGCCCAACGATGTGTACGCGACCGCGAGGTCGATGGGTACGAATGGGGATGTTAACAGGAACAGCAATCTTACTTGGATTCTCTCGGTTGATGCCGGGTTCTATTACTTGGTCAGGTTCCATTTCTGTGAGATTTATCCGATTACGATGACAAATATGAGGGTGTTCAACATCTTCATCAACAACCAGACTGCCCAAGAGGGCGTCGATGTGATCGCTAGGAGCGGCGGGATCGGACATCCATGTTTTATCGATTACGTCGTGGTTACGACGGGGAGTGGGATGATGGGTATGAGGATTGATCTTCACCCCGATGAGAATATGAGGCCGGTGTATATGGATGCGATCTTGAATGGCCTTGAGGTGTTCAAGCTGGAGAGTGGTGGGAATCTTGCTGGGCCCAACCCGGAGTTTTTGCAGAACAAGAGCAATGCCGGAGCGATTGCAGGAGGGGTGGGTGGAACGAACAAGAGCAATGCCGGAGCGATTGCAGGAGGGGTGGGTGGTGGTCTTGTTGCTCTCATTCTTGGTGTTTTCTTGGTCTTTGCTGTGTGCCGGAAGCAGAGGAAGAAGAGAGGGAAGGATGCTATTGCTGGGTCGAGCGATGGGCCGTCTGGTTTGTTGCCGCTGCCGCTGTACGGCAATTCCCATTCCGCGGGTTCTGCCAAGACGAACACCTCCGGAAGATATGCCTCGTCACTGCCGTCCAACCTCTGCCGTCACTTCTCGTTCGCTGAGATCGTAACGGCCACCAATGGCTTCGATGACGCCCTAGTTCTCGGGGTTGGTGGGTTCGGCAAGGTTTACCGCGGCGACATTGATAAAGGGTCGATGAAAGTCGCCATCAAGAGAGGGAATCCTATGGCGGACCAAGGAGTACATGAGTTCCAGACTGAGATAGAGATGCTCTCCAAGCTCAGACACCGGCACCTGGTGTCTCTAATCGGATACTGCGAGGAGAACCAGGAGATGATCTTGGTGTACGACTACATGGCCCATGGGACGCTGCGCGAGCACCTCTACAAGACATCAAACCCGCCCCTGTCGTGGAGGCAGCGCCTTGAGATTTGTATCGGGGCAGCTCGCGGGCTGCATTACCTCCACACCGGAGCCAAGTACACCATCATCCATCGCGATGTCAAGACCACCAACATTCTCCTTGATGAGAAATGGGTGGCAAAGGTGTCAGATTTCGGGCTTTCAAAGACAGGCCCGACACCCGACAACACTCATGTGAGCACGGCGGTGAAGGGTAGCTTCGGGTACTTGGACCCAGAGTACTTCCGGCGGCAGCAGCTGACGGACAAATCCGACGTGTATTCCTTCGGTGTTGTGTTGTTTGAGGTGTTGTGTGCTAGACCCGCTCTTAACCCGACTCTCCCCAAGGAGCAAGTGAGCTTGGCCGAATGGGCGCTGCATTGCCAAAAGAAGGGAATTCTTGATCAGATTGTGGATCCCTGTCTCAAGGGGAAGATTGCGCCGCAGTGTTTCAGGAAGTTTGCAGAGACAGCGGAAAAATGTGTGTCCGACCAGGGGATTGAGAGGCCGTCGATGGGGGATGTGCTGTGGAGCCTCGAGTTTGCTCTTCAGTTGCAGGAGAGTGCCGAGGAGAGTGGAGGGATTATTGGAGCGGATGGGCTATCGGAAAATGAAAGTGTGCCGTGGGTGAAGGGAGGGAAGAAGGACGTCGATGATGCATCAATGGAATCGACCACCACTACGACCATCACCACCACAACCACTACCAGTATTGGAGGCCGGAGCCTCAACAGTTATGATTCCGATGGGGTAACTCCGAGCGCGGTTTTCTCGCAGATTAAGAGTCCGAAAGGGCGGTGAGCTGTTCTTTTACCCTTCAGCATTCAAAACTGCTCTGAAGCTAGAGATTTTTGAATTTTAGTCTCTGTGTTTATTTTAATTGTGCCTATGTTATTTGTTGTGTGTATTTGGGGGAGTTTATGATGTAATATTATTGCAGAAGCCTTATTTCTGAACATGAAGGCTAAATTTTATTTGTTGGGTATATTTGGGGGAGTTTATGATGTAATATTAAAACTCTCCCCCTTCACCCTTCATTGCTCAATAGTTTTTTAAATACTCAATCTTTTTTTAAAGAAAATTGTTCAATATCTATGCCTAATTTGTTCTTATCTATTTTTTAAAAAAACTTAACACCCTTAGCAGCCATTAGGGAGGCATCATGGACTTTCTTGAACTTGTGGAAAAATATTTTTTTTTTTTTTTTTTTTTTTTTTTGGGGGGGGGGGGGGGTGTATTCAAGAGATTGATGTTAATTGCACCACACATGTTTATGTGGTTTATAAATACACCATTGTTCTTACTTCACCCCTCTTCTATTCTCTATTTGTTTTTTTATTTTTTTACCATCACAAATTTTGACCTTTTTTAACCTTTTAGTATAATGTGAGTTCTCTATCACTTTCTTTAATTCACCATACAATTAACTCACCCTTTCCTAAAAAAGAAAGCAGTCTTCTGCACGGGTACGGATCATGCTGGAGTATCTGCATACCCGACCCATTTGGCGCCCACAACCCGATACTCATCGCTCAAAGCGGAGTATTATCGAGTCAACCGAACGGCTCGTTTGACCGTTAGGTTTGCGCTAATATTCGGGGGGGGGGGGGGGGGGGGGGGGGGGGGGGGCAGTTAGTGGGGCCGAATAAATGGGCAGCCGTTATCTTGAATTCCGAGAACATCGTGCCCAAATTAATGAAAGGACGGTTACTCACAATCAATATGAAGCTGCCTATAAATACCCGAAAGAACAAAGGTAAATGTGTTCCAATTCTCAAGGTACGAGATCTAAGACATAGACTCTACTCCAACTGATATTTCTTACATTATATAGCTTGTGACGTCAGATCTGAGACGAACCTCCGTGGATCGATCTCAGCTCCAAGTTCCATCTCATCCTTAAGTTCTCATACTAACTTAAGCATCGGAGTGGATTTGGGTCGGGACCCAGGTCCGACCCCCCTAACGTGTCTTTGTGGCGCAGATCGACGAGTCCCAAACTTCCACGATGGTCGCTTCCGAGCTTCCCACCCTCGGGCGATCGACGTACAAGCCGTTCGACGGTCGATCGAGCACCGCATCATATTCTACATCAATCATCTGACCCTTGTTCTTCCAACCTAGGGTCCTACTTCACTCGCTGACGAGGCTCCGACTCAGCACGAAGGGCCCACGTCAGCTTGACAACTGCCTCAGTCATTTTTGGCCTTAACACTTCCCCTAAGGGTGTTGCGCCGTTCATTCTCGCAGTCGTCGAGCTTTGCCGTTCGGCAAGATGAAAGGTCAGAAGCTATATATCCAGAAATATTTCGATATAATAATCAAGTTGATGTGAACCCCAATAATTAGAGATTTTTGTAACCATGGATGAAGTTTCTCTTAGGAAATTTCGTGTGGAAGTTAGAACTTGCATGCTTTCTAGTCTCTGCTCTTAGAATTAGTCAAGAGCTGCAAGCATATTCTACATGCCTCTCCCTATCACCGTGGAAGAGTCTCTGCAAGTATATTCTGGCCATAGAGATTGACGTCAACTTCCCATGGATCCATCACCAAGTTCTGGCCATTGGTTTTCTAATTAGAGAGATTGACGTCAACTCTCCATGGATCCATCACCAACTTGGTTTGAATCGATACGAGGTTGAGATGCGTCCATAGCTGACGTTCCAACCGCTCTCCAGAGCTGATTTTTCTGCGTGGGTAATTCCTATCCCTACTTTGGGTAGCCTTCGCTGCTTTGGCCTAAATGTTTCTGCCTTTTGAAAAGAGATGCATAAGACACATGTTTTCATTAAGATAAAACTTATGTCAGTTTTTGTAATCAAGTAAGGAATTTAGGGGTACTGTTTTAAAAATAGTCAAGGCTAAATTTGAAAATCTAAAAATATTACACTTTGCGGTGTATTCATAAAATAGCGTGGTCCAAATAACAGACCATCTTTATTCAAAATAGAGCACTCTTTTCAAAGTAGAGCAAAGTTGAAGTTGGGTTTCATGAAACTTGGCTTTAGATTCTGAATGTTATGTGAACGACTTCGGCTTAAAACATTATGTCCTGATTGTGCAATATCGCCTTAGTGTGCAACAAAAAATGGAATTTTTTTCTCATTGTTGAATCACAGCTGGATAGAGGATGGAGAGTCAGAATGTTGGCCGCAACTCGTGTTTACCGACGTCTGTAGTCAAGTCTGATCCACCACAAGCTGAGCCCGGCCCAACGCGTTGGATGGGACCTCGCAACAGGAACCTCCCGACCTGGCTCGAGGGGGCGGTCAAGCCCAACCTCAGCCTAGCCCGTGTATAAGCACGGCCCGTGCCCAGACAAGCGACCAACATTCTCTCCTATCACGTTCAGCATTTTTACTTGTCTTATCAGTAGAGACTGTCGGCCGTCATACATCCCCCTATGAACAGAAGATAGTTACGCCCAGGGGACAACAGCTTTCTACCTGGCTGGCCCTCATTCGTCACTGGGCCTTACATGAGCAGAGAGATACTTCCCCCATAAGGTACGGCCTCTTGAGCTTACACAATGCCCAATGGCAATCCCAAAACCCCTTACTTTCCACAGGTTGACGACTGCTTCCAGCCACGCTGCCTCATTCCCGCTTGAATCTAACTTGAGTGTCAGAGTTTGATCGGATGGTCAACCCCTCCGGTGAGGCTGACGAGCTTTTCTTTGTTTTAGGCGCTAACGAATGATTTTTTACGTCTCACGCCAAGCAGCCTGATCAGGCTCAACATGTTGCAGGAAAACTTGCCTTAGTGGTCAGGCCTAGTCGTCCGGCGGCTTGGCCCGACAAGTGAGATTCCATACATCAACATTCTGGAAAAAAATTTCATTCCTCTTATTAGATAAACGGGGTCAAAATTGTTGCAATAAGGCCTTGTATTTTCAGTCAGTTGTGGTACCATATGTCTGTTATATGTTTATCATTGGAATGGTTTGGGCTAAATTTATGAAGACTATGTGCTTCGGCTTTGGCTTGGCATCAAAGAACCACCCTTTCCTTTGAAATTTTGAGTTGGTTTTAAAAAACAGTAAGAGAGAGTTCAAGGCAGTAAACTTTAGTTTTCCAAATATGAGTGTGGATTGGGACGGTCATGGTGCACGGTATGCGTTTGTGTGGTTCCCCCACGCATTATAGGGGAAAGGGTGGGTGGGTGGGTGGGTTGGGAAGGATCAGGCAGTGTCAAGGGGCCGGGTGGAGATTTAGCATATGATATGATATTACGAGTTGGAGAAGATGATCCCTTTCCCAGCAAAATTGCCACTGCTGCCAGTGCTCTCCTCTCTTTTTAGCAATTTTTATTAGCAGGGAAATTCCTCCAGAGCGCACTCACGCCCATCTCAAGGTGGCCAAATGGTCCGTCGGTCCGGAGCCCGGCCCGTCCGCCTCGGACTTCGGGCCGGCCCGGACCGCATGATAATCAGATAATCCAACCAAAATGCGATGAATTAAAAACGTATAATTTATCCAGATTTTTAACGGAAAAAAGTAATTAAATCTGAAAAATAATTCGGAAAAGAAATTGGTCAAACCCTACTTAGGGTTTTTAGGTTCGATCTGCCGTGCGATCCCGTGCACCCGATTAGGGTTTCGGGCGCGTGTGTGGCCGCGTCCGGCGGCAAGGGTTTCGGACACACGTGCGCACAGGGGGGCGCCGCTGCAGGCGGTGGGGCCCGTCCGTCGCTGCAGGCGAAGGCAGGGGGCCCGCCGCTGCAGGCGGCGGGTGCTGGCCGCCGTCTGCGGTCGGCGGTTCCGCCCGCCGCTTCGAGCGACTAGGGTAGCCGCCGCTGCGGGCGGCGGTTCCGCCCGCCGCTTCAAGCGGCGGGGGTAGCCGCCGCAGCGGGCGGCAGCAGGTGCCGCCACTTCGAGCGACGGTGACGGTGTGAATCGAGGGGGGGTTCGTGTGGCGGCTTCTGGCTTTATGACCCTCCCTCTTTTAACTCTTTCATTGTTGTAATTCTTTTGAGACTTGATATTGTAATAAAGTATTTATCTGTGTTGTTGAGTTTGCATGCAAGAATCTGCAAGGTTGTTATCACACAGACGCTTATTGTGCTTAAACCAAGGGGGAAGGAAATAAAAGTACATCCTTCTTGTTTTAAGCACATGCGGACCTGCTCGCGTCCTCGCTCCCAAGTATAATGGGAAGCTGGTCGTGACAGAATTAGATCATAACGATTGGCCATCAACTTGCCAGTAATTAATCACATGATCAGCACATCACAACAGTCAAGAATGTTAGCAAGTCGAAGCCGACCGTGAGTACTAGCTTCGAGTTCTCTGACGCTATAATTAGAACCTTAGGAAGAGAAATAAAACAGAGAGTGTGTTGAGAATGAGCTTTCTTCTTCCAAATGAAATGGTATTTCTGAATGGATATTTCTGTAATTCAACTTTAGAAACGAGCTCTTCGTTTGAAACACAAATCAACAAGCCTTGTCACCTCCCAGAATATGGGTAAACCTTGTTGATTTGTGCTTCAAACTTTAGAAACGAGCACTTTAGTAGTCCCGCACTTCTATATTCTGTCACCACACCACTAGGAGCTCACTTTCAGCTTTCTGTGAGACTGTCACCTAGCACCGACGAGGTGGCATTGTACATGTCTACAGTCCCATATGCTAGTGCCGTGGAAAGTCTGATGTATATTATGGTTTGTACACGTAGGGGTGGCAAACGGGTTGGGCCAGGTCAGGTTCGGGTCGAGTCAGATTTGACCCGACCCGAATAAGGGTAAACCCAAACCCGACCCGAATTAAATTCGGGTCAGGGTTCGGATACCTGTACCCGACCCGGCCGTGACCCAGGTGACCCGTACCCGACCCGGTTTGTCTTACGGGTTTGGTAAGGGTCGGGTTCGGGTCGGATTTGGTGTGAAAGAGTGATTTTTTTGCAAAAAATTTCAGGTTCGGATCCGGGTCGGGTTCGGGGTGAAAATAGTGAAATACGGGTCGAATTCGGGTCAACCGGTTCGAGGGCTCAACCCCGTACCCGACCCGGATTTTTATCCGGGTCGATCGGGTTGACCCGAATTCGACCCGACCCGGATTGGCCCATACCCATACCCGACCCAAGAGGCCATGATCGGGTCGGGTCGGGTCGGGTCTATTTTGCCACCCCTATGTACACGTCCAGACTTAGCTCGGGTAGTTGGAGTCGTTAACAGATACATGGCGAATCCAGGAAAGGAACGCTGGCAAGCTGTGAAATGGATAACGAGATATCTGAAGGGAATGGCTAGCATTTGATTGTGTTTTGGCAAGGGAGACGGGTTGGTGATATCTGGATTCTGCTATTCAGATTATGCGGGTGACAGAGTCAGAAGGAGATCTACGACTGGGTATGTGTTCACCTTAGGCAATGCCGCGATATCATAAAGATCAATCCTTCAGTCCATTGTAGCACTGTCAACCACGGAGGCGGAACTGATAGCTGTAGTTAATGCAATCAATGAAGGCAAGTACCTGAGAAGTCTAGTAAGAGACTTGGGTATACCGCAAAAAGCGATGAAGGTCTATTGCGACAGTCAGAGTGCAATTCACTTGGTGGAGCATCAGACCAATAGTTCGAGGACCAAGCATATAGAAGTGCATGGGGGAGAGGGAAGGGAGTGGCAGGGTTTGGCCTAGAAGAAGAGATGGAGAGGGAGAGGTAGAGAGGAGCTGACAACTTGCCCTTTCTTTCTCTTTTTCCTTAATTTCCCCTTTGTATTTTCTCATCTATTAATTCCTCCATTAAACACCATGCAATTCACGCAAAGATGACAAGTGGGCGTGTTAGGTGGCAAGTTTATGATGAGGACTAATTAACACATGACACATGTGAGGTGAGGTGTCATGCATAGGAAAATTATGATTTTATTTAGTTAGGAAAATATAAATACACCTAATAATACTTTGAGAATAATGGGTATCATACGCCATATGAGGCCTTGCCTCATATGCCCTCTCACAAAAAGGTGCCAAGTACACCAAGTACAAGCCCATGCTGGGCTTGTACTTGGCACCTTTTTGTGAGAGGGCATATGAGGCAAGGCCTCATATGGCGTATGATACTCATTATTCTATAATACTTTATGCCATACAATATACTATGTATTCGAATGAATGCTACATAATATGTGTTGAGTACATGGGCCCAGCCCATTAAGCAAGTAGATAAATTCTACTGGCTGGACGAAGATGGCCCGTGGCCCATAACATTTGGGTTGAATGAGTCAACCCAACCTCCCTCATAGTTCATTGCTCTTGGGTTTGACAAAGTCAAATCTTCTCATTAAATGGCCCATTTTCATAACCTTAATTAGAGGAATAAATGGCCAGAATAAATGGGGGTAGTTACTCTATTTGATGACTAATTCAAAGCCCACTAATGGGGTAATTAGTTGTCACTTAATGTGGATGGAAGTTACAAGTGAAGGGGAGAGAGAATAAATATCTCCAGAGAGAATGTGAAAAGGAGGTCAGATTCTCGTACGGGAGATCTCCAAGAAAGGCTAAGTGTCACACTAACTATACTCTCATCCCTCACTCTAAGATCTGGTTCTTCATCTTTCTCTATAGATTTTCATCTAATGGATATTAACTTGAGCGTCGGAGGGGGATTGATTGGGCCTCAACCCCAATCACCAATCGATTTTCTCATGATACATGATTGTGGAGACACCGCTGATTCGGGTTCAATATTACATATCTAACCCCCCATTTAGCCCTATTTTGTGCTCATGTGATGCTACATTGTTCTCTAATTCATACGTATTTTGTACACAATTATTTATTAGAGAAAACACTCAATTTGAGCACAAAACAGCAATTAATTGAGTATTTCTGCACTTCTTATATTTTTCCTAGCTTGGTCTCGATCTCACGATTCCAACGACTATTTATTTGTATTTTTCTGAGATCTGTGCTAATTACTGTGAATTTTTGAATGCAGAATACCAATAAAATAAAGTAATACGCACGAATCTTGGCGCATTACGTGGCAGCCATCCAGCGGCCCCCGCTCAAATCCGACGGCTGCGACGAAAGGGCGACGCGGCACGATAATCACCGTTGGATCTCGATCCAACGGCCACCATCGTCAACAAACACAACGAAAGAGCGGGCGACGTGGCTTCGTTAGCACCGTTGATGCGTGATCCAACGGGCCGGAGCGACTCGGATTCGAACGAGAAATGCGGGCGGCGGGGATCAATGTGGACCGTTGGATTTCGATCCAACGGATGATGTCGACCCCGCACTGAGCAGCGAACGGGCGAAGGCTAGGCTAAATCGTAGCCGTGCGATGATGATCAAACAGTGAATGGCGAAGCGAGTTTAATTCGATTTCGTTAGCGGATGCGGGCGCGCGCAAATCTCAACGCACACGTGGCTCGACCACGTTCATCCCGCCTTTTGATGGACGGTGGAGATTGGATCCGGCTGTTGGGTGCGGGTTTAAGCGATAATGGGTACGGTTTTGGACCCGTTAAGCCCAATAAACCTGCAATGCCTATTATATAAGCGTATTCTAGGGTTTTTGGGCGTATTATTGGCGTATTGGAGCACCTAGGAGCCGAATTTCCTCTCTGAAAAATTCTGTAAATTTCCAGAGGCTATTCTTCAGTTTTCCAGAGAGTTTTGAGCCTTAGCTTGGAGATTTGGTGATAGTTTCTTAAACTCTTACCCCGTATTTAGGTGTTTTTCATTGTATTTTGCTATTAGAACCATGTATTTTGCTATGATCATTGATTATTTCTGCATTATGAGTAGCTAAATCTTATTTGTGCATGGTATGGAGTAGTTAGGGGATGTGATTTGTGTTAGTTTGGTTGAATTTCATTGTGCTTAATCGATAATGTCGCTAAAGTTGTAATTTTTATTATTAAATCCTCTTTTTCATCTTCCAAAAGAAGTGATTAAGTTGATGATCGCCCCACAAGGGTGAGCTTTGATCTCTACAAAAGAGAGTTTCATACCGTATTTGTAGGATTATAATTTTAGCGACGATTTTATTCATCTTGTACCTGAATCCCCAAAAGGGTATTTTCTGATGAATCGCTCCCAAAAGGAGGATTTATTGAGTTATATTTAATCAACCAACGTATACGAATCACTGATCCTAACGAACCCATACCATGTGTATATTTCTCATATATATTTTCATACGCTAAGTTCGTCGTTCGCATTGATTACGCATTCACAACGCACTTTCACACCATCATCACCATCATTATTGAAGTGGTTAGTTTCTCTTCGTCAGATTTCTATTTGATTTGAGCTGTGGTTTCAACAGATTTTCTCCCGAGGATTCGACATCTGGACTCCCAGATTTTACTATTTGTACGGACTCTTGCGCTTGAGAGAAACACTATTTTGGGCCTACCAAGTTTTTGGCGCCGTTGCCGGGGAGAACGGTTTGTTACTGCGGTTTATTTCATTCAGAGGACCTTCGGTGAGATCTTTCCACTTTATTGTATATAAATTTTTGTTTGCTTTCATAAAAAAATAATATTTGTGCTAGTTTATGTGGCATAGGACTCCTAGGACACATAGGTTGACAAGACGTTTTGAGATGGCTAATAATAATATGGATGAAAATTTTAGCAACAACAACGAAAATAATGTGCAACCTGGAGTGCCTAGGACTTTAAAAGATTTACTCAGACCCACTAGGACTAGCATAGCTTCATGTTTTATTTTACCTACCGATGCAAATTCTTTCAATTTTAAACCTGGGGTGATCCACCTCTTACCCACCTTTCATGGGTTAGACAAGGAAAATCCATATCTTCGTATTAAAGGATTTGAGGAGGTATGCTTGACATGCTTTGATGGGAAAACTAGCAAGGATACGGTATATCTTAAACTGTTCCCATTTTCATTGAAAGGCAAAGCTAAAAATTGGTTGAATGCATTGCCATCACGTTTTATTACTACATGGATTGATTTGCAGGCTGAATTTCTAAAGAAGTTTTTTCCTATTCACGGGACACAGGGACTGAAGCGGCAGATCATGAACTTTGCCCAGAAAAGCGAGGAGACATTCTACCTGGCATTTGAAAGGTTCAATGAGCTGTTGCTTGCATGTCCACACAATGGCTTCGACAAAAGCAGGATTATTGGCTTCTTCTACGATGGAATGCAGCCGCAGATGAAGCAATTTGTAGAGATGATGTGCAATGGAGGATTCTTTGATAAAGAGCCAGATGAAGCTTGGACGTACCTGGAGGAGATAGCAGAAAATGCGCAGACATGGGACACTACTTCAGACTATGACAGAGGAGGCCACTCTGCACCATCTCAGCCTACACGATGAGCGGTATTCAATTTAAAGCCAGAGGATGCGTTGGAGGCAAAGATGGAGGCCATGATCACGAACAAGCTTCATGCCATGAATTTGAAAGAGGCCAAGGCAGTTGAGATAGAGCAAATTTGTGCACTTTGCGACGTTGGTGGCCACGACACTAATGCTTGTCCTACACTTCCAGCTTTGAAGAGCATGCTAGGAAATCCAACGGGGGTGAATCAAGTGTCATTGAACTACCAGAACTTCAATTCCAACAATAAGGGGTGGCGCAATAATCCAAACTTAAACTGGGGCCCCAATCAGCAACCTCAGCAGCAAGCTCCACCACCGTTCAGACAAAATCAATATAACAACAATTATCAAGGTGGGAACCAAAGGAGGGACCATGAGCCAGTGCAACAACAACAGATGCAACCATTTGGCGATGCGCTTCAGCAGCTTATTCAACTACAACAAGCCCAAATGTAGCAACAACAGGCTCAATTTTAGGCTCAGCAGACTCAAAACCAGCAAATGAGCGAAAGCTTGGCGAGGCTCACAGCAACATTGGAGAAAGGTAAGCTTCCAATCAATTCCAAATCCTAATATGGGCTCATCTTCTTCTGCAGGTAACAATATGAAGCCATGCCAAGCTGTGTCAACTTTGAGGAGTGGAAAAGAGATTCAGAAGCCTGACCCACCAAGTAGAGATGCTGAGCAAGAGGAGGGAATTCAGACCCAAGAAGAGGAAATTCAAGAGCAAGAGAAGATGCAGGAAGAGAGCACGGAAGTGGGTTTGAGCAAAAATATCATTAAAGAGAAGGAACCCGCAGCATATGTACCTGCAGCACCTTTCCCTCGTCGGCTACTTCAAAAAAACAAAGATAAGTATCAAACTGAGATTCGTGAAATTTTTCAAAAGTGCCAGATAAATATTCCATTGCTTGATGCTATTAATCAGATACCTGCCTATGCCAAATTTTTGAAAGACTTGTGCACTGTTAAGAGAAAATTAAATGTGAAAAAGAAAGCATTTTTGACTGAACAGGTTAGCTCTATTGTGCAACAAAATACACCACCTAAATTTAGAGACCCTGGATCACCCACCATCACTTGCACCATTGGCACTAAAAAGATTGGAAATGCTTTATTGGATTTAGGGTCTAGTGTCAATATCTTGCCATATCCTATTTTTGTGCAGCTTGGGTTAGGACAGCTAAAGCCTACATCTGTTATATTGCAACTAGCTGATAGATCTATTAAAGTTCCAAAGGGATGCATTGAGGATGTCCTTGTTCAGGTGGACAAATTTTACTACCCTGCAGACTTTATATTTCTAGACATCCAATGACCCCAAACTGCCAATGCTACTCCTATCATCCTAGGTAGACCATTTCTAGCGACATGCAATGCTTTAATAAATTGTAGGGATGGTCAACTGAAAATTACTTTTGGCAACATGACTTTGGATTTGAATATTTTTAATACTTGCAAGTTGCCACATGTGGATGATGAGATTGAGAGGGTGCATATGATTGACTCATTGGTGGATGATTATATTTGCTCTGAATTTTGTGTTGATACTTCTATTGTTGAGACTATTATTGGTGATTCTGATGACATCTCTTTTGTGCAGGAGAACGTGAAGGAGCTTAACGCAGTATGGGAGCCTAGGTTCGAGGCTTTGCCACCTAATGCATCAATTCAAATTTCATCAGAGGTGGAGGATCCAAAGCCCGAATTGAAGCCACTTCCTGAATATCTCAAGTATGCCTTCCTAGGAAACGAAAACAGCTTCCCTGTGGTAATATCTTCTAAACTCTCTTTAGAACAGGAAAGCTCTTTACTTGATGTGCTAAGAAAGCATAGAGGTGCTATTGGTTGGTCCATTGCTGACATAAAAGGTATTAGCCCTATGGTATGCATGCATCACATTTATTTGGAGGATGACGCCAAACCCACTAGAGAAATACAACGTAGGTTAAATCCAACATTAAAAGAAGTGGTGAAAGGCGAGGTACTAAAATTATTGGATGCAGGTATTATTTATCCTATTTCTGACAGCAAGTGGGTCAGCCCTACACATGTTGTTCCTAAAAAGTCTGGCCTCACCGTGGTTAAAAATGAGAATAATGAGCTTATCCCAGTTAGAGCCACCACAGGTTGGAGGATGTGCATAGACTATAGGAAGTTGAACTCCCGAACTAGAAAAGATCATTTCCCTCTTCCATTTCTTGACCAGATTTTAGAGAGTGTGTTGGACATGAGTATTATTATTTTCTAGACGGTTATTCAGGTTATTATCAGATTGAGATTGCACCTGAGGACCAGGAAAAGACCACCTTTACCTGTCCCTTTGGTACTTTTGCATTTAAAAGAATGCAGTTTGGTTTATGTAATGCTCCAGCTACTTTTCAGCGATGCATGCTCAGTATTTTTGATGACATGGTTGAGAAAATTGTTGAGGTATTTATGGATGATTTTTCAGTATATGGTAGCTATTTTCATGATTGTTTAGCTAACTAGGCTCTTGTTTTTGACAGGTGCATTGAGAAGAACCTCCTATTGAATTGGGAGAAGTGTCATTTTATGACCACAGAGGGACTTGTCCTTGGTCACCTGGTTTCTAAAGATGGTATACAGGTAGACAGAGCTAAGGTACCAGACTGGTCCCTACCATTTGAAATAATGTGTGACGCAAGCAATTACGCAGTTGGTGCAGTCCTAGGCCAAAGAAAAGACAAAGTTCCAGTGATGATTTACTACGCTAGCAAGACATTAAATGACGCTCAGAGGAACTATACGACCACAGAGAAGGAGTTGCTGGCTGTAGTATTTGCGTTCGAAAAATTCAGGAGCTATATTTTGGGATCACCTATTTTGATATATACTGATCACTCTGCTTTAAAATATTTATTGTCTAAAAAAGATACTAAGCCTCGATTGATACGATGGATTTTATTGTTGCAGGAGTTCAATGTCATAATCAAGGACAAGAAAGGCATGGAGAATCTAGTAGCTGACCATTTATCACGATTGACAGTAGGCCTTGATTCAGCAGATGTGCCTTTGAAGGACTCCTTTCCTGACGAGCATCTTTTTAGCGTTTCCACCTCTCCATGGTATGCTGATATAGTAAATTATCTTGTGACTGGTAAGACCCCTGACACTTGGTCTCTTCAAGACTTTAAAAGGTTCAAGTATGAGGTAAAATATTTCTTCTTTGATGATCCGTACCTCTATAAATATTGTAGTGACCAAATTGTTAGGAGATGCATTCCTGACCATGAAATAACCAGTGTGATACAATTTTGTCATGATGGAGTGTGTGGTGGATATTTTTCCGCGAACAAAACTGTGGCAAAAATCTCGCAATGTGGCTTTTATTGGCCAACTATGTTTAAAGATACATTTCATTATTGCAAGACTTGTGCTGCATGCCAACAATTAGGGGGTATTACAAGACGTAACATGATGCCTTTAACCCCCATTTAGAGATTGAAATATTTGATTGTTGGGGCATAGATTTCATGGGACCTTTCCCACCTTCTTTTGGATATGCTTATATTTTGGTCTGTATTGATTATGTTTCTAAATGGGTGGAAGCTATTCCTTGCAGGTCGAACGACACTTCTGTTGTGCTTAAGTTCCTCAAAGAGAACATCTTCTCGAGATTTGGAGTGCCAAAGGCCTTGATCAGTGATGGAGGGTCTCATTTTTGCAACCGCATGTTCGCTACTTTAATGAAGAGGTTTGGGGTCACACATAAAGTTTCTACTCTGTATCACCCTCAAACCAATGGTCAAGCAGAGTTGGCAAATAGAGAGATCAAAGGAATTCTACAGAAAACGGTGAATCCATCAAGGAAAGATTGGAGTTTGCGCTTACCTGAAGCGTTATGGGCCTACAGGACGGCCTACAAAACAATTTTGGAGATGTCACCTTACCGTCTTGTTTTTGGGAAGTCTTGTCACTTACCTGTTGAATTGGAACATAGATCTTACTGGGCTATAAAAAAATTGAATTTTGATACTGATTCATCTTTTTCTTCTCGCAGGTTACAATTGTTGGAGCTAGCGGAGTTGAGGAGAAATGCATATGATAACGCCAAAATATCAAAAGAGAGGATGAAATCCGTCCACGACATGATGATCCTACGGAGGGAGTTCACCCCAGGCCAAAAAGTTCTGCTATACAATTCCAGGCTACACATCTTTCCCGGGAAGCTTCGCTCTAGGTGGTATGGACCTTTCACAGTCAAAGAAGTTTTCCCACATGGCGCAGTGCTATTATTGAACGAAAAAGATGGAAGTGAGTTCAAGGTGAATGGCCAAAGATTGAAGCATTTTCACGAGCCTTGGACCAAGGAAGCGAGCACCATGGATCTCACAGACCCACCTTCGGGTGGGGACTAATCAGGTGTGTTCTTTCCATGATTCCCTCTTCCTAACATTGAGGACAATGTCTATTTTAAGTTGGGGGGAGGGTATAACTTTTAGGATTATTATTATTTTTTTCTTCTTTTTCTTTTAGGATTTTATTTTTTTTAGTTCCCTTTTTGCATTGAAAATTTTTTTTTGAGTTAAGATATATCACCAAAAATCTATTTTACCTAGAAATGACCCTCATGTGATGAAATTTCTCGAAGTATACTCACCACCGTACACATATGATTTATTTTCCTCCACCACTATTGTTAAATATTTCAGTCTCATTTTACATGAATGCGAGTACTTGTGGTAAATTCCTTTGATACATCTCAATGGCAAGATTACTTGATGACTTAATGAATCTAGAAATTATGGATTAGCAAGTAGTATGCTTTCATTGGAACATACCAAAGTTCATGCATCAATAATTCATAAAATATCTGGAGCATTGCTTTTTATCTCGTACTCATTGCTATTTGCATGCTTGGTATGATCTTGGGTAGAAAAGTGTACACCATCTTTTGAAATGATTAGGATAACCCATTCTTGTGAAAGATTAAAGAAAAAGAAGCTATCTTGCTAAGTTATTTATGCACACACAAAAGAAGAGAAAAAAATGAGATGAATGAAGAAAAAAGAAATGAATAAATGTATTACCAAAGAAATAACTTGGTTGGCTCGAGTAGTACAGTCCGAGGGGCCCTTCTTGGCCTAATGCCCTATTATCGTCTGATTTAGGAGCCATTGACCAGAACCTCAATCATTTGATGGAGCGATCCAAGTTATACATTTGTCTGTGAATGTTGCTTGATGCGCGTTACGCGGAACTATTAAATAAGCGAAAGAAAATAGAGAATAAGTGTGCATAATTAGCAAGGCAAGAGAACTTCCAAAGCTTAAAGAAAACACAAGATGTGGTGTGATCTCTTATGAATGAAGATTGACGTGTGTATGCTTTGATACCATTTTATTTTTAATGCTTGCTTTGCATGAAACATCTACGCCCCAAGTTAGAACATTTGATTGAACGGTGTGAGCCATTGATTTTGTACACTATGAGCTATGAAGTAATGAATAGTAAAGTTAAGTCTATTTTATAACCATTTGAGATACTTGATCTTCATATTTAAACCCACAAGCACCACTATTTCTAAGATTGAAATATTGATATTAGTGTGTGGTTAACTTCTTTTGTCGTTGTAGTATAGTGGTGAGTGATTTGAGATCTGATAAGGTGATCTAGGTGCATATTTGATATTATATTTCGCTCTTTTTGCTAGAGACTAGCAAATCGCTAGTTGGGGGGTGTGATTCGGGTTCAATATTACATATTTAACCCCCCCATTTAGCCCTATTTTGTGCTCATGTGATGCTACATTGTTCTCTAATTCATACGTATTTTGTACACAATTATTTATTAGAGAAAACACTCAATTTGAGCATAAAACAGAAATTAATTGAGTATTTCTGCACTTCTTATATTTTTCCTAGCTTGGTCTCGATCTCACGATTCCAACGACTATTTATTTGTATTTTTCTGAGATTTGTGCTAATTACTGTGAATTTTTGAATGCAGAATACCAATAAAATAAAGTAATACGCACGAATCTTGGCGCATTACGTGGCAGCCATCCAGCGGCCCCCGCTCAAATCCGACGGCTGCGACGAAAGGGCGACGCGGCACGATAATCACCGTTGGATCTCGATCCAACGGCCACCATCGTCAGCAAACACAGCGAAAGAGCGGGCGACGTGGCTTCGTTAGCACCGTTGATGCGTGATCCAACGGGCCGGAGAGACTCGGATTCGAACGAGAAATGCGGGCGGCGGGGATCAATGTGGACCGTTGGATTTCGATCCAACGGATGATGTCGACCCCGCACTGAGCAGCGAACGGGCGAAGGCTAGGCTAAATCGCAGCCGTGCGATGATGATCAAATGGTGAATAGCGAAGCGAGTTTAATTCGATTTCATTAGCGGATGCGGGCGCGCGCAAATCTCAACGCACACGTGGCTCGACCACGTTCATCCCGCCTTTTGATGGACGGTGGAGATTGGATCCGGCTGTTGGGTGCGGGTTTAAGCGATAATGGGTACGGTTTTGGACCCGTTAAGCCCAATAAACCCGCAATGCCTATTATATAAGCGTATTCTAGGGTTTTTGGGCGTATTATTGGCGTATTGGAGCACCTAGGAGCTGAATTTCCTCTCTGAAAAATCCTGTAAATTTCCAGAGGCTATTCTTCAGTTTTCCAGAGAGTTTTGAGCCTTAGCTTGGAGATTTGGTGATAGTTTCTTAAACTCTTACCCCGTATTTAGGTGTTTTTCATTGTATTTTGCTATTAGAACCATGTATTTTGCTATGATCATTGATTATTTCTGCATTATGAGTAGCTAAATCTTATTTGTGCATGGTATGGAGTAGTTAGAGGATGTGATTTGTGTTAGTTTGGTTGAATTTCATTGTGCTTAATCGATAATGTCGCTAAAGTTGTAATTTTTATTATTAAATCCTCTTTTTCATCTTTCAAAAGAAGTGATTAAGTTGATGATCGCCCCACAAGGGTGAGCTTTGATCTCTCCAAAAGAGAGTTTCATACCGTATTTGTAGGATTATAATTTTAGCGACGATTTTATTCATCTTGTGCTTGAACCCCCAAAAGGGTATTTTCCGATGAATCGCTCCCAAAAGGAGGATTTATTGAGTTATATTTAATCAACCAACGTATATGAATCACTGATCCTAACAAACCCATACCATGTGCATATTTCTCATATATATTTTCATACGCTAAGTTCGTCGTTCGCATTGATTACGTATTCACAACGCACTTTCACACCATCATCACCATCATTATTGAAGTGGTTAGTTTCTCTTCGTCAGATTTCTATTTGATTTGAGCTGTGGTTTCAACAGATTTTCTCCCGAGGATTCGACATCTGGACTCCCAGATTTTACTACTTGTACGGACTCTTGCACTTGAGAGAAGCACTATTTTGGGCCTACCAACCGCAAAGCTAGGGGACGTCCATCTGTGAAGGCTGACCCTAGTGCCCACGACCCGGATATGCTCGTTCATGGGTCCCATCTCTTAAACGATGAAGGATCGATCCAACGGAAGCGTCCTCGTCGACCCAACAACCGTTTCGGTCAATTATGGCCTTAACAGTTTGGTGTCGTCTGTGGGAAACCACGAGTCGACGTCCCCGTCTTTGCAAAACCAAATATTATGTTAATTCGACCCCATTCAAAGGCCGGAAAGGCCAATACTCAAGGAAAGTCGAGCAATGGAAGTTTCACCCATTTATTGCTCATGTCTTTTTCCAAAGCTTCATAAGACAAATAGTGCAGTTGGAAGGCTAGATACATACCCTTGGTTAAACACTATAGAACTTTATTGACAGGATAAACGAAAGAAATTTGATTACAATTTCGATCCTCTATCTTTGGCAGTTCTTTTCGCTCCAGGCCCTTCCCTAGAAGAATTGATCGAGCGTTCAGTCTATGTCGGCAAGTGCCTCGTTTCTCATCCAATCAAGCTTGCAAGAACTATGGTGGAAATCAATACCACTGACTCTTTCGTCGAAGAAAAAGGGGGAGATCTGGCCTCCTTCAACAAACTTCAATTAGGGTCGGCGAGAAGCATCGATTTACACTGCCAAGGGGACATCGATCGATCAGACATCGATTTCGACCTACCTCGTGGAACAATTGAATATCCATTCAGCTCTGTTTCTAATCGAGTTTCTTCAACTGCTCTTGGCAAAGACCTGTCGTGCCCTGCTTCTCATTATACTTGGGAGCAAGGACGCAAGTGGGTCTGCATTGCGTAAAACAAGAAGGATGTACTTTTTCTTTTCTTACTCTTGGTTTAAGCACAATAAGTGTCTGTGAGAACAACCTTGCAGATTCTTACATGACAACTCAAATAACACAGATAATTGTTTTATTACAATCTTAATGTCTCAGAAAGGATACAACAAAGAATGAAATGAGGAGAGGGTCTAAAACCCATACAGATATTAAAAGAGAAATAAGTACAACGATGCTGCGAAAGTACGATGCTCCTCAGCGGGGAAACTCGGCGGCAAGGCACTCCTGAACAACCTGCTCAGTCTCTTAGCTTTCTCCTCTGCAAATTCGTCTAGAACCTGCGGTATATTTCACAAGATAGAAACAAGGAAATATACGTCAGCGAGGGTTGCTCGGCAAGATTTAGAATGTTAAGAAAGTTGACCCTCGGTAAGGTTTTCAAAATCATTGTGAGTGACATAATACGATTACATTAATTAAAGCATGGCAGCGTAAGAAATGTATGGCATAGCAAATGTGGTGTACAGAGTGGTAAGCATAGCTAGTGTAGTGTACAAAGTAGTGAGCATAACAATTGTAGTGTGCAAAGTAGTAAGCATGGCAAGTGTAATGTGAAAGGTAATAAGCATGGCAAGTGTAGTGTGCAAAGTAATAAGCATGGCATTTCTAACGATTTTAAGTAAAGTACTACTAAGCATGACAGTTCTAATGAATTTAAGCAAGCACTATAAACATGATAATCCTAATGTACGAGTAAGGTAGCAACAATTATTTCAAATTCTATGCAATGTTTTCTATCATGCATATGGTTCTCGCTTTTAAGACGTGGTGAGTGAATCATACCTTCTCATGGGTGTATAATCGTGATTGACGCTACCCACCGCATGCGGGTGGTGCTCTTGAAGGGGGACATTTTCACACGCTTAGTGGCCGCTCAACCCTAACCTCATCTCAAATGTTGTGCTGGAACACGAGCCAACCTAATCAATGCACGAGTTCACGAATTCAAGATATTCCATTCCATCAAGATATTCCATTGCATCAAGGTATTCCATCAATATCCATTCTATCAAATGTGTACAAGCATGTTAATTATCAGCATGGTAGGCAGTGTGATATAAAACAATATTAACAGTTCCATCAAGATATTTCAAATTAAATGTAACAATACTTTAAAACACGGAGAATGCGCACTTGCCTGACTTGGCGATTCTGATGTCGGAGTGATTGTGGTGAGAGACGCGGTTTATCTGCGTCATTAGATTTGATGTAAGATGAAAGTTTTTAGGCTATAAAAATATTACTAGCTAACACATATAATACTTACTGCATTACTAACATTTAACAGCTAATATACTAATGTACCTATATAACTAACTTACATGTTTTACGGTCCTGATTATTATTAACAAATGATCATATAAGCTAAGTAGCGTACATTACTTATAATAATACACTAACCTATATAAATAAAACTGTAGATATACATATATCAACTAACACTAACCTATATAAATACATATATAGTACATAGTATAGTATATGTATTATAACAACTACTAACAATTCCACTAATATGTTGTTACAAGGTACTGCCACTATAACTATATACTAACTGTTAATATTAATAATCAACTAAAGTACTGTTATTAAACTATCATTGATTCGGGTTGAATATTGTATATTTAACATCTCATTTAGCCATATTTTGTGCTTATAAGATGCTCAATTGGTCTCTAATACGTTCGTATTTTGTGTATCGTCATTTATTAGAGATATCACTTGATTTAAGCATAAAACAGCAATAAACTGAGTATTTCTGTACTTTTTATATTTTTCATGGCTAGCTCTCGGTCTCACAATTCCAACGACTATTTATTTATATTTTTTGAGATCTGTGCTAATTACGGTGAATTTTTGAATGCAGAATACCAATTAATTGGAGAAATACGCAAGGAAATATGAAAATACGTCGCGCACCGCTCCGCCAGCCTGGGACACGTGGCGTCCATCCAGAATATCCCCGCCATATCGGACGCTCAGCGTGAGGGGGCGACGTGGCATGTTGCGCGCCGTTGGATTCTCATCCAACGGCCTGGAACGAGGCGGATTCGAATTGCGAAGCGGGCAACGTGGCCAAATCCAGCGCGTTGATCGAAGATCCGACGGCGCGTACAAACTTTCGAAGAGAACGTAGAGGGCGGCATTTGGCGGAGCGACGTGGCAAAATTTCGATCGCCCGATCACGATCGAACGGCTGAGCATCAAGCCGTGAGCGAGTCGAAGAGCGCAGCATTTTAGAGCGATGTGGCGTAATTCCATCTGTGTGATGCTAATCAAACGGTCGATAACGCAGGCACCGAGTGATCGAATTCGCGGAGCGCGAATCTTGGAGCACACGTGGCATCCTATTGTTAGATCCCGCTTTGATGAGCGGCTGAAAATTGCGTCGGTCGTGGTTTCGGGTTTAAGTTGTTTTTGGGTGTGAATTTGGGACCCGTTAGCACATTAAAACCTGCAATGAATTGTATTTAAGGTATTCTATGGGTTTTGCTCCGTATTCTTGGCGTATTTGGGCGATTTTGGCGGCGATTTTTGCAGAATTCTCCTGAGTTTACAGAGCGCAACCTGGGGTATTTTTTAGAGAGCTTTTAGACGAAGAAGAAGATGTTTCTTAGGCAAAAAGAGGGTGTTTTGGGTGATATCTGTTGACCTCAATTGTTTATTTTCAATTCCACCTACTTCTATTGATTAGAACCATGTTAATATGATGAAATCCTTTGTTATTTTCAGTATGTGTGGCTAAATTCTTATTGTGCATGATATGGTGTAGTTAGGGGACATGATGTGTATTTATTTGGTTGAATCTTCATGCTAAAATTATTGACGTTGATAAAGTTATAGTCTTTATTTAAAATCTCCTCTTCATCTTTTACAAGAACATGATTGAGTTGATGATCACCTCACGAGGGTGAGTTTTGATCTCCCCAAAAGGAAGTTTCATCTCTTATATTTAAAAGATTATAGCTTTAGCAACAACCTTATTCAATTTTGTGCTTTAATCCCCACAAGGGTATTTTCCGATGAATTTCTCTCAAAAAGAGATTTCATTGAGTTATCTTTAATCAACCAAGTTAATACAAATCATGGACCCTAATGAACACATATCATGTGCATACTTTTCATAGATATTTTATATAAACGAAACTTTCTTTTGCTTGTATTGTTCACAAATTAAAAACCACGATCAAATCTCATTCAAACCATCATCATCAAAAGTGGTTGGTCTCTTTACGTTTAATCCCTATTTGATTTGAGCTTTGTGGTTGCAACAAGTTTTCTCCCGAGGATTCGACATCTGGACTCCCAGATCTATATTACTTGCATGGACTCTTACGCTTGAGAGTAGCACATTTTTTGGCTAAGCAAGTTTTTGGCGTCGTTGCCTGGGAGAACGGTTTGTTACCACAGTTTATTTCATTCAGAGGACCTTCGGTGAAATCTTTCCACTTTAATGTTCATAAATTTTTGTTTATTGTTATGTATATAAAAATTTGTGCAAGGAACCTAGTTTATGTGGCATATGACTTCTAGGACACAGAGGTTGACTAGACACTTTGAAATGGCTGCTAATAAGAATAACATGGACAAAAACTTTAGTAACAACAATGAAAATAATGTGCAACCTGGAGTTCCTATAACTTTTAAAGATCTTCTCAGACCCACTAGGACTAGCACAGCTTCATGCTTTATCTTACCCACTGATGCAAATTCTTTTAATTTCAAACCAGGGGTAATCCAACTCCTGACCACCTTTCATGAGTTAGACAAGGAAACCCCTTATCTTCGTATAAAAGGATTTGAGGAAGTTTGCTTGACATGTTTTGATGGAAAGACTAGTGAAGACACGGTATATCCGAAATTGTTTCCATTCTCACTAAAAGATAAAGCTAAAAATTGGTTAAATGCATTACCAGCACGTTCTATTACTACATGGATTGACTTGCAGGCTGAGTTCTTAAAAAAATTTCCTATTCACAGGACACATGGATTGAAAAGACAGATCATGAACTTTGCCCAGAAAAGCGAGGAAACATTCTATCATGCTTTTGAAAGGTTCAATGAGCTATTGCTATCATGTCCACATAATGGCTTCGACAAAAGCAGGATTATTGGCTTCTTATACGATGGACTGCAACCTCAGATGAAATAATTTGTAGAATGATGTGCAATGGAAGATTTTTTGATAAAGAGCCAGATGAAGCTTGGACGTACTTGGAGGATATAGCAGAGAATGCACAAACTTGGGATACTACTTTAGAGTATGACAGGGGAGGACCCTCTGTACCTTCCCAGCCAACACGTGCAGGGGTATACAATTTGAAGCCAGAAGATGCGTTGGAGGAAAAAATGGAAGCAATGATTACAAACAAGCTTCAAGCTCTCAATATGAAAGATGCCAAAGTAGTTGAGATAGAGCAGAGTTGTGCACTTTGCGATGTTGGTGGCCACGACACCGGTACCTGCCCCACACTTCCAACTTTGAAGAGCATGCTAGGCAATCCAACAAGGGTGAACCAAGTATCCACAAACTACCAGGGCTTCAATTCCAACAACAAGGGGTGGTGCAGCAGTCCTAACTTAAATTGGGGCCCCAATCAGCAACCTCTGCAACAAGCTCCTCCTCAGTTTAGACAATCACAATACAACAACAACTACCAAGGGAAAACCAAAGGAGGGACCAAGAGCCAATGCAACAACAACATATGCAACCATTTGGAGATGCACTTCAGCAGCTTATTCAATTGTAGCAAGCCCAAATGCAACAACAACAACAGGCTCAGTTTCAGGCTCAACAGACTCAAAACCAATAGATGAGTGAAAGCTTAGCTAGGCTTACGGCAACATTGGAGAAAGGTAAGCTTCCATCACAATCAATTCCGAATCCTAATATGAGCTCATCTTCTTCTGCAGGTAATAATATGAAGCCTTGCTAAGTCGTGTCCACTCTGAGGAATGGGAAGGAAATTCAAAAACCTGACCCACCAAGCCGAGAAGCTGAACAAGAGGATGAAATTCAAATGCAAGAAAAGGTGCAGGAGAAGAGCACGGATGTGGGTCTGAATAATAATGTCATTAAAGAGAAAGAGCCCGCAACATATGTACCTCCAACACCTTTCCCTCATCGGCTACTTCAGAAAAATAAAGATAAGTATCAATCCGAAAATCGTGAAATTTTTCAGAAGTACCAAATAAATATTCCACTGCTTGATGCTATAAATCAAATACCTGCATATGCTAAATTTTTTAAAGACCTGTGCACTATTAAATGGAAATTGAATGTGAAGAAAAAAGTATTTTTACCTCAACAGGTTAGTTCTATTGTGCAACAAAATACACCACCTAAATTTAGAGATCCTGGATCACCATTACTTGTACTATTGGCACTAAAAAGATTGGAAATGCTTTATTGGATTTAGGGTCTAGTGTTAATATCTTTCCATATCCCATCTTTGTGCAGCTTGGGTTAGGAGAACTAAAACAAACATCTGTCATATTACAATTAGGTGATAAATCTATTAAAGTTCCAAAGGGATGCATTGAGGATGTCCTCGTTCACGTAGACAAATTTTACTATCCTGCAGACTTTATAGTTTTATCCATTCAAGGACCCCAAACTGCCAATTCCACTCCCATCATCCTAGGTAGACCGTTCCTGGCAACATGCAATGCTTTACTAAATTATAGGGATGGTCAACTTAAAATCACTTTTGGTAACATGACTTTGGATTTGAATATATTTAATACTTGCAAGTTACCAAATGTGGATGATGATGTTGAAAAGGTAAACATGATTGACTCATTAGTGGATGATTATATTTGCTCTGAATTTTATGGTGATGCTAATATTATTGAAACAATTGTGAAAGATACTGATGACATCTTTCTTGTGCAGGAAAATGTGAAGGAACTCAACGCGATATGGCAGCCTAAGTTCGAGGCTTTGCCACCAAATTCACCAACTCAAATGTCATCTGAAGTGGAGACCCAAAGCCTGAATTAAAGCCACTACCTGAATATCTCAAGTATGCCTTTCTTGGAAATGAAAACAGCTTCCCTGTGGTAATATCTTCTAAACTCTCTTTAGAACAGGAAAGCTCTTTACTTAATGTAACGACCAGTATTTTTAGGCGTGTTTTCGATTGTGCGTACCGGTATTTTTCTTCAGTCATTCAGATAACTTTTCGTCATGCGAGCGCGTCACTGTTTTCGTTTTACCGTGTCGTCATTATTTACCATCAAATTTAACTAAAATAATTTAACTTAATTATCGTGCTAATTACCAATTGATAATCCCTTTAATTATTTCACTAATTACATTATTTCACTAATTACGTTATCTTACTAATTACAACTTGCTAATCACTTTTAGATTTTACTAATTACTTATTTATTTTATCAATTACATTTAATTTTACTTAATTACTTAATTTATTTAACCTCATATCTTAACAACCTATGATCCACGTTTCAAAATTTAAAGGAAAAAAACGTTAAGGAAGAGAAACACATTTGTTAACCATGTTCCTTCCCCCTACCAATTAGTCAAAATCCTCATTAATTCCCATCACCTAATCTAATTGACTGTCCCCTGCTAAATCCCCTTAAGAACAGGCAACGTTCTCTCCTCTGCAAAACGAATCATCCCAAATCATCTTCCCAAACAAATTTCTCAGAGCCAAACCAAAATCAGCCACAGAATCAGTTTCCCATACTTTCCTTCCAAAAATCATTTTTTCAAACAACAAATCCAAACTGAAATTGAAGATGATGAAAACATCAAATCTAAACCCATTTCAGATTTGTTCAAAGTTCAGACCTGAAACAAATTTCAAACCAACAAACTCCAAACCTTCTCCTTCCTCCTCCCTCTCCCCTAGGCCTCCACCCTCCTCACCATCAACCCTCCAGCGCGTGCCGCCGCCGTGAGGAGCCACCGACCACCACGAGCAGCCTGCCGCCGACCGCCCAGCAGTGCGCCGTCGGACCGCCGCCGCCTTGCGCCCGGAAAACGCCCCGTCGATCGTCGGCCTGTCCTCCCCCGTCGTCGCGCAGTTGAGAAGCTCCCTCCCCCTTTGATTTTGCGTAAACCCTTGATATCCTTGGGCTGCCGAACTTTGCAAGCAAAAAAAAAAAGAAAACAAGAACAGAACATGAGGAGAGAAAAGGAGACAGAGGGACTGAGAGAAGGAAAGGAGGACAACGTGTTTTTGGGATGGCCTTATTAAATATTAAAGGAATGAAAGAGTATTAAGAGATATTAATATTTGATAGTAATATCTTAAACATGTTGAATAATAAATAAAAGTGTCAGCCTTGGCCTTATATTAATTAGTTGGTTGACAGCCTTATCTATATGGTTGGTTGACAGTATTAAAAAAATGTTAGGGTTATATTTTTACGCATGCTAACTTTTACCCCAAGTCAAACTAGTAGGTGCAGTAGGTGTAGAGTAGGTAAGATTATTAAGCATGATGTTAACATTACCATTAGTTATGTTAACCTTACCATTAGCTAGAATGAAATTAGTATTAATATGTTGTTAAGTATTAATTTATAAATTAACCGGTCGGTAGTAAATTTTAGTAACTTGTTGTTAGACCATATCAGAATCAATAAGATGTATCAGGTTAGTGTGACACAATATAGACCTTAACCTAGCCAGACAACCCAATAAATTAAACGAACCCATTTTAGAGATTATTACGATAATATGTTTATTCACGAAAAATCTAATTCTGTGAATTGTTAACCCAAAACAGAGAGCCGGACGTACCAACCCGTAGTAACCGTCAAGACGAACCCAACGGCACCCAAATCACCGAAATCAGGCAAGTATACGATTTATAGTGAATTTTCGAAGTTGGATGTTAAATTAGTCTTTTGAATGCAAAGTTGCATAACTTAAAATCTACCCGTGAAATGACACGTGATATTACCACCATGACATCTGTGACTAAAAATGTGATCCAACGGCATATAACTTGACATAACTTAGTTTAGAACAATAACAAGAAAAATCAACTTTCTGTTCGTTTTCGTTAAAATCGCATGTTCGCTCTTTTTACTAAATTATTGCGAATGCTGTTTTGGATACTCTTGTAACATAGAAAATGCTACACGGAAATAAATGATCATGTTATTTAATTGATGCATGCCTTGAAATAATTAACTAGCGTGTGACATCGTGAGATCGTGCGCCTCGAAGGCGGAATCGTGACTTTTCGTGTTGTCATTGAGTTGACAAATTCGTGCTTGTGAAATAACTAGGCTGGCTCATGTTCCAGCACAAATCTTGGGTGGGATTAGGGTTGGGCGGATACTAGGCATACGAAAAAGTACTCTCTTCAAGGGCACCACCCGTATGCGGAGCGTCAATCACGGTAAGCCCCTGTGAGAAGAACGACTCACGCATCACGACCTAAAGGCGAGAACCCTATTATAGACATGACATGCTAACAATCGTGAATGCTAACAATCGTGAATGCTAACAATCATGAAATGCTAAACTTGCAACTTGAAATTGTTATCTCAGTTATAGTGACATGCTAATGAACCAAAGGAAAGATTTACTTTACGTGTTTCACTGCTTAGAACTGCATGATAGGATGTCTTTACTTTATTTCATTTTATAACCAGCCTGTTTAATCTTGTTGTCTCTATCTCATTTAAACTATTAATGCTCCTTAAATTCAATATAAATTTGTATATATCTTGCCTCGGGTTTCTAATCTTTACTTACAGACCCTTGCTGACATACATTCATGTTTTTGGATGTATGTTAGATTCAGAGACTGAGTACCAGGAGGTTCCTTACGAGACACCTGACTTGGAGAGTCAGGAGTTCGCTGTAGACGCCGAGTCTCTCCCTACGGAGGACTAGTGGACTTTGCCGTTGCTGCTTATCTTTAGTTTACTTTCAGTTGTTGTTGAGTGTACGTCTTTACTTTGGCCCAGCTGTGGCTTGTTGTTGTATTTCGTGTACGGACGCTTATTATTCTGGATGTGGCTTGTAATGTATGAATATTTTTATCGTTCTGAAAAGCATGCAAAGGACCTCCCCTGTGTAGACGCTTAATGAGCTCGAGCTTCACCGATCCAATTCATGCGGACCTCAGTAACGTCCTCGCGCCCGTCATCTTTTGGGAAGCGGGGCATTACAAGTTTTAGTGGTGACCCATGCAGGTCATCTCTTTGTATTTGAGAATTCAGAACAATGAGAATATTTTTCATTAGCAAAACATCAAGAGAAATCATGTACACGATATTAACTCGGCTTTTCTTATCTCAGTATGGCTGAGCAACGAAACACCCGACAAGGATCCGTATCTGTTGGAGGCAGAGAGGACGACATCTGCCATATGCTTGGAGTGATGAGATAAATGCTAGAGGTTCAGCACCATCTGATCCAGCAGGGACGTCAGGCTGCACTACCTCCTCCACCACCCCTCTATGAGCCTGGGGCCAAGCAATTCCGAGAGATGCATCCGACAAACTTCTCTGGACGAGAGGGCCCACTAGCTGTCGAGGAATGGCTTCGCAACACTACGGATAACTTGGGTCTTGCCTGAGTCAATCCGAACGAGTGGGTGGAACTCGCCAAGAAACAGCTGGCCGATAATGCTCGTCACTGGTTGGATGCTAAAGAGGCAAGGCTGACCAAGCCGATTCCTTGGGCTACCTTCCATCAGAGGTTGGACGCCCAGTACTTCCCGAAGGCTGCAAAGAGGGAGATGCAGCAGCGCTTCATCAACCTGGAGCAGGGCACCAAGACAGTAGACGAGTATGAGGCCGAGTTTACCATGCTGAGTCGATTCGCCCCTAATTTCGTAGCAGACGAGGAGGACTGTGCACACCGCTTTCTACAGGGCTTAGATCTGGACATACAGAGTGTGTTGTCCGGGAGCACCTTTACCACTCATGAGCAAGTCCTGGTAGCTGCAAAGAAGCACGAGCAGGTTGCTTTTTAGAAGAAAGCACGCCAGGTGGGCAAGCGCCCGATGGAGCTGGTAAGGAGTGCACCTAGGCCTGGTTTCCGTCCCGTTCAGACCACACAATTCAAAAGGCCAGCTGCACCTGTCCACAACCGAGCAGAGCTGACTTGCCATTTCTGCGGCAAGCTTGGTCATTGAAGAAAGACTGTAGGAGGATGCTGAATTAGTGTTTAATCTGTGGATCGCCTACTCATGCTGCGAAGGATTGCACCCGCGGTTCTCGACCCGTACCTGCTGGAGCACCTGGACCCGCTCAGCGGACCGTACCTACGCCTGGACAGCAAGGACCACCTCTGGTTCCACAGGATCGAGCCTTCAAGCAGGCCAACCTGCCTAAGCGTCGAGCATTCAATATGACAGCCGTTGAGGCTGAAGATGAGGACGACGTGATTGCAGATAACCTCTAGACTAGTCTTTCTTATTTATGCATTATATTTGATTAGTTAGATCCATATTAATCTAGTTGTATGTTACTCTTAGGTGTCATCTTAGTTTCGTCTCACCCGGCCTTGACCCTGTTCGATTCTGGAGCTTCCATGTGCATCCTATCTCGGAAGTTTGTAGTCGAACACTCGATACCCACATATACACTTTCCAAGTGTTGGAATATTACAAGTGGGAATGGTGTAGTGAAGGTTGCACTGGGATGTAGACCATGCCCGTTGGTGGTTAGTGGACACGAACTATATGCTGACTTCATTGTCCACGACCTACCCAACTTTAATGCTATTCTCGGCATTGACTGGTTAGGAGCTTTTTATGCCACGATTGACTGTCACCGGAAGAAAGTGGTATTCGAAATTCCTGACCACCCAGTGTTCGAGTTTGTCAGCGGAGGACGATCGCTTGGACCTATCAAGTTCCGAGCCCAGCCGTACCGATTGACCATTGCATCCATGATAGCTGAGCCAGAGAAGCATGCAGTAGTGAGAGATTTCGAAGACGTTTTCCCTGAAGATATTCTGGATTGCCGCCCGATCAAGCGTTGAAATTCGACATCGATCTTATGCCATGAGCTCAACCAATTTCAATGGCGTCGTACCGTATGGCCCCTGCAGAGTTGGAAGAGCTGAGGAAGCAGTTGGATGATCTACTGCAGAAGGGTTTCATTCATCCCAGCGTATCCCCATGGTGTTCACTCGTCTTGCTGGTGAATAAGAAGGATGGCTCGAGAAGAATGTGCATTGACTATCGGGAGTTGAATCAGATCAGAGTGAAGAACAAGTACCCGATGCCCCGTATTGATGATATCTTCGATCAGCTTGGTGGATCGAGGGTATTTTTGAAGTTGGATCTCCGGAGCGGATACCATCAAGTCAGAGTCAAGAAGGAAGATGTACTCAAGACCGCTTTTCGGACTAAGTACGGGCATTACGAGTTCATTGTCATGCCGTTCGGTGTGACCAACGCTCCTGCTGTGTTCATGAATCTCATGAACCTTATCTTTTACGACTTCCTCTACAAGTTCGTAGTGATCTTCATAGACGACATCCTGGTGTACTCGAAGAGCGAAGAGGAGCATGCAGAGCATTTGAAGATGGTGTTAGAGACGCTCCGTCACCATAAACTATATGCCAAGTACAGCAAAAGCGAATTCTGGCTGGACAGAATTGCATTTCTTGGGCATGTAGTATCAGGAGCTGGTATCTTAGTGGATCCGGAGAAGGTCAGAACAGTCAGTGAATGGCCTACACCTCGATCGGCATCGGGCATCAGGAGTTTCCTTGGATTGGCTGGATACTACCGCAGATTTATCAAGGATTTCTCGAGGATAGTTGAGCCGATGAAGAGATTGACAAGGAAGGATGTTAAGTTCAGTTGGTCAGACTCTTGTGAGCAAGCTCTTTCTACTTTGAAGGAGAGACTGACTACTGCACCAGTCTTAGCTATTTCGGACAGAAACGGAGGCTTCGAGATTTTCTGCGACGCATCAGGCAATGGACTTGGATGCGTTCTACACCAGTACAATCATGTGGTCGCATATGCTTCGCGACAGTTGAATGTCCATGAGAAGAATTATCTGACCAACGACTTGGAACTAGCCGCTGTCATCTTTGCACTGAAGATCTGGCGACATTTCTTACTGAGTGAGAATGTGAAAATTTTCACTGATCACAAAAGTTTGAAATATATATTCACTCAGAAGGAGCTGAATATGAGACAGCGCAGATGGTTGGAATTGATGGCAGACTACGACATCGATCTTCAGTATAATCCTGGGAAGGTGAATGTGTTGGATCCTGTGGATGGCAAACAACACTAGAAGGGGGGGTTGAATAGTGTTGTATAAAGATAAAAACTTTTACGTTCTTTAATCAATCAACACAAAAACAAAACCTTCTAATGTTGCCTAAGAAACCAAGTAGAGTGATCTACGCTTGGTTCTTAATCAACAATATAATTTAAAGTGCACAGCGAAATTTCACAGCAGGTAGTCGACTCCTTATGAGCAGTAGTCGACTCCCAGAGTATATGTTAGAATAAATAAGATTACAGATATAAATCTCAGCGTATAGAAATAGGATTGATATTTGCTGTAAATAGAATAAATGCAAAGATAATCAAACACAGAAAATGCAAGCGCAAAGACAAGGATTTTTATCCTGGTTCCCCGCAACCCGGGTACGTCCAGTCCCCGACCAATCCGGTACGAGATTTCCACTATCTGCCTTAGCAAATACAAGCACCTAACTTCACTCGTTAGGATTTCCAACGACCTAGCCTTGACCAGGTTTTCCGAACACAACACCTAGACTTGTCTAGGGTTTACCCTTGCCTCACAAACCGAGGACTTTCCAACTGGCAACAACTAGACTTGTCTAGTGTTCCAACAATTAACACAATGAGAGATTTGTTCAATACTCTACAATAAATGATAGAGATTGAAAATACACCCGATTCTATAGCCAATCAAAAGATAGACAATTGTGTAGTGGCTTAATAGAATGATAGTCTAGATCACACAAAGATACGAGATAAGTTCTTTGTGATCTAGAGCTTTTTCAAAAATCCTTCGAATAAAATTAAAGAGAAATAATAGAGAGGATTTTGAAAAATAATTTAGCCAATAAAAATAATAATATGATCTTCAAAAAGAATTGAGAAAATATTGCAAGATCAAGAGCTGAAATTAAACTGGCTAGAGAGAAAATTAGAGAGCTTTGATTCACGAGAGCTTTTACGAATTTTGATTTTCAATTGTTGTATTTTTCACAAAAGAATTAAGCTCTATTTATAGGGAAAAACTGAGATTTGAATTTCAAATTTCGTTTCACTTTTGTCCCAAAAATTTCAGAGTAAATTGCTCAAAAGATTTTAAAATTCAAATTCAAAAACGTCTGAAAATTTCCAGCAGGTAGTCGACTCCCTCTATAGGTAGTCGACTCCCAGAGGAATCTAGGAAATTTTCATCCCTGAGAAGTAGTCGACTCCCTACTTTTGGTAGTCGACTCCCAGAGGAGTTTTTCCTGTTGTTCTAGTCAAAAGTTGTAGTTAGCTCCAGGGTGCGTGGAGTTTCACTACGAGAAATATGAAGTGACTAGAAAATATCTTTGAAAAACTATTTTGAAGATAGTTAAAATTTGTTTCAAAAACATTTGTGTGTGTGTGTGTTTGTCTATTTGATATGGCTTTGACAAATATCCTAAAAGACACGACACACTCACACTAGACTCTGAACATGTCTTCGGCAGTTTAGTCAACTTGATGAAGTGAAGATGAGCTTCTCTTTGAGCTTCTTTGTTCTGTTTGAGCTCTGAGCTTCATCACTTGAGTTTAGCCATGTTCGTCTTTGTCGTGGAGTATTGATGCGTGCTTCTTGGAGTATTAGTAGAGCTTCATGAATTCTGTATACTTAAAGTGTAGTGTAGTTAGTACACTAAGCATTCATTTGGTGTGATCATCATCAAAATTACTTAGGAGTGGAATTCAATTTCCATCACTCTCCCCCTTTTTGATGATGACACCCAAATGCAAAATTTGAAACAAGACATGAATATGAATAATATTTCAAGTATACTTACTCCCCCTGCTTTGATGCGGTTCTCCCCCTGCATCGAAGCTATTAGAAATACAATTCACATTTTTGCATTATATAATTTTCTCCCCCTTGTCATCAACAAAAAAAATATAACAGTAATTTCTACGGATTATTAAAAATAAGAGGAATTCAATTCCATATGCCTGCAATGGAGATGTTAGTTCATAGAACAACTAAGTTTGGCATAGTAGAAAACTTCATAGTAGCTAGCATCACACAATAAGAGTTATTACAAACCAGAGTTTAAAAGAACATTGTTTTTGAAAAGAGAACCATTGTTTTTGAAAGAGGATTTCATGAGGCTAAGGGTGACCGCTGTTCTTTTTCAGTTCCTTGATCTCTTCAAGGATCATAACAAGCGTCTCCTCAGTCATCTTGTTGCTTTGAACTACGATTTCCTTGAGGTCGTCCACCTTTTGATTGAGATCTTCAAATCCTTTCTCCTGTGAGATCTTCAATTTTCCAATCTTTTTCAGGAGCATCTCCTGAAGTTCAAGGATGTAAGGAGGAACTTCTTCTTCTTCCTCGCCGCTTTCTTTTTCTTCTTCTTCACTTTCTTCATCAGAATCTGAAATGACAACCTTCTTACCTCGCCTTGAGGATGATGATCCTCTTTCGGTAGCGATTTGCTCTTCAGGGACATTCTCATCAAGGTCATGATGGAGATTCATTCTCCCAAGAGCATGAACATCAAAGACACGAGCAGGTTCTAGAATGGTTGTTTCATGATCTAAAGGCACATTAAAGCTAATGAATAGAATGGTCAGATAGTGCCCATGAGAAAGAGTGGAGGAAGGTCTGTCAGATGAAGCTGAAAGTAGGATGGAATCCATGATGACTTTAGCCCAACACGAATGTTACCAAGAATGGCATAGATGCATTTAGCTTGTTTTTCAGAAAGGATAGCATGACTCCCAGATTTTTGAGTAATGTTATACGACAGAATATTAGCTAAGATTCTCGCCGGATAGCGAAGATGGCTACAAGGAAGTTTGGTCTGAAAGTGTTTACCAGGCAGATACATTCTCTCTAGGATGTTCTCGTCAGTCATCTCAATTTTATCAAGGATCATACCAGAGTATGGGATTCCTAGGGCTTCACCTAGGGATTTTACAGTTATTGCCAGTTTGGTATCCAGAACCTTAGTAATGAAACGACTTTTCACGATATCATAATCCATGTTTGCATAAAAGAGATGAACAAGCCTAGGATAACACATATACACATTTTCAGAGGAGAACAAGTTTGCTAAGTTTTGGAAATCTAGTAGACTGTCAATACCGTAATTGATGACATCATGAAGTTTGACAAATCTTTCATGCAAGATTGGTTTCCTAGAAACTTTAACAAAATGTTCATAGATAGTTGATTTGAAGAGATAGGGTAGAATGATTTATTTTTCAGAATCAACATCAGCAGTAGCAGTTTTTCTCTTCTTAGAGAAGGCTCCTTTGAAAGGCATCTAGATAGAGTAAATACAACAAAAAAACTATGTTTTTTACACTACTAGATAACCATGAGAAGAAAAAAAAACTAAAGTTCATGATAGTAAAAAAATTTTACCTTGGGTAAATTTGAAGGAAGAAAAAAAATGCTCCAAAAGTCCAAGCTCCAAGATGAAAACCCAAGAGAGGAGAGGGAAAAAGGAGGTAGTCGGCTACCTCTAGGGTTTTCTTGGGGTTTTGTTTGAAGAGGTGAGGAGATGAAGAGAAGTAAGAGCCATTAGATCTAGATTTGGGTGGCTAGGATGGGTTTTAGGTATTAATGGGTAAGTTACCTTAACGGATCTTGACCCATTCACTCAAATAGAACCCAATAGGAGATAGTCAAAAAAGAGGCAACCCAGAATTTTACGCACTGGTAGTCGACTCCCTCCTGTAGGTAGTCGACTCCCTGCTGGGTAGAGTCGTTTTCTCATCCTGGAGAAAGCTTGGTCCAGGTTGAGCGAAAAAAAAATTTTAAGCAATAAAACACAATCATACATACAAATTTAACTTATTTCAATCCAAAAAAAATAATTATATATATATATATATAATAAATGAAGGCATTCAGCCGTTTCGACTTCCTGAATTTTCTTCATTGTTTTTCTCCTTTTTAGAGCACCTGAAAAAAATAAGCGTTTTATGGTACTCTTTGGTTTTGAGTCCGAGGAGTTAGTCTTTGGGAAACCAAACCCAATACGGTTTAGTTCCTTCATGAACAATATACTTATATTTTTTGTTAAAATGAATCTGTTGAACAAAGTTAGTAGCGTACCTTTCTTTTTGCTGATCAGATAATCTTTTTTGGTACCCAGATGCTTAAAACATTATCATTAGTATGATGCATCCTAGTGTGCTTAACCCGTTTCTTGGTATGATGTGAATCATAGCCAAGTCCGGTTTTGCTAGATGACAATTTTTGATTATCTATTATATTATCTAGCTTCCCTTTTCCTTTATTGAAATTCTCAATAATTTTCATCGTAGCGTCGTATTTATTTTTGACGGATACGAGAAGATTATTCAGACTTTCAACCTTTTCATTTACTAGCAAAATATCCTTTTGTAAAAGATCATTTTTCTCTTTAAGAAGACTATTTTCTTTAATGACTTCTTCTTTTTCCTTAGTCTCTCTTTTAGCAATTCTAAGTGTTTTTCTATGTTTTTTAATGAGCTTTTCATGCATTTTGCATAGCTCTTTATATGCTCCCCTATAGTCCAAGTCTTCATCATCGCTTGACGATGACTCATTATCGCTAGATGAATCATGATGCGAGCTTACCTTGGAGGATGTGGATGCCATGAAACACATGTGTGCCGTCTCTCTTCTTTCATCATTGTCTTCGTCTGAGGATTCGTCGGATGAAGAATCGTCGCTCTGATCGAAGGCTGCATAGGCTTCTTTCTTTGGTCGTCGAAACTTGTTTCTTGTATTGGTTCGTCTTTCATTATTCTCTTTGTTCTTCCCACGATCTCTGGAATCACGGTTGTTTCTTTCCAATGGACAGTCTCTCTTGACATGCCCTGGTTTATTGCAACCAAAACAGATAATACCGTTAGTGGGTCTAAAAGATCGTTTTCCATACTTACTTGTGATGAACTCTTTAAAGTTCTTGGAGATGAACGCGATGTGATCTTCTTTGTCCGTGTAATCGGAATCTCCTTCTTGAGCTTTGAATGCAAGATTTTTCTTCTTTGGTTTTTCTTCGATTTTCTTGTCTTCTTCAAGCTCGATCTCATATGCCATGAGATTTCCCATCAGTTCTTCGATGGTGAGATCCTTTACATTGTGAGCTTCTCGAATGGCCGTGGTCTTTCCCTTCCATTCGGGTCGGAGGGATCTTAGTATCTTCATTACCTGTTCATACTCGGAAAGTTTCTTTCTTAGTCCTGCAAGCTCATTTGTAATGTTAGTAAAACGAGTATTCACATCGGTGATACTCTCTCCTTCTTCCATTTTAAAAGTTTCGAATTTTGAATGTAATACATTTATACGAGATTCTTTTACCTTTTCTGTACCTTCGTGACTTACCTGAAGAGTGTGCCAAATTTGATGTGCTGTCTCACATTGAGAGACTCGATTGAACTCATTTCCTGTAACAGCGCAAAACAAGGCATTCATTGCTTTTGCATTGAGATTAGCTTTCTTCTTGTCATCGATAGGCCATTTTCCAAACTCAACGTCGGTGGGTGCGATGTACGGGACTTTGTTGATAGTCCATGCTTCAATGTCCAATGACTCTAGGTGAGTCTTCATTCGGATCTTCCAGCTGGTGTAGTTGGTTCCGTTGAATAGAGGTGGTCGCATAGTGTTCAGTCCTTCGGAGTGAAAAGATATTGACGCCATCACTATTGTAGCCTCGCTTTGATACCAAGTGTTGGATCCTGTGGATGGCAAACAACACTAGAAGGGGGGATTGAATAGTGTTGTATAAAGATAAAAAATTTTACGTTCTTTAATCAATCAACACAAAAACAAAACCTTCTAATGTTGCCTAAGAAACCAAGTAGAGTGATCTACGCTTGGTTCTTAATCAACAATATAATTTAAAGTGCACAGCGAAATTTCACAGCAGGTAGTCGACTCCTTATGAGCAGTAGTCGACTCCCAGAGTATATGTTAGAATAAATAAGATTACAGATATAAATCTCAGCGTATAGAAATAGGATTGATATTTGCTTTAGATAGAATAAATGCAAAGATAATCAAACACAGAAAATGCAAGCGCAAAGACAAGGATTTTTATCCTGGTTCCCCGCAACCCGGGTACGTCCAGTCCCCGACCAATCCGGTACGAGATTTCCACTATCTGCCTTAGCAAATACAAGCACCTAACTTCACTCGTTAGGATTTCCAATGACCTAGCCTTGACCAGGTTTTCCGAACACAACACCTAGACTTGTCTAGGGTTTACCCTTGCCTCACAAACCGAGGACTTTCCAACTGGCAACAACTAGACTTGTCTAGTGTTCCAACAATTAACACAATGAGAGATTTGTTCAATACTCTACAATAAATGATAGAGATTGAAAATACACCCGATTCTATAGCCAATCAAAAGATAGACAATTGTGTAGTGGCTTAATAGAATGATAGTCTAGATCACACAAAGATACGAGATAAGTTCTTTGTGATCTAGAGCTTTTTCAAAAATCCTTCGAATAAAATTAAAGAGAAATAATAGAGAGGATTTTGAAAAACAATTTAGCCAATAAAAATAATAATATGATCTTCAAAAAGAATTGAGAAAATATTGCAAGATCAAGAGCTGAAATTAAACTGGCTAGGGAGAAAATTAGAGAGCTTTGATTCACGAGAGCTTTTACGAATTTTGATTTTCAATTGTTGTATTTTTCACAAAAGAATTAAGCTCTATTTATAGGGAAAAACTGAGATTTGAATTTCAAATTTCGTTTCACTTTTGTCCCAAAAATTTCGGAGTAAATTGCTCAAAAGATTTTAAAATTCAAATTCAAAAACGTCTGAAAATTTCCAGCAGGTAGTCGACTCCCTCTATAGGTAGTCGACTCCCAGAGGAATCTAGGAAATTTTCATCCCTGAGAAGTAGTCGACTCCCTACTTTTGGTAGTCGACTCCCAGAGGAGTTTTTCCTGTTGTTCTAGTCAAAAGTTGTAGTTAGCTCCAGAGTGCGTGGAGTTTCACTACGAGAATTATGAAGTGACTAGAAAATCTCTTTGAAAAACTATTTTGAAGATAGTTAAAATTTGTTTCAAAAACATTTGTGTGTGTGTGTGTGTTTGTCTATTTGATATGGCTTTGACAAATATCCTAAAAGACACGACACACTCACACTAGACTCTGAACATGTCTTCGGCAGTTTAGTCAACTTGATGAAGTGAAGATGAGCTTCTCTTTGAGCTTCTTTGTTCTGTTTGAGCTCTGAGCTTCATCACTTGAGTTTAGCCATGTTCGTCTTTGTCGTGGAGTATTGATGCGTGCTTCTTGGAGTATTAGTAGAGCTTCATGAAATCTGTATACTTAAAGTGTAGTGTAGTTAGTACACTAAGCATTCATTTGGTGTGATCATCATCAAAATTACTTAGGAGTGGAATTCAATTTCCATCAGAATGTTGTACCGGATGCCTTGAGTCGACTGCCCGAAGTGATGATTCTCACAACTCAGTGGAGATTGCGGTAGGATCTGCGAAGGATGGATGTTGAAGCTATTCCACTGGGAGTCACATCGTCGTTGATGAACATGCAGATTCAATCGATGATTATGGATCGAATCAAGATTGCTCAAGATGGAGATGATAAGTTGAAGAAGATCAGAGAGCAAGTCAAAGCAGGACTTCGGAAAGATTTTTTGATTCACGCAGATGGATCTTTGAGATATGGTAGTAGGATCTGCGTGCCTGCAGGAGATATCAGAGAGGAGTTGATGAATGAGGCTCACAGTTCGCCTTATTCTATTCATCCTGGAGGTACTAAGATGTACAAGGATCTTCTTCAGAATTTCTGGTGGCATGTGATGAAGAGAAGTGTGGCACGGAGCGTTGCCAAGTGTCTTGTATGTCAGTAAGTGAAGACTGAACATCATTGCACTGCTGGACTACTACAACCTCGGTCGATTCCAGAGTAGAAGTGGCAGCACATCACGATGGACTTCGTGACCGGTTTACCTCGGAGCACCAAGCAGAACGACGCGATCTGGTTCATCGTTGATCGATTGACCAAGTCCGCGCACTTTATACCTTTCTGAGTTGGGAAGTCCACGAGGATATTAGCAATGAAGTATATGGAGGTAATGACTTAACTCATACCTTAATAATTTCCTTCTAGTACTAGTCATGATGTGAATTATGTCGTGTAGGAGATCGTGCACTTGCATGGAGTCCCTGTGAGTATTGTGTCAGATCGAGATACGAGGTTCACGTCTCAGTTCAGGAAGAGTCTGCAGACCAATCTGGGTACCGGTTTAAAGTTCAGTACTGCGTATCACCTGCAGACGGATGGACAGTCAGAGCGTACCATTCAGATCTTGGAGGATATGTTGAGAGCATGTATGTTGGATATCAAGGGTTCATGGGAAGATCATCTGCACCTGATGGAGTTTTCCTACAACAACAGCTATCAGGCGAGCATTGGCATGGCGCCTTTTGCTGCTCTCTACGGGAGGAAATGTCGATTGCCACTGAGTTGGGATGACATAGGTGATAGAGAGTTCTTGGGGCCAGAAATGATAGTGGAAGCAGTTGATGTTGTGCGAGATATCAGAGACAAGCTTCGGATCACCTAGGACCGTTATAAGCATTGGGCAGATGCTAAACGGCATCCTCTGGAGTTTCAGCCGGGAGATCATGTGTTCCTGAAGATCTCACCGAATCGAGGAGTGATCCGCTTTAGGAAGAGAGGCAAGATTAGTCCGAGATATATTGGACCCTTCGATGTACTAGAGCGAGTTGGAGAAGTAGCTTATCGCTTAGCTTTGCCACCGTCCTTGGAGGGAGTTCATGACGTCTTTCATGTGTCCCAGCTCCGTCGTTATATCGGCGACCCTTCTCATACTGTGGACTACTCAGAGATTATAGTTCGACCAGATCTGACGTACGAACAGCAACCTGTGAAGATCCTGAATCGACGTCAGAAAGTCTTCTGGAACATGACTGTTGATCTAGTCAGAGTGATGTGGCGTCGTGACTCGCCAGGAGAGTTTACCTGGGAGTGGGAAGACGAGATACGAGAACATTATCCATATTTGTTTCCTGCTCTTTGTTGATAAGAATTCCGAGGACGGAATTTTTTCTTAAGGTGGGTAGAATGTAACGACCACTATTTTTAGGCGTGTTTTCGATTGTGCGTACCGGTATTTTCTTCAGTCATTCAGATAACTTTTCGTCCGTACGTGTCGATGCGAGCGCGTCACTGTTTTTGTTTTACCGTGTCGTCGTTATTTACCATCAAATTTAACTAAAATAATTTAACTTAATTATCGTGCTAATTACCAATTGATACTCTCTTTAATTATTTCACTAATTACATTATTTCACTAATTACGTTATCTTACTAATTACAACTTGCTAATCACTTTTAGCTTTTACTAATTACTTATTTATTTTACCAATTACATTTAATTTTACTTAATTACTTAATTTATTTAACCTCCTATCTTAACAACTTATGATCCATGTTTCAAATTTTAAAGGAAAAAACGTTAAGGAAGAGAAACATGTTTGTTAACCAGGTTCCTCCCCCTACCAATTAGTCAAAATCCTCATTAATTCCCATCACCTAATCTAATTGATTGTCCCCTGCTAAATCCCCTTAAGAACAGGTAACGTTCTCTCCTCTGCAAAACGAATCATCCCAAATCATCTTCCCAAAAAAATTTCTCAGAGCCAAACCAAAATCAGCCACAGAATCAGTTTCCCATACTTTCCTTCCAAAAATCATTTTTTCAAACAACAAATCCAAACTGAAATTGAAGAGGAGGAAAACATCAAATCTAAACCCATTGCAGATTTGTTCAAAGTTCAGACCTGAAACAAATTTCAAACCAACAAACTCCAAACCTTCTCCTTCCTCCTCCCTCTCCCCTAGGCCTCCACCCTCCTCACCCTCAACCCTCCAGCGCGCGTCGTCGCCGTGAGGAGCCGCCGACCACCGTGCACAGCCTACCGCCGGCCGCCCAGCAATGCGCCGCTGGACCGCCACCGCCTTGCGCCCGGAAAATTCCCCGCCGACTGTCGGCCTGTCCTCCCCCATCGTCGCGCAGGTGAGAAGCTCCCTCCCCCTTTGATTTTGTGTAAATCCTTGATATCTGTAACGACTGGTTTTCATGTATCTGGATTTATTATATTATATTATATGTTTTGGTGGATTTTCTCCTCATGTGTGGTTTTCGTCCCCGTAGCTTTCATTTTCGATCGTTTCGTCGTATTTTCTTAGCTTCTTCCGTTGATCGTCGATTTCGGAGCAATTCATTCGTGACGGGCTTCATATCAGTCATATCTTATTGTTAGATCAAGCCTAGGAGTCTTAGGAATCGATCCCGGAGCTTCGCGCTCTATTTCGGAACTTTTGGTGCACATTAGCCGGTGTAAGAAGGGGCACCGACCGAGTAGATGACGATCCAGTCGGTCGGAAAACCTTCTTGGACCGACTAGTTGGCTTTGTAAATTATTCAGGAGTTACTGTTTACTCTTAGTCGGTCTAAGAACGTTGGTTGACCGACTAGGTTACAAACTAGTCGGTCAGCAATGCTTCTTTAACCGACTAACTCATTAATTATTTTTGATACCAGTTACTGTTTACTCTTAGTCGGTCTAAGAACGTTCATCGACTGACTAGATGTCAAACTAATCGGTCAGTAGTTGTTCTTTGACCGACTAACTCTTAGTTCAGGTTTTCGTCAGGGGTTACTGTTTACACTTAGTCGGTCTGCGTTGGTCAACCGACCGACTAGTTCCCAAACTAGTCGGTCAGTGGTTGCTCTTTGACCGACTAAACAGTACAGGAAACCCTAGTTTTGCCCTAGCCGCCACCAAACTCTATAAATACCCCTCCAAACGTTTTCTTCTTCTTCTTCTTCAACTCTAAACCTAATTTCTCCCCCATTGAGCCCCCTACTACCTCAAACCCTTATTCCTTCATCCCAAGCCCAAAATCCATCATCCAAACCCTCACTTAACACATTCTACCTCTCATCTTCCTCAAACTTTCATCAAATCCCCTAAAAATCCCCAAAACCCCATTTCTCCATATTTTCCCCATCTATTCCAGATCTGAACCCTAGGTTCCCCGGAGCGTTTCTTCCGTTGCCGTGCTTGCTCGGCATCATTCTTCTGTTTTCTATACGGTAATAATCGATTTCTTAATGTTTTCATAACCCGTTGTGTTTTTGTGAAACCCTAATGAAATGAATGTTGTTTTGATGATTGTTTCTCCATAACAGCGACTTCCCCGTAGATTAGCGTCCGTGAGACGAACCTTCGTGATCGTCATCCTCGGTGCTAGGCAAGTGAAACTTGCCACTTAGGGTTTTGGGCCATGTCTTAGGCCATTTGCTTGTTGTAGGCATAAAAGAGACTAGGCGACGAAATGATACTCGCCTAGGCGCAAAATTAGGAACTAGCTTGACAACGAAGCTAGATCCGACATTCATCATGTTGCACAACTACCATGTCATGTTTAATTTCCATTAACGATACGCAAATTAATTGTCATGTCATTGCATTCTTAAGTGTTTCTGTGATTGCGTAGCTTCGCTACATCTTGTGAAATGATTGAGGCTAGGTGCACCCCTATGCCAAATGAAATACGCTCCTGGTTGTGATCCAGGAAACGAGCTCTTGTGCGGGGCAGCCCTGGCTCATTTACTGAGCTCGTGTGCAGGGACCCTGGCTCGTTCACATGTGTGTATTGGGGGTAAGAGTTAAGCGGCCAATCAACTGGGAGCCTGTCCGATCAGCAACTGCAGTGGTAAGGTGTAAACTCTGGGTTCTGGGGTAGTGTTAAGCGGCCAATCAGCGTGAATGCCAAACCGTTCAGCTGTAAGGCGTAAACATTTACAAACAACTTGAAACGTGACTAGTGAAAAGATTGAGATTGTTAGTAGCTTGGCTACTCTTGACTTGTCCCGATAATTGTTCTCTTGTACTTATTGTTTCACCATGTCTTGCTTGTGCACTCATACCATAACTGACATGTCATGCATACTATAACTGCTAGGTTGTTAGTTGCCTTACTTTCAGTTTCCTTGCCCAAGTCTTTTAGACTTGCTGACATGTGCCCCTTTACTCTTTTCGGTGACACATGTTAGATCCTGAGCCTGAGTACATTGTAGAGGACGAGGTGTTTGCTGACGCCGAGCCCGAGCCCGTGTTTGGCGAGGAGTACGTGGACACTGGGGACCAGTCCTAGTGTCTTCGTTGAGCTTTCCCTTTTGTTTAGACTGTTGTTTTGTTGTCGGTGCGTAGCACCTATACCTGTTACGTTGTTCCTTTTGTTGGCCTTGTTCTGGGCCTTTAGACTCTTTCTTTTAGCCTGGTGGCTTTTCTGGATGTTGAACTTAATTTTCATGTTAGACAAATTATGAGATATGAGATTTTATTTCTGTCTCTCCTTGTGTTATTATTGTTGTTCCGTTTGTGATTACAGGGACCTGCTTATGTTCTATTGACGCTTATCGGGTTTGGAGCTTCATAGCTCTACTCTCGTGCGGACCTTTTCACGTCTTGCCTCCATTTTAGGGAAGCGGGGCGTGACAGGTTTTGTTGGTGGCTCATGCAGGTCTCTTTCTTCTGTAACTGCGATTATCGGAATGACGATAATAATATTAGAATGTCCAATAAACTAAGTTCGACGTCCGAGTCATAAGCTATGAGTCTAATCTGCTTCGTTTTCTGTGTCATTAGTTGGCAGGAAGGCGATTCACCCATGGTGGAGGTAGTGGTGCGCCCCCTCATGATGAGGAGCCTGAGCGGGAACCCACCAATGGGGAGATGATGTGGATGATGCTTCAGATGATGCAGGTGCAGCAGGGCGTGCTCCTGCAAGTCCAGAATGTTCCACTTGCTCGAGCTGCCCGGGCACTTCCGGATGCCCCTCGCTCCGAGCCGGGAGCGAAGCAATTTCGGGAGCTGGGTCCCGCATATTTTGATGGGTCTGAGGGTCCTCTAGCTGCCGATGAGTGGATTCGGAACATTGAGGATAACTTGAAGATGGCCAAGATCACCCCAGCTGGATGGGTTAATTTGGCGAAGAGGCAACTCAAGGATAATGCTCGGAACTGGTGGGATGCGGAAGAGAAGATGTTGGTGGAGTCGATAGCTTGGGCTACCTTTAAGTCCAGGTTTAATGAGGAGTTCTTTCCGAAGGCTGCTAGGAAGGAGATGCTGCAGCGCTTTATTGATCTGAGGCAAGGGAGGTTGACGGTGGACCTGTACTACCAAGAGTTCACTAGGCTGAGTCGGTTCGCACCGAAGATGGTGCAGGATGCTGATGAGAGGGCTCAGAGGTTCCTGCAGGGACTTGCTTTGGAGCTCCGGAGTTTTGTGTCCTCCTCTGATCTGGACTCTTATCAGAAGGTTCTGGTCGCTGCGAGGAGGCAGGAGCTGAACCTGAGTCAGAGGAGAGGACATGTTTCCAGTGCTGGGAAGAGGCCTATGGAGCAGGCCAGGGCGGTGGTTAGGCCTGGTTTCAAGCCTAATCAGCCAGCTCAGTTCAAGAGGCCAGGAGGGCCTATTCAGAAGACATGCCATTTCTGCGACAAGCCTGGCCACATCAAGGATCAGTGTAGGAAGTTTCTGGGCCAGTGTTTGGTTTGTGGTGATGCTTCTCATGTCGCGAAGGATTGTCGGCATGCGAATCAGCTGCGGATGGCACCGGTTGCAGCACAGCCGTTGCAGCAGCGAGCGCCTATTCCTGCTGGACGTGGAGCAGCTCTTGTTCCACAGAGGCAGGCTTTTCAGCAGGCTATTCCGCCGAGGAGGCAGGCTTTTCTGATGACCACTGTGGAGAGCGAGGCTGTGGATAAGGTTATCGCAGGTAATCCTCAATCTAGCTGTTACTTTCCTAGCTGGTTTTGATTGTTAGATTGTGTTGTTTGCTTGAACTTGATTGTTTGCTAGACTAGGGTTTGATTGTTAATTGCTTGTTAGGTGTGGTTTTGGTGTGCACATTTCCTGCACGAGTCCTCTTTGACTCTGGTGCATCGATGTGCATTATTTCTCGGAGCTTCGTGGAGAAGCATTCCTTGTCGACGTCCCCTCTTTCCAAGAGTTGGAATATCGTTACAGGGAATGGTGTGGTCTCGGTGCATCTTGGTTGCAATTCTTGCGCGTTGGTGGTCTGTGAACATGAGCTTTACGCTGATTTCATTGTCCACGACATCATCAACTATGATGCAGTTCTTGGGATGGACTGGCTCGCGAGCTTCTATGCTACGATCGACTGTCGGAGGAAGAAGGATGGTTCGCGTCGCATGTGCGTGGACCATCGGGAGTTGAATGCAGTGACCATCAAGAATAAATACTCGTTGCCTCGCATCGATGATATTTTTGATCAGCTTGGAGGTTCGAGGGTGTTTTCGAAATTGGATTTGAGGAGTGGTTACCATCAGTTGAAGGTGAAGAAGGGAGATGTTCTGAAGACAGCGTTCAGGATGAAGTATGGGCACTACGAGTTTGTGGTTATGCCTTTTCGGTGTAACCAATGCACCCGCAGTTTTCATGAATCTGATGAACCTGATTTTCTACGACTTTTTGGATAAGTTTGTCGTTATCTTCATTGACGACATTCTGATCTATTCTAAGTCGGAGGATGAGCATGCCTCGCACTTGAGGACGGTATTGGAGATTTTGAGGAAGCATCGGTTGTATGCTAAGTTTTCGAAGTGTGAGTTTTGGTTGGACAGAGTTACTTTTCTCGGGCATGTGGTGACTGTAGATGGTATTTCAGTGGACCCCGAGAAGATTAGGGCCATCAGAGAGTGTCCTGTTCCGCAGTCAGCGTCTGAGATCCGGAGTTTCCTTGGACTTGCTGGTTACTATCGGCGTTTCATTAAGGACTTTTCCCGTATTACTGAGCCGATGACCAGATTGACGCGGAAGGATGTACCTTTTGTTTGGTCGGGTGATTGTGTGAATGCCTTTGGTGTTCTGAGGGAGAGGTTGACGACTGCCACTATTCTTGTTGTGCCTGATCGCAGCGGTGGATTTGAGATCTTTTGTGATGCTTCTGGCAAAGGTCTCGGTTGTGTGTTGCATCAGCACAGGCATGTAGTGGCTTATGCTTCTCGTCAGCTCAAGGTTCATGAGAAGAATTACCTGACGCATGATTTGGAGTTGGCTGCCGTTGTGTTTGCTCTTAAGATTTGGAGGCACTTCTTGCTGAGTGAGAAAGTGAAGATTTTCACCGATCACAAAAGCTTGAAGTATATTTTCACTCAGAAGGAGCTCAATATGCGACAGCGTCGATGGTTGGAGCTCATGGCGGATTATGAGATTGATTTGCAGTATCACCCTGGCAAGGTGAATATGGTTCCTGATGCGCTGAGTAGGCTTCCAGCGGTGATGATTTTGACTTCGCAGTGGAGATTGCAGCAGGATTTTTGCGAGTCTGGTGTGGAGATTGTTCTTCCCGGGGAGGTTTCTTCGTTGATGTGTATGCAGATACAGTCGACGATTGTGGATCGGATCAAGGCTGGCCAGGCTGAGGATCCGAAGCTGGTGAAGATTCGGGAGCAGGTGGAAGCCGGTCTGCGGACTGACTTTTTGATTCATGAGGATGGCTCGCTGAGGTTTGGAGCCAGGTTGTGTGTGCCAGCTGGGGATATTAGAGAGGAGTTGATGGTGGAGGCACACAGTTCGCCATATTCTGTGCATCCTGGTGGTACCAAGATGTACCAGGATCTTCGTTTGAACTATTGGTGGCATGGCATGAAGAGGAGTGTGGCTCGGAGTGTAGCCAAGTGCTTGGTTTGCCAGCAAGTGAAGGCGGAGCATCAGCGTACGGCCGGGTTGCTACAACCGCTTCTGATTCCGGAGTGAAAATGGCAACACATCACTATGGATTTCGTGACTGGACTGCCTCGGAGTCCGAAGCAGAATGACGTGATTTGGGTGATCGTAGATCGATTGACCAAATCCGTGCACTTTATTCTGTTCCGAGTGGGACAGTCCACTGAGACGCTAGCGAGGAGATATATGGAGCTAAATTCTTTTACTCTCCATTTTTGTTTCCATTTCCTAGTTTGGATAGTGATGTAACGTGAATCGTGCAGGAGGTCGTACGACTTCACGGAGTCCCCGTGAGTATCGTGTCAGACAGAGACACGAGATTCACATCTCAGTTCTGGCAAAGTTTGCAGAAGAGTTTGGGTACGCGTCTGAGTTTCAACACGGCGTACCATCCGCAGACGGATGGCCAGTCCGAGAGGACAATTCAGATCTTGGAGGACATGCTGAGGGCGTGCATGTTGGATTTCAAGGGTTCGTGGGAGGACCATCTACATCTGGTGGAGTTTTCTTACAACAACAGCTTCCAGGCGAGTATTGGCATGGCGCCTTTCGCCGCTCTTTATGGAAGGAAATGTCGATCACCATTGATTTGGGATGACGTTGGTGATCGGGAGCTGTTGGGACCTGAGATGATCGTGGAGGCCGTGGATGTTGTCAGGAACATTCGGAAGAGGTTGAGGATTGCTCAGGACCGTTTTAAGCATTGGGCGGATGCTAAACGTCGTCCTTTGGAGTTTCAGCCGGGCGACCATGTGTTCTTGAGGATTTCCCTGAATCGTGGGGTGATTCGCTTTGGGAAGCGAGGGAAGTTGAGCCCGCGATACATTGGACCGGTTGATATTCTGGAGAGGGTTGGCGAGGTAGCCTACCGCTTAGCCTTGCCGCCATCTTTGGAGGGAGTTCACAACGTTTTCCACGTGTCGCAGCTTCGTCGATACATTAGCGATCCATCTCATGCTGTGGATTTCTCGGAGATTACCGTTCGCCTCGATATGACGTATGACCAGCAGCCAGTGCAGATTCTGGACATGCGTCAGAAGTCACTTCGGAACAAGGTTGTCAATCTTGTGAGGGTGATGTGGCGACACGGCTCGCCTGGAGAGTCTACTTGGGAGAATGAGGATGAGATGCGAGAGCGTTACCCACTTTTGTTTCCGGACACATGAGTGTTGGGAAATTCCGAGGACGGAATTTTTCTTAAGTTGGGGAGGATGTAACGACTGGTTTTCATGTATCTGGATTTATTATATTATATTATATGTTTTGGTGGATTTTCTCCTCATGTGTGGTTTTCGTCCCCGTAGCTTTCATTTTCGATCGTTTCGTCGTATTTTCTTATCTTCTTCCGTTGATCATCGATTTCAGAGCAAGTCATTCGTGACGGGCTTCATATCGGTCATATCTTATTGTTAGATCAAGCCTAGGAGTCTTAGGAATCGATCCCGGAGCTTCGCGCTCTATTTCGGAACTTTTGGTGCACATTAGCCGGTGTAAGAAGGGGCACCGACCGACTAGATGACGATCCAGTCGGTCGGAAAACCTTCTTGGACAGACTAGTTGGCTTTGTAAATTATTCAGGAGTTACTGTTTACTCTTAGTCGGTCTAAGAACGTTGGTTGACCGACTAGGTTGCAAACTAGTCGGTCAGCAATGCTTCTTTAACCGACTAACTCATTAATTATTTTTGATACCAGTTACTGTTTACTCTTAGTCGGTCTAAGAATGTTCATCGACCGACTAAATGTCAAACTAGTCGGTCAGTAGTTGTTCTTTGACCGACTAACTCTTAGTTCAGGTTTTCGTCAGGGGTTACTGTTTACACGCTCCAACACTTGTTACAGCATAAGGAGACCGGGAACTGGCCCTAGCTTATCCTGTCCTATCTATCCCGACTCCCTTGCTGGCATGAAAACAGCTCGAGTCTCATCTCTCTAATCATGGAAAAAATCTTTTTTGAAATGCCTCAAACCCCCGTTAATACCTGCTAAAAGCTCTCCACCTTATGCATCAAAACCTTAACCTATTTTCCTACGGATGAATACCGAAAGACAAGAGAAGAAGGTGACGAAAGAATTGAAGAAAAAACCAGGAATTTCTCGTACGGACCGCGGTGGTCCGCATTTCGCACCAGCTGACGTTGGTCTGCGTTGGTCAACCGACCGACTAGTTCCCAAACTAGTCGGTCAATGGTTGCTCTTTGACCGACTAAACAGTACAAGAAACCCTAGTTTTGCCCTAGCCGCCACCAAACTCTATAAATACCCCTCCAAACATTTTCTTCTTCTTCTTCTTCAACTCTAAACCTAATTTCTCCCCCATTGAGCCCCCTACTACCTCAAACCCTTATTCCTTCATCCCAAGCCCAAAATCCATCATCCAAACCCTCACTTAACACATTCTACCTCTCATCTTCCTCAAACTTTCATCAAATCCCCCAAAAATCCCCAAAACCCCATTTCTCCAGATTTTCCACATCTATTCCAGATCTGAACCCTAGGTTCCCCGGAGCGTTTCTTCCGTTGCCGTGATTGCTCGGCATCATTCTTCTGTTTCCTATACGGTAATAATCGATCTCTTAATGTTTTCATAACCCGTTGTGTTTTTGTGAAACCCTAATGAAATGAATGTTGTTTTGATGATTGTTTCTCCATAACAGCGACTTCCCCGTAGATTAGCGTCCGTGAGACGAACCTTCGTGATCGTCATCCTCGGTGCTAGGCAAGTGAAACTTGCCACTTAGGGTTTTGGGCCATGTCTTAGGCCATTTGCTTGTTGTAGGCGTAAAAGAGACTAGGCGACGAAATGATACTCGCCTAGGCGCAAATTTAGGAACTAGCATGACAACGAAGCTAGATCCGACATTCATCATGTTGCACAACTACCATGTCATGTTTAATTTCCATTAACGGTACGCAAATTAATTGTCATGTCATTGCATTCTTAAGTGTTTCCGTGATTGCGTAGCTTCGCTACATCTTGTGAAATGATTGAGGCTAGGTGCATCCCTATGCCAAATGAATTACGCACCTGGTTGTGATCCAGGAAACGAGCTCTTGTGTGGGGCAACCCTGGCTCATTTACTGAGCTCGTGTGCAGGGACCCTGGCTCGTTCACATGTGGGTATTGGGGGTAAGAGTTAAGCGGCCAATCAACTGGGAGTCTGCCCGATCAGCAACTGCAGTGGTAAGGCGTAAACTCTGGGTTCTGGGGTAGTGTTAAGCGGCCAATCAGCGTGAATGCCAAACCGTTCAGCTGTAAGGCGTAAACATCTACAAACAACTTGAAACGTGACTAGTGAAAAGATTAAGATTGTTAGTAGCTTGGCTACTCTTGACTTGTCCCGATAATTGTTCTCTTGTACTTATTGTTTCACCATGTCTTGCTTGTGCACTCATACCATAACTGCCATGTCATGCATACTATAACTGCTAGGTTGTTAGTTGCCTTACTTTCAGTTTCCTTGCCCAAGTCTTTTAGACTTGCTGACATGTGTCCCTTTACTCTTTTGGGTGATACATGTTAGATCCTGAGCCTGAGTACATTGTAGAGGACGAGGTGTTTGCTGACGCCGAGCCCGAGCCTGTGTTTGGCGAGGAGTACGTGGACACTGGGGACCAGTCCTAGTGTCTTCGTTGAGCTTTCCCTTTTGTTTAGACTGCTGTTTTGTTGTCGGTGCGTAGCACTTATACCTGTTACGTTGTTCCTTTTGTTGGCCTTGTTCTGGGCCTTTAGACTCTTTCTTTTTGCCTGGTGGCTTTTCTGGATGTTGAACTTAATTTTCATGTTGGACAAATTATGAGATATGAGATTTTATTACTGTCTCTCCTTGTGTTATTATTGTTGTTCCGTTTGTGGTTACAGGGACCTGCTTATGTTCTATTGACGCTTATCGGGTTTGGGGCTTCACAGCTCCACTCTCGTGCGGACCTTTTCACGTCTCGCCTCCATTTTAGGGAAGCGGGGCGTGACAATATCCTTGGGCAGCCAAACTTTGCTAGCCAAAAAAAGAAAACAAGAACAGAACATGAGGAGAGAAAAGGAGACAGAGGGACTGAGAGAAGGAAAGGAGGACAGAGTGTTTTTGGGATGGCCTTATTAAATATTAAAGGAATGAAAGAGTGTTAAGAGATATTACTATTTGTGTCACGACCCGCTTCCCTAAAATGGAGGCGAGACGTGAGAAGGTCCGCACGAGAGTGGAGCCGTGAAGCCCCAAACCCGATAAGCGTTAATAAAACATAAGCAGGTCCATGTAACCACAACGGAACAACAATAATAACACAAGGAGAGACTGAAATAAAATCTCACATCTCATAAATTGTCCAACATGAAAATAAGTCCAACATCCAGAAAAGCCACCAGGCTAAAAGAAAGAGTCTAAAGGCCCAGAACAAGGCCAACAAAAGCAACGACATAACAAGGTATAGGTGCTACGCACCGATAACAAACAACTGTCTAAACAAAAGTAAAATACAACGAAGACACTAGGACTGGTCCCCAGTGTCCACGTACTCCCCGTCGAACACAAGCTCGGGCTCGGCGTCAGCAAACACCTCGTCCTCAACAATGTACTCAGGCTCAGGATCTAACATGTGTCACCCAAAAGAGTAAAGGGGCACATGTCAGCAAGTCTAAAAGACTTGGGCAAGGAAACTGAAAGTAAGGCAACTAGTAACCTAGCAGTTATAGTATGCATGACATGGCAGTTATAACATGAGTGCACAAGTAAGACATGGTGAACAACAAGTACAAGAGAACATTTATCGGGACAAGACAAGAGTAGCCAAGCTACTAACAATCTCAATCAATTCACTATTCATGTTTCACGTTGTTTTGTAGATGTTTACGCCCTTCAGCTGAATGGTACATCATTCACACTGATCGGCACTAAACACTACCCCACCCCAGAGTTTACGTCTTACAACTGCAGTTGCTGATCAGGCAGACAAATGGCCGCTTAACTCTTACCCCATCCCACACGTTAACAAGCCAGGGTCCCTGCACATGAGCCCAGCAAGTGAGCCAGGGTTGCCCCACACGGGAGCTTGTTTTCCAAGTTCACAATTCAATATCGAGCGTTGGGGTTAGCAACTACAGGGCTCGCTTCTGGAACACGAGCCAGGAACACAAGCATTGTAGCGAAGCTACGCAATCACAGCAACACTTAAAGAATGCAATGACATGACAATTAATTCGCGTACCGTTAATGGAAAGTAAACATGACATGGTAATTGTGCAACATGCTATATGTCGGAACTAGCTTCGTTGTCAAGCTAGTTCCCCAATTTGCGCCTAGGCGAGTATCATTTCGTCGCCTAGCCTCTTTTACGCCTACAACAAGCAAATGGCCTAAAACATGGCCAAAACACTAAGTGGCAAGTTTTACTTGCCTAGCACCGGGGATGACGATCACGAAGGTTCGTCTCGCGGATGCTAATCTACGGGGGAAATCGCTGTTATGGGGAAACAACCATCAAACAACATGAAATTTCATTAGGGTTTCATAAAAATACAAATAGGTTATGAAAACATCGTGAGATCGATTTCTTACCGAGAGAAAGCGGAAGAAACACTCCGGAGAACCCTAGGACCAGATCTGGAAACAAATGGAGAAGTTTGGAGAATTAGGGTTTTTGGGGGATTTTGGGGATTTGATGGAGATTTGGAGAAAATGAGAGGTAGATAGAGTTGATGGAGGGTTTTAAATGATGAATCTAGGGCTTGGAATGAAGGAATAGGGCTTGGAGGAAGATGGGGGCTCAATGGGGGAGATTTTAGGGTTTTGGGTCGAGTGGAGGAAGAAGAAAACGTTTAGGAGGGGTATAAATAGGTTGGGCTGGCGGCTGCCCAGAAATTAGGGTTTCAACACAGATTAGTCGGTCAAAGAGCAACCACTGACCGACTAGTTTGGCAACTAGTCGGTCGGTCGACCAACGCAGACCGACTAAGTGTAAACAGTAACTTCTGAACGAAAATAGGATTTAGAATTAGTCGGTCCATGAACAAATACTGACCGACTAGTTTAGCATCTAGTCGGTCGATGAACGTTCTTAGACCGACTAAGAGTAAACAGTATTGATACTAAAATTTAGATGATGAGTTAGTCGGTTAAAGAAGCATTGCTGACCGACTAGTTTGCAACCTAGTCGGTCAACCAACGTTCTTAGACCGACTAACGATAAACAGTAACTCCAGAGAAATTTAGAAAGCAAACTAGTCGGTCCAAGAAGGATTGTCGACCGACTGGATCGTCATCTAGTCGGTCGGTGCCCTTTCTTACACCGGCTAATAAGCACCAAAAGTTCCGATACGGAGCGCGGGGCCCCGGGATCGATTCCTAAGACTCCTAGGCTTGATCTAATAGTAAGATACGACCGTTATGAAGTCCGTCACGAATGACATACTTCGAAATCGACAATCCTAAGGAAGAAACGAGAAAATACGACGAATCGATCGAAAATGAAAGCTACGGAGAATGGAATAAATATAGTACCAAAAACGCTCCCTCTCTCCCAAAAAGATATATATAGATGTGATCAAAAAAAAAAATTTTTCTCTATCTCATTATTGGAGCCACAAAATACTTGGGAAAACCAAGGCAAAAATCCCATTTTCCACTATCATATTCCTTTAGATGCGATGCCTCAAGCTAAGCTTGGGGGGGTTGAATTCATTTGACCATATGAGTAAGTACGACATTAGAGTGGAGAGGTGCACGAATAGGGAAGTTTGATAATGCTGAAACTTAGCAAAATACCTAAGTTATGGAGATTTCTTATGAATTGAAATAAATATGTGAATGACATGACTCTTATTCTATTCTCTATTGCATGCTTGGTGTGTATCTTATATGCTTCATTTATAACTTTTGATTGAAAAGTGCATTGCCAACATTTGTATATTAAGTTCTATGAAATGTGTGATGTGGATATGAATTGATTGTATGAATTTAGAGAGTCCCTCTTATTGCTCTTAAAAGCTTGCAAGTACCATGTCTAAGTAAGATTTGAAATCCTTATAGCATGTGATTCGTATTTTCCAAGTTATCGTGATGTGTAGCTTATGGCTTGAGATCTGAGAAAATAATCTAGCAACCACTTCCACCTCGTGTTCTTTCTTTTTCTTTCGTTTCATTTTCTTTATTTTCATCTCCCGAGTTCGTCTCTCTACTTATCTTCCTCGAGGACGAGTAAGAGGTAAGCTTGGGGGATTTTGATCACTCCATATTTTACACCTTTTTTCTGCATATTTGCATACCGTTTTGATCGCCCATATCACGCTTTTCACGATTATTCGACAATATTGCGATACTTTTCACTATTTCTTGTTTTTGTCGTATTTCAGGAAATATGGAGCGATTTGGATCGATTGTGAGATCAAGAGGATTTGCACCCACTCCGGAGTGTCAACCATGGCCCTTTTGAGGGTTATTCTGCAATGGAAGAGGAGTGGAAGAAGAAAGAACGTCGTAGGAGCGACGGGGGAGCGAAAAGATGAAGATTGGGCATTTTCAGCATGCCACTCGGCCGAGTGAAGGAGTCACTCGGCCGAGCATTGAGACCCCGCTCGGCCGGCCAGATCGGACACGCAACAGAGATGTATCGGCGTGCACTCGGCCGAGCATCGCACGCCGACTCGGCCGAGTGAGGAGACTCCGTCCGTCCGAGTGGCACCCAGACGACGGCAAGCCAAAATGTCCAACTTACTGTAATCCGTCAGTCTGCCCCAGAATCTTGACTCGGCCGAGTGACGAAAGCCGTCCGCCCGAGTACCAAATGCCCCTCGGCCGAGTGACATTTGCCACTCGACCGAGTGACTCCGAGGACACGAAGCGCCCAGATTTTCAGACATCCTCCAACTCTTTTGAAATCTGCTATCATTCCAGTGGGTAAATTATTTTTCTCATATTTTTTATGGATAGTAGACTTCATGACGATTCCAACGCCGCCAAGAACGCGCAAATCGGAGGTCGGATGAAATCTGGGGAATTTCTGCAAGTCGATGCTGCAGTGCTGGAATTTGCATGTCAGTGTCACTCGGCCGAGTGACATTTCCACTCGGCCGAGTGACCAGTTTTTCTCAGTTTTTGACAGTTTTGACAGAGTGCTGTTTTCTGGAGTTTCTGCAGGAAATTTCACTCGACCGAGTGAGATTTCCACTCGACCGAGTGAGCTGTCCACTCGACCGAGTGAGATTTCCACTCGACCGAGTGAGATTTCCACTCGACCGAGTGAGATTTCCACTCGGCCGAGTCGTAACTGGCGCAGATTTCTGGGCACGCGCAGATTCAGTTTTGGGCCCGATTTCCAGGGGCTTTTTAGGCAGTTTTGCTAGGGTTTTTGGGGGAGTATTTAAGGGGTTTGTAGCCACCATTAGAGGGAATCCCCATTATGTTTTCTTATTCCCAAGATGTTTTAGGAGGGATTTATTTTAGAGGTTAGGCCATGCCCTAGGCCCCCTCTTGGATCTAAAAGCTTGTATTTTGGATTGAAGATCTTCATTAAAGCTAAGTATTTTCTTCTTTTTATTTGAATCTTTGTTTTTCTATCTTTTTGTATGCAAGCAATGATTTATATTGATTCTCATATCCTTATTGTTATGCTAGAGTAGATTTGATGTTCTAGGGTTTGGGGATGAACCCTATGGATCCAATTTCATGTTTGTGATGAATGAATTTCTAAATTGCTAGAATTGCTAGGAGGTTAGGTTGTGATTGATTTACTACGGATAGCTAGGGATTTCCATCGATTTGGGATTTGCAAGAGATTGGATTCTAATCGATGGGAAGGCCTAGATATTCGATTTAGGTTTACAATTGGGTTTCTCTAGATTTGGTTTGCAAGAGATTGGACCAAAGCTAGGATTTTTAATTGTAAATCTATACACATATTCGTTTGCAAGAGATTGGACGAATACGAACTATCACAACCTAGATCGTAACTCGAGTTTGCACGAGAGTGGGCTCGAGGAGCGATTGGACGATGATGTCGATCCTCATGCTAGCGGCTTAGGTTAGGGTTTGCAAGAGATTGGGCACTAACCTAGGTTTGCTATAGACCGGCAATAGCGCGAGAGCGTGAGCTTGGTTCTACATTAAGTTGCGACTAGTCCACCTCAATGCAAGTCTAGTAATATTGAGATTCACTATTTACAATGATGTATGACGGTCCGTAGTGGGGATTCCCTAGCCCTAGACGCCTTTATTTGATTTTATATCCCCATACTTTGCCCGACGATTGTGACAGGATCGTCGCAAGGCAAATTCCCTCTTTTATTATATTGTATTTGAATCGATATTTTATCCGACTTCTTTATCTCCGACACCGACATCCACCACCATTTCCATTATATCATACCATAGCCATCTCCACCAATAATACATTCGTAGTCAAACCAACCTAGGATAGATTGGAACCAACACCACCTCCTCGTGTTCGATACCCGCTCGCCACTTTGCCGTGCGCTTGCGGTAAAACTACAACCGTTCTCCGGGACGTGTATCCGGGGCCGATCAAGTTTTTGGTCGTGCTCTTGGATTGCATTTCGGAGCGATCAAGTTTTTGAAAGATCACTCCTTATTTTACACCTTTTTTCCGCATGTTTGCATGCCATTTAGATCGCCCAAATCATGTTTTTCACGATATATCGACGATATTGCGATGCTTTTCACGCTTTGTTGTTTTTGTCGCATTTCAGGTGATTTGGCGCGATTTGGAGTGATCATGAGATGCGCTCACGATAGACGGCCACCGACGACCTCCCCGAGGGGTATTTTGCTGTTGGAGAGGAGCGGAAGAAGAATGGACGTCGCCGGAGCGACGAGGAGGCCAAAACGACCAGTTTGGGCATTTTTTGTGTCCCACTCGGCCGAGTGGAGGAGCCACTCGGCCGACCAGCGAGACACTGCTCGGCCGACCCGTTCAGACACGACTTCCATGTGTACTCGTCCGAGCGACGGAGACCACATCGGCCGAGTGACGATACCACGTCCGCCCGAGTGGCGCCCAGACGAAGGCCCTCAAAAAGATCGAAGTTACTGTTTTTCGGCCATCTGAGCTTCAGAAGACCCACTCGGCCGAGTGGCAAATCCCGTCCGCCCGAGTGAAGTGAAGCCATCGGCCGAGTGACGACAGCTCACTCGGCCGAGCCGCCCCCGAACTGAAGACCCCTGAAGTCCCCGACTTACTGGAAAATTGACAGGGTCTTCACTCGGCCGAGCGACTTTTGTCACTCGGCCGAGTGCGATGCGCAGCCTGTAGCGAAATTTGCGGAAAACAGGCTGTGCAGGGGCATTTTGGTCAGGATTTTTAGACGATTTTTGGGGCTATTTAAGCTCTGTTTTTACCCTAGTTTTAGAGCCACCTCTCAGATTTTTTGCAGCTTTTTGAGTCTACTTTTTAGCTTTATTAATTGTGATTGGAGAAGAGAAAAACTTGGATTTTTGTTGGGTTGATTGAAGATCTACATTGGTTTGCACTTCTCTTCCCCAAAAAACTCTATTTTTATTGTTTATATCATTGTTGTGATGAATTCCATTGTCTATTTCATTGCCAATTATTGTGCTATTGCTATGATTAGTGAGTAGTCTCCACGTCTTGGGGCGTGGGGATGAACCCTACAAGCCCAATTTCGTATTTGTGTTGAATTGGTAGAAATTGAGCTAGGATTGTTATTGGGGATTAGATTGGGATCGAATTACTACGGATAGCTAGGTATTCACATCAATTGGGATTTGCAAGAGATTGGATCCCAATTCGATAGGAAGCCCTAGAAATCCGAATTGGGTTGGAGTCGGATTTTCGAAGTATCGGTTTGCAAGAAATTGGACCGATGCTAGGATCTCCGGTTGCAATTCCGTGCCGATACCCGTTTGCAAGAGATTGGACGGGTAGGAACTATCCTAATCTAGATTGTGGACCGAGTTTGCAAGAGATTGGGCTCGGTGCGTAATTGGACGATGATGTTGATCCTAATGCTAGCTTCCCTAGGCTAGGGTTTGCAAGAGATTGGACCCAAACCTAGGATAGCTATAGACCGGCAACAGCGCGAGAGCGTGAGCCTGGTTCCACATTTAGTTGCAACTAGTTCATCCAAATTCTCATCCTAGCGATTTCGATACCGGCGAACCACAATTGTGAAATACGGTGAGTAGTGGGGATTCCCCATTCCCTAGGCGTTTTCTATTTGATTTGATATTTCGCACTTTTGTCTGACGATTGTGACAGGATCGCCCAAGGCAATTATCCCTCTGAATAGCCAGGTTGATTAGGAGCAAGCACGGTCATTCGTCCTCCCTGTGTTCGATACCCGCTCGCCGCTATACCGTGCGCTTGCGGTAAAACTACAACCGTCGCCTCGGGACGTGTACGCCGGGGCGCGATCAAGTTTTTGGCGCCGTTGCCGGGGAGGCGATTGCGTTTGATTCTTTTTCACCTTAGCTATTTCTTTCTTTTATTTTCTTTTTATTTTATTTCTTTTACCATTATTATTTCCTTTGCTATTCTTACCTAACCCTTCCACGGTACTAATCATCTCTTTGAAACTCTGTTTTCCATGTGCATGTACACGAGATCTACGGCGGACCCCGAAGCCTTATTATTCGATCCCGAGATCGAACGTACCGCGCGGAGACTCAGAGCGGAAAGGAGACAATATCCGGAAGGGCGGTTTATGACCAACCGGGAAACTCCCGAAGAATTGGCGGAGAGAATGGCGAGAATAATTTCTATTCGCGATAGGCTTCGGCCTAAGACCTCTTCTACTACGTCATCCATCGCCGTGCCGGAGTTGGCGGCGGACAAGAACTTCGAGCTAAAGACGGGATTGGTGGTTTTGATGCAACAAGACCCATTTCATGGGAACGCTCACGAGAACTCCCACTACCACATCCAATCATTCTTGTCGAAGTGCGCCACTTTCCAAATGCCGGGGGTCCCGATCGATGCCATCAGACTGCGCCTCTTCCCCTTCACGCTAAAGGACAAAGCGCTCTATTGGCTGAGGACGCAAGCTGACGGAGTTTTCACCTCTTGGGACGGGTTGGCGGATGCATTCATTGATAAATTCTATCCACCATCCAAGACGGTGAAGATCCGGAGCGCTCTCATGTCCTTCAAGCAAGGACCACATGAGACGCTCTATGAAGCTTGGGAGCGATTTAAGGATTTGCAGCACCAGTGCCCGCACCACAGTATAGAAGATTGGGAGTTAGTGCATAGCTTCTACAACGGTCTCCAACCGGGGACCAAACAAATTATTGATGCCGCAGCGAATGGTGCAATCTTGTCAAAGACTCCCGAGGAAGCTACGGCCCTAATTGAGGAGATGGCCTCTAATAACCAACAATGGGGCGATGAGCGAGGACACTCTACGTCCTCCTTAAAGCCGACTAGCATCTACGAGGCAAAGGCCGTAGCGGAGCTTACGAGCAAATTTGATTCTCTCCACAAGGTGGTGGAGAGATTGGAGAAATTCATCACGGAGCCCCAAGGAAGCCCTTCCACCTCCGCGCCGGCAAGCCAAATGAGTGATTGGCAAGACCAATCTCAAGCCATGTATTCGGGAGGAGAGCAAGGAGAAGGATCCTTGGAGCAAGTGCAATATGTTGCGGGGAACCAAGGTTATTGGTCCAATCCGGCCGCAAGAAATCACCCGGGATTCTCCTACGCCAACAATGAAGGAGCTTTGAACCCGCCACAACAACCGCCTAATCAAGCTCGACCACCACCACCCCAACAACAATACTATCCGCCGAGGGGACCTACACAACAAAACTTCCAACCAAAGCAACAAGTCCCACCTTATAGGCCTCCCGGATACAATCAAGGGTGGAGGAATCAAAACCAAAACCCTCCACAAGCTCCACAACGATCCGATTTCGAAACTAGAGTGGAGGCGTTGATGGTCGAGCAAAATAAGGTGAATGCTACTTTGAAGGCGGGGCAAGAATCTCTCAATACCGTAGTGGCTCAAATATCGGAGCAATTAGCGTTGCTCAACCGGAACACTCAAAGATTGCCGGCGCAACCGGAGCAAAACCCACGGGGCAACACGGGCCACATCAACGCCGTAGTTGCCGTCACTACTAGAGGCGGGAAGGACACCACCCCCGCCATGATTCCTATTGAGGAGGCCGTGGAGGAAAGTTTGGAGCCGGTTGAGCCGATAGTCGAGATTGAAAAGGAGAAGGAGCCACAAGACAAGGAGAAATCTAGGGCGGAGCTATTAATTGAGGAGAGGCGCTTCATGCCACCGGTCCCATTCCCCCAAAGACTAGCGAAAGCGAAAATGGAGAAAAGGCTAGCGAAATTCCTCGAGTATCTAAGAGGAGTTAGCCTAAACATTCCCTTCCTTGACGCCATCATCGAGATCCCCACATATGCCAAATTCTTGAAGGACTTGATTTCGGGGAGAAAGAGGAAGGAGAAGATCATGCTAGCCGAGGAGGGCTCTTGGTTCACCAAGAGAGAAAAGGAGCCGGCAAAATTTAAAGATCCGGGGAGTTTTCGGATTCCTTGCACGTTGGGCGGCGTGCCTCTTCAAAAGGCGTTGGTCGATCTTGGGGCTAGTGTGAGTCTCATGCCCCTCTCCATGTTCTTAAAGCTTAACACCGGGACAAAGTTGAAACCCACCGACATGCGCATTCAATTAGCCGATGGACGGATAACAAGGCCGATGGGGATTGCCGAAGACATCCCACTTCAAGTCCCGGGTGGAATATGCTTGCCATGTGACTTCGTCATCATGGACATTAAGGAGGAGGGAGACACCTCATTGATACTTGGGCGCCCATTCCTCGCCACCGCCGGAGTCATCGTCGACGTGCGCGAAGGTACCTTAACCTTAAACGTCGGAAACATCGAGGTGGAGCTCCACATTCCCAAGGCAATGAAGCACATGCCTTACCATGAGGAGCTCGATTATATGGACCTCCTTGATGAGGTGATAGAGGAGGCGATTCCTCACTCAATTGGTGCCCTTTTTGATGAAGAATTTGATGAAGGCCCGGATTTAGGCCAAGATGAAAAGATTAATGATGAAGCCCCCGACTTCTCCGCTGATGAAGATGAAGGCGACGCTGATGTCGCAAGGATTCGAGAGCTCTGCAAGCTCTCGAAATCAAAGTCTCCAAAGAAAGCTCCGCCGGCACGGAAATCGGCACCGCCGGTCAAGCCGTTGGCCGGGGCAAATGCTAGCTTGGGGGAGCCTCCCCCCAACACTATTCGAGATAGGAGACTACCGCGGGAGAACGCTACGCCGCCACGTTCGAATCCAAGCGCGCTCCCCGGAAAGTTTGACGGGTGCATCTCATATGCACCAAACATCCCGCATTGATTGAAAATTATAGGGGGTCGAGCTCACGACCTAAAACGAGCGCTTGTCGGGAGGCAACCCGACGGTTTTTGCTTTATTTTTGCTTTTTCTTTATTTTCGTTTTAGAGGTTTTTAGTGTTTTGAGTCATCCGACCAAAAATTTTGTGATAACGGGTCCTATTTTTCTTGACAGGAGAGGAGATAGGTAGATCATCATGAGGAGGTTGAACGAGACGATGAGGAGCGCCCTAAGAAGGTGTTCGACGCTTAGGAGGAGCATGAAATCGACTGGAGGAAGAAAGACGGAGTTTAGAGCCTAAACGAAGACAAACAGCAGAATGCAAGGCTCACTCGGCCGAGTATACTAGTCACTCGGCCGAGTACAGAAGTTCGTCCGGCCGAGCCGCTCACGAACGAGGGAAGTCTGCTGTACCCAACTCTCTGTCTATTTTCCTCATTTCATTATAACTGCTACTCGACCGAGTATATATATTCACTCGGCCGAGTGAAACGGATACCCTCCTTGGGCGAGTCATGCCGAGTAGCTTGAGTCACTCGGCCGAATGGACTTACTCCACTCGGCCGAGCCTGGCAAAGCCACTCGGCCGAAGCGATATCGGGGAGAAATTTTTATTTGCCTCGCTCGGCCGAGTGAACACGTCACTCGGCCGAGTCGTAACTTTTTAATATAAAGCCAAGGGGGGGCACAGTTTTCGAAAACGAAAAAACCCCTTCGCCCGCGCCCCCTCAGCTTCCCCTCGCCCGATCTCGCCTCGCCCAACAGCCACTCGCCCGCGCGCGCCGCCGCTCGGCCTGCCACCGCCGGCCGACCGTCGCCGCACCCCGCCCGAGTCGCCGCCGGCAGCCCGTCTCCGATCACCTCCGGTTCGCTTATTTTCACCATTTTCTTCTCTTTTTGCGTAGTTTTTGAGGATCCGTGTATTAATCGAACCCCTAACCCGAATCAATTCCCATATCTATCTGTTATACCCCTATTGCTCCATACATTTTGATTATTACTCGCTGATATCACTTTTCCATGCGCAGGTTGTTTTTTGGAGCTTAGGGGAGGCCAGGGGAGCTTCTACGGGCTGCTCAGGACTTCGTGGAGGCGCGGACTTCGCACGCTTCCACTGCTTAGCACTCGCGGCGTGTTTGGGTAAACTCTTTCCACTCTTTGTGCACACGCCGCACTTTACACTTTTCGGCGCGCTCGGGGCCGATATGCCGCCCCGGACACGGCCTCGGACGAGGAGACCTTCCGCTAAGCGGAAGAGGTCGGATGACGCCGGCCCCGCCCACGAGGCGGAAGAGTCTCCTCCTCCTTCCCCCGCACACCCCGCACACCCCGCACAGCCTACAGGCCCCGCACACCCCGCACAGCCTGCAGCGCACCCACAGCCCGCACAGCCTCTCCCTGCCGATCCACAGCCACCACCACCGGCTCCACTGGTCGGGCCGCTCGGGATTACGTTCCGAGACGACGCACACCGCGCCGTCTTCGAGCGTATCTCCCAGCGCTCGATCGTACCCTCCAGGTTTGCGCACCTCGCTGACCTAGGACGCCTGGGGGTACTCGAGGGGATACTCACGTTGTACGACAACTTGGGTTGGCGCGACTTCCTTCAAGTGTCGGCGGATACTTTTACCCGTCCGACACTTGAGGTTTTGAGTTCGATCGCCCGGACCGATGAGGGATGCTCATTCCGGTTCATGGATCGAGAGTGCCAGGTCACTCTCGATATGATGAGAGCGTTTTTCTCTTGGCCCGCAGTCCCCAGAGCCGATCGCGGTTACGGCCCTACCCACATCCCCCCACCTTCTTTCGACGCCGGCGCCTTCTGGGCCCGGATCACAGGCCACCACGCTGCCTTTGACCCTAGTAGGGCCAAGGCCTCGGCCATAGTCCACCCCTGCCTACGCATTGCCCAGCGCCTCATGGCGACTACCTTTTTGGCCAGATATGAGCCGGGCACGATGTCTACGCCAGAGCTTTACATGCTCTACGCGATGACACGTCCCAGAGCTCTGTCTAGGGATGGACTCGAGCTTGTCCCCGCCGTCGTGATCGACATTGCGGCTTGGTTTCTAGACCGTATCATTGTGTCGGTGGGCGCTCGCTCACTGATATGCTGCGGCGGTCTGATCACCTTGCTTACCATGATGACCGGCGAGGACCTACCCGACGACCTGCGACGCGTTCCGGGCCCCACTTCCTTGTCGATAGACGTTATGGCCCGGATGAAGATGCTGCGTCCGCATGGTGAGCGTCACTGGGTCTGGTTGCACGGCCCCTATGGGGCCGATTACATGATTCTCCCGAGCCCTGCTCGGACTCTGATTGCACCAGCCCACGTTGACTGGATTCCGGCGATGGATGTCCTCATCCCCGCCGCCTACGTGCTCGAGGCCGAGGAGGCCGAGCAGGCCCACGCTGCCCACGCTGCCCAGTCTGCTCCCGCAGACCCTGCTGCACACCCTGCCGAGCCTGCTGCCCACCCCGTCGACCCTGTGGCCTCTCCGCCTGTTCCTGACATTTCCACTGCTCTTGACACTTCTGTCCCCACATCTGCCTGTGTCGAGAGTACTTTTGCTGAGCCCACTTCCACCACTGTCACCACTTCCGAGGCTGTCCCCACCACTCCCGCTGCCACCTCCGGCCCTCTGTCCGTGGAGCCCCTTTGCTCCGCTCTCCCCCAGCGCCCGCAGACCTTTGTTGAGAGTGGAGAGCCCTCGTTCACCGCGGTCGTGGAGACCATGGTTAGCATGATCTCCGCTGGGGTTACACCTTTTGGACCGCACACTTCTGCCCCAGCGGGAGATTCCTCTGTCTCCACTGCCGCCGTCTTCTCCGAGAGTGTCGTGGCGTCTGTCCACACTTCTGTGCCACAGACCTCTTTGGCCACCTCGTTGCCTCTTTTGCACGCCTCCTTTGCTGCCGCTGCCTCCACTTCTCGCCAGCCGGTGTCCCGGCCTCACACCGAGGCCAGGCCCACTTTTCCAGGCACGGCACCATTTGTCCCATTCCCTGTTGAGCCCGTTACATACTCCACACGCGTACGCCAGCCTCGCCCTGCGCAGCCTAGACCGGTGCGTCCCTCTGCACCACCCCCGCCCGACACTACACTGCAGAGCATACGCGCTCTTGAGTTGGCGGTGAGTGGTCTTAGAGGAGACCTTAGGACCCTGTCCTCCACCGTCTCTGCGATGGCTGGACGCTTCGACCTGATACCCCAGATCCACTACTGCCTTACACAGGTGCTGGAGCGTCTTCCGCGCGTACCCCCGCCCACCCAGCAGGTTCCCACACACACTTCCACACACACTAGACCTGCTTCCGCTTCCACCCCAGCTCAGCAGCCCACACCACCACCACCACCACCTCCGCCTCAGGACGGAGACGGCGCGGCACCGCCTTCTTAGGCACTCTTGATGCCTTTATCCATTCCTGCCGTTGTGCTGCCCGTCTCTGCTGGGTCCTGATGCACTTTTGTCCACCCCCCCCCCTCCCCCTCACTATTTTTGGGATTATATTTTTGATCATATCTTTATGAACATATCATATCATATCTACTTGGGATTCTCATTTTGATCACATCTATATATATCTTTTTGGGAGAGAGGGAGCGTTTTTGGTACTATATTTATTTTCATATCACTCCTGTCCGTGCATGCATCATGTCCGCATCATATTTTTTTTCATTTCTTTCTTTTTATTTTCATTTTCCATGCATGCATCCTCACTAGCCCCTCACACTTCTTGTCTCTCGGTGTGCCACACCTTGCACATTGAGGACACTGTGTCGTTTAGCTTGGGGGAGTGAGTCCTCACTTTCCTTTTTTCGTTTAGCCACCTTTATTTTCAGTTTTTCACACCGTTTTTCACTTTTGCACTTATTTTTCATTATTTTTCATTTATCTTGCCATGCATCACGTTTTTCTTATTTTCCTGTGTGCCGCATAGTTCTATTTTACTTTATCTTTATTTCTTTTTCATCTCATGCTAGAGATGAATTTTCTGTGATGATGTCTACGTGGAGTTAGCTTATTCTATATGCATGCTATATTTGTCGTGTCTTAGATTTCATTTCTGATATCATATGCTATGACTTGCTTTACATTTAGAAATAGTAACCCACATTTTTTCCTCATGAAAATGGATGAAATTTTATTATTAGCTGAGCCTGAATATTCATATGTATGCTATCACAGAAAACACACCAAGATTCACGCATTGAATGCCTATATCTGGAGTACTGACTTCTTTTCCTTTATCACTTCTATATGCATGAATTGTACACTTCACTTCCGGATGATTGAATGATGATTAGCTAAGATATATCTGGATTAGTTAGCTTTTTTGTGATCGAAACTGAGTAGATTAGATTACCCTGCTGAAGTTGTCGTGCATGTCTTATAGAGTGAGCTGAGAGTTATATTTATTTCTTTCTCCACAAATCTTGAACATCACTTCTCTACTTTTAAAATCATTGGTGAATCTCCCCTTAGTGATTCTATTTTATGGCACTTCCCCCGCTATTAATTCCTAGCTCCAAATCTCTTATTTCAAAAAAAAAAGAGAGGGAGAGGAGAAGAATAAAAGAGAGAAAAACATTCTTGTATATCATTACCTCTCTCTGAGTTGGGATCATTGTATATATGTTGCTTATTGCAAAAGAAAAAAAAAGGGAAAAGAGAAAAAAGAGAAAAGAGGAAAAATCCTCAATAAAAGATCCCATCTCGCTTACTTTCTTTCTTCTTTCCCTTCTTTGCCTTTGGAGCTATATAAAAATGGGGATGTAAATATTTTTGTGCCACCACGCTTATAGATAAGCTTGGGGGAGGAGATCCATTGATGTGTGAGAGAGCGACTACTTGACATTGCACGACAACCTAGGCTAAGTAATATTCTATACTCGGTGAGATTGTTTCCAGCTTTACGAAATCCAGAAATCTAAGCCTAGCATTCATTTCATGAAATCCATACTTTTCTATTCTCTCTATTCTATGATGTGATACTCTTATACTCCAGATAGAAAGCGTTCAATTGAAAAGTGTGTGATCTGAGATTTGTATACCGCTTTAGATGATTCAGGCGATGTTAATTTTAAAATCATTCCGTTTTTCATGATTATACCGTTGTTCGTGGGTTTTCTATTTTCTACTTGCACTATATCAAAATGAGATTCTTCGACATGTATCTCTCACTCGGTGCATGCTATAAGAGTAGGTGAAACCCACGTCCTGAGAAAATGATCTAGCATCCTATCTTTCTTTCTTTCTTTCTTTATTTTCGTTTGGTTTTCCTTCTTCTTCGTTTTTCATTTTTTTTTCGTTTTTCGCCGTTTTCGTTTTCCGAATCCACCAGGTTCGCTTTTTACTTATCTTCCTCGAGGACGAGTAAGAGGCAAGCTTGGGGGATTTTGATCACTCCTTATTTTACACCTTTTTTCCGCATGTTTGCATGCCATTTAGATCGCCCAAATCATGTTTTTCACGATATATCGACGATATTGCGATGCTTTTCACGCTTTGTTGTTTTTGTCGCATTTCAGGTGATTTGGCGCGATTTGGAGTGATCATGAGATGCGCTCACGATAGACGGCCACCGACGACCTCCCCGAGGGGTATTTTGCTGTTGGAGAGGAGCGGAAGAAGAATGGACGTCGCCGGAGCGACGAGGAGGCCAAAACGACCAGTTTGGGCATTTTTTGTGTCCCACTCGGCCGAGTGGAGGAGCCACTCGGCCGACCAGCGAGACACTGCTCGGCCGACCCGTTCAGACACGACTTCCATGTGTACTCGTCCGAGCGACGGAGACCACATCGGCCGAGTGACGATACCACGTCCGCCCGAGTGGCGCCCAGACGAAGGCCCTCAAAAAGATCGAAGTTACTGTTTTTCGGCCATCTGAGCTTCAGAAGACCCACTCGGCCGAGTGGCAAATCCCGTCCGCCCGAGTGAAGTGAAGCCATCGGCCGAGTGACGACAGCTCACTCGGCCGAGCCGCCCCCGAACTGAAGACCCCTGAAGTCCCCGACTTACTGGAAAATTGACAGGGTCTTCACTCGGTCGAGCGACTTTTGTCACTCGGCCGAGTGCGATGCGCAGCCTGTAGCGAAATTTGCGGAAAACAGGCTGTGCAGGGGCATTTTGGTCAGGATTTTTAGACGATTTTTGGGGCTATTTAAGCTCTGTTTTTACCCTAGTTTTAGAGCCACCTCTCAGATTTTTTGCAGCTTTTTGAGTCTACTTTTTAGCTTTATTAATTGTGATTGGAGAAGAGAAAAACTTGGATTTTTGTTGGGTTGATTGAAGATCTACATTGGTTTGCACTTCTCTTCCCCAAAAAAACTCTATTTTTATTGTTTATATCATTGTTGTGATGAATTCCATTGTCTATTTCATTGCCAATTATTGTGCTATTGCTATGATTAGTGAGTAGTCTCCACGTCTTGGGGCGTGGGGATGAACCCTACAAGCCCAATTTCGTATTTGTGTTGAATTGGTAGAAATTGAGCTAGGATTGTTATTGGGGATTAGATTGGGATCGAATTACTACGGATAGCTAGGTATTCACATCAATTGGGATTTGCAAGAGATTGGATCCCAATTCGATAGGAAGCCCTAGAAATCCGAATTGGGTTGGAGTCGGATTTTCGAAGTATCGGTTTGCAAGAAATTGGACCGATGCTAGGATCTCCGGTTGCAATTCCGTGCCGATACCCGTTTGCAAGAGATTGGACGGGTAGGAACTATCCTAATCTAGATTGTGGACCGAGTTTGCAAGAGATTGGGCTCGGTGCGCAATTGGACGATGATGTTGATCCTAATGCTAGCTTCCCTAGGCTAGGGTTTGCAAGAGATTGGACCCAAACCTAGGATAGCTATAGACCGGCAACAGCGCGAGAGCGTGAGCCTGGTTCCACATTTAGTTGCAACTAGTTCATCCAAATTCTCATCCTAGCGATTTCGATACCGGCGAACCACAATTGTGAAATACGGTGAGTAGTGGGGATTCCCCATTCCCTAGGCGTTTTCTATTTGATTTGATATTTCGCACTTTTGTCTGACGATTGTGACAGGATCGCCCAAGGCAATTATCCCTCTGAATAGCCAGGTTGATTAGGAGCAAGCACGGTCATTCGTCCTCCCTGTGTTCGATACCCGCTCGCCGCTATACCGTGCGCTTGCGGTAAAACTACAACCGTCGCCTCGGGACGTGTACGCCGGGGCGCGATCAACGAAAACCACACACGAGGAGAAAATTCACCAAAACATATATTATATTATAATTAATCCAAATACATGAAAAGCAGTCGTTACATCCTCCCCAACTTAAGAAAAATTCCGTCCTCGGAATTTCCAAATACTCACGAGTCCGGAAACAAAAGTGGGAAACGCTCTCACATCTCATCCTCATTCTCCCAAGTAGACTCTCCAGGTGAGCCGTGTCGCCACATCACCCTCACAAGATTGACAATCTTGTTCCGAAGCGACTTCTGACGCATGTCTAGAATCTGCACTGGATGCTGGTCATACGTCATATCGGGGCGAACGGTAATCTCCGAAAAATCCACAGCATGAGATGGATCGCTAATGTATCGACGAAGCTGCGACACATGGAAAACATTATGAACTCCTTCCAAAGATGGCGGCAAGGCCAAGCGATACGCTACCTCGCCAACCCTCTCCAAAATGTCAAACGGTCCAATGTATAGCGGGCTCAACTTCCCTCGCTTCCCGAAACGAATCACACCACGATTCGGGGAAATCTTCAAGAACGCATGGTCGCCCGGCTGAAACTCCAAAGGACGACGTTTAGCATCCGCCCAATGCTTAAAACGGTCCTGAGCAATTCTCAACCTCTCCCGAATATTCCTGACGATATCCACGGCCTCCACGATCATCTCAGGTCCCAACAACTCCCGATCACCAACGTCATCCCAACTCAATGGCGATCGACATTTCCTCCCATAAAGAGCGACGAATGGCGCCATGCCAATACTCGCCTGGAAGCTGTTGTTGTAAGAGAACTCCACCAAATGCAGATGGTCCTCCCACGAACCCTTGAAATCCAACATGCACGCCCTCAGCATGTCTTCCAAAATCTGAATCGTCCTCTCGGACTGGCCATCCGTCTGCGGATGGTACGCTGTGCTGAAACTCAGACGCGTACCCAAGCTCTTCTGCAAACTCTGCCAGAACTGAGATGTGAACCTCGTGTCTCTGTCAGACACGATACTCACGGGGACTCCATGAAGTCGCACGACCTCCTGCACGATTCACGTTACATCACTATCCACACTAGGGAAAAGAAAATAAAAACGGAGAGTAAAAGAATTTTACCTCCATATATCTCTTTGCTAGCGCCTCAGTGGACTGTCCCACTCGGAACGGAATAAAGTGCGCAGATTTGGTCAATCGATCTACGATCACCCAAATCGCGTCATTCTGCTTCGGACTCCGAGGTAGTCCAGTCACGAAATCCATAGTGATGTGTTGCCACTTCCACTCCGGAATCGGAAGCGGTTGTAGCAACCTGGCCATACGCTGATGCTCCGCCTTCACTTGCTGGCGAACCAAGCACTTGGCTACACTCCGAGCCACACTCCTCTTCATACCATGCCACCAATAATTCAGACGAAGATCCTGGTACATCTTGGTCCACCAGGATGCACAGAATACGGCGAACTGTGTGCCTCCACCATCAATTCCTCTCTGATATCCCCAGCTGGCACACACAACCTGGCTCCAAACCTCAGCGAGCCATCCTCATGAATCAAAAAGTCAGTCCGCAGACCGGCTTCCACCTGCTCCCGAATCTTCACCAGCTTCGGATCCTCAACCTGGCCAGCCTTAATCCGATCCACGATCGTCGACTGTACCTGCTTGTACATCAACGACGAAGCCTCCCCAGGAAGAACAACCTCCACGCCTGACTCGCAAAAATCCTGCTGCAATCTCCACTGCGAGGTCAAAATCATCACCGCTGGAAGCCTACTCAAAGCATCTGGAACCACATTCACCTTACCAGGGTGAAACTGCAAATCAATCTCATAATCTGCCATAAGCTCCAACCATCGACGCTGTCGCATGTTGAGCTCCTTCTGAGTGAAAATATACTTCAAGCTTTTGTGATCGGTGAAAATCTTCACTTTCTCACTCAGCAGGAAGTGCCTCCAAATCTTAAGAGCAAACACAACGGCAGCCAACTCCAAATCATGCGTCGGGTAATTCTTCACATGAACCTTAAGCTGGCGAGACGCATACGCCACAACATGCCCATGCTGATGCAACACACAACCGAGACCCTTGCCAGAAGCATCGCAAAAGATCTCAAATCCACCGCTGCGATCAGGCACAACAAGAATAGGGGCAGTCGTCAACCTCTCCTTCAGAACGCCAAAAGCACTCTCACAATCACCCGACCAAACAAAAGCAACATCCTTCCGCGTCAACCTGGTCATCGGCTCAGCAATACGAGAAAAGTCCTTAATGAATCACCGATAATAACCAGCAAGTCCAAGGAAACTCCGAATCTCAGACGCAGACGACGGAACAGGCCACTCTCTGATGGCCCGAATCTTCTCGGGATCCACAGAAATACCATCTCCAGTCACCACATGCCCGAGAAAAGCAACTCTATCCAGCCAAAACTCGCACTTCAAAAACTTAGCATACAAACGATGCTTCCTCAAAATCTCCAACACCGTCCTTAAGTGCGAGGCATGCTCTTTCTCCGACTTCGAATAGATCAGAATGTCGTCAATAAAGATAACGACAAACTTATCCAAAAAGTCGTAGAAAATCAGGTTCATCAGATTCATGAAAACTGCGGGCGCGTTAGTTACGCCGAAAGGCATAACCATGAACTCATAGTGTCCATACTTCGTCCTGAACGCTGTCTTCGGAACATCATCCGTCTTCACCTTCAACTGATGGTAACCACTCCTCAAATCCAATTTAGAAAACACCCTCGAACCTCCAAGCTGATGAAAAATATCATCGATGCGAGGCAACGAGTATTTATTCTTAATGGTCACCGCATTCAACTCCCGATAGTCCACGTACATGCGACGCGAACCATCCTTCTTCTTTACCAGCAACACCGGTGCTCCCCACGGAGACACGCTAGGATTAATATAACCCTTCTGCAAAAGCTCATCCAGCTGCTTCCTCAATTCTTCCAATTCTGCAGGTGCCATACGATACGGCGCCTTCGAAATCGGATGCGCACCGGGAACAAGATCGATAGAAAATTCCAGGGCTCGATCAGGTGGCAACCCAGACATCTCCTCAGGGAAGACGTCGCCAAAATCTCGCACCACAGCTGGCCACTCCAACTCCATCTGCATAACCACAGCCTCCACCGGCCTGGCCCGAAATCAGACAGGACCAAGCGAACTGCTACCACGACTGAACTCAAATACTGGATGTCCGGAAATCTAGAACACCACCTTCTTCCTTCGACAGTCGATCGTAGCATAGAAGCTCGCAAGCCAGTCCATCCCAAGAACTGCATCATAGTTGATGATGTCGTGGACAATGAAATCAGCGAAAAGCTCATGTCCACAGACCACCAACGAGCAAGAATTGCAACCACGATGCACCGAGACCATGCCATTCCCTGTAACGATATTCCAACTCTTGGAACGAGGGGACGTCAACAAGGAATGCCTCTCCACGAAGCTCCGAGAAATAATGCACATCGATGCACCAGAGTCAAAGAGGACTCGTGCAGGAAATGTGCAAACCAAAACCACACCTACCAATCAATTAACAATCAAACTCTAGTCTAGCAAACAACCATGTTCAAGCAAACAACACAATCTAACAATCAAAACCAGCTAGGAAAGTAACAGCTAGATTGAGGATTACCTGCGATAACCTCATCCACAGCCTCGCTCTCCATAGCGGTCATCAGAAAAGCCTGCCTCCTCGACGGAATAGCCTGCTGAAAAGCCTGCCTCTGTGGAACAAGTGCTGCTCCACGTCCAGCAGGAACAGACGCTCGCTGCTGCAATGGCTGTGCTGCAACAGGTGCCCTTCGCAGCGGACCCGCATGCCGACAATCCCTCGCGACATGGGAAGCATCACCACAAACCAGACACTGGCCCAAAAACTTCCGACACTGATCCTTAACGCGGCCAGGCTTGCCGTAGAAATGGCAAGTCTTTAGAATAGGCCCTCTTGGCCTTTTAAACTGAGCAGACTGATTAGGCCTGCATCCAGGTCTAACCACAGCTCTCGCCTGTTCCACATGCCTCTTCCCAGCACCAACAATAGACCCCCTCCTCTGGTTCACGAGCAGCTCCTGCCTCTTGGCTGCTACTAGAACCTTTTGATAAGACTCGCGGTCAGAAGAGGTCACAAAACTCTGGAGCTCCGAAGCAAGTCCCTGCAGGAACCTCTGAGCTCTCTCCTCAGCGTCCTGCACCATCTTTGGTGCAAACCGACTCAGCCTCATGAACTCTTGGTGATATAGGTCCACCGACGAGCTCCCTTTCTTCAAATCGATAAAACGCTGCAGCATCTCTTCCCTGGCAGCTTTCGGGAAGAACTCACCCTCAAATCTGGCCTTGAAGGTAGCCCAAGCTATCGGCTCCACCAACATCTTCTCTTCCACATCCCACCAATTCCGAGCATTATCCTTGAGTTGCCTCCTCGCCAAATCAACCCATCCAGCCGGGGTGATCTTGGACAACTTCAGATTGTCCTCGATGTTCCGAATCCACTCATCGGCAGCCAGAGGACCCTCAGAACCATCAAAATATGCGGGACCCAGCTCCCGAAATTGCTTCGCTCCTGGCTCAGAGCGAGGGGCATCCGGAAGAGCCCGGGCAGCTCGAGCAAGTGGAGCATTCTGGACTTGCATAAGCACGCCCTGCTGCACTTGCATCATCTGGAGCATCATCCGCATCATCTCACCGCTGGTGGGTTCCCGCTCATGCTCCTCATCATGAGGGAGCGCACCACTGCCCCCACCACGGGTGAAACGCCTTCCTACCATATAATGACACAAAAAACGAATCAGATTAGACTCATAGCTTGCGACTCGGACGTCGAACTTAATTTATTGGACATTCTAATATTATTATCGTCATTCCAAAAATCGAAGTTACAGAAGGACCTGCATGGGCCACCAACAAAACCTGTCACGACCCGCTTCCCTAAAATGGAGGCGAGACGTGAGAAGGTCCGCACGAGAGTGGAGCCGTGAAGCCCCAAACCCGATAAGCGTCAATAAAACATAAGCAGGTCCCTGTAACCACAACGGAACAACAATAATAACACAAGGAGAGACTGAAATAAAATCTCACATCTCATAAATTGTCCAACATGAAAATAAGTCCAACATCCAGAAAAGCCACCAGGCTAAAAGAAAGAGTCTAAAGGCCCAGAACAAGGCCAATAAAAGCAACGACATAACAAGGTATAGGTGCTACGCACCGATAATAAACAACTGTCTAAACAAAAGTAAAACACAACGAAGACACTAGGACTGGTCCCCAGTGTCCACGTACTCCCCGTCGAACACAAGCTCAGGCTCGGCGTCAGCAAACACCTCGTCCTCAACAATGTACTCAGGCTCAGGATCTAACATGTGTCACCCAAAAGAGTAAAGGGGCACATGTCAGCAAGTCTAAAAGACTTGGGCAAGGAAACTGAAAGTAAGGCAACTAACAACCTAGCAGTTATAGTATGCATGACATGGCAGTTATAACATGAGTGCACAAGTAAGACATGGTGAACAACAAGTACAAGAGAACATTTATCGGGACAAGACAAGAGTAGCCAAGCTACTAACAATCTCAATCAATTCACTATTCACGTTTCACGTTGTTTTGTAGATGTTTACGCCCTTCAGCTGAATGGTACATCATTCACACTGATCGGCACTAAACACTACCCCACCCCAGAGTTTACGTCTTACAACTGCAGTTGCTGATCAGGCAGACCCCCAGTTGAATGACCGCTTAACTCTTACCCCATCCCACACGTTAACAAGCCAGGGTCCCTGCACATGAGCCCAGCAAGTGAGCCAGGGTTGCCCCACACGGGAGCTTGTTTTCCAAGTTCACAATTCAATATCGAGCGTTGGGGTTAGCAACTACAGGGCTCGCTTCTGGAACACGAGCCAGGAACACAAGCATTGTAGCGAAGCTACGCAATCACAGCAACACTTAAAGAATGCAATGACATGACAATTAATTCGCGTACCGTTAATGGAAAGTAAACATGACATGGTAATTGTGCAACATGCTATATGTCGGAACTAGCTTCGTTGTCAAGCTAGTTCCCCAATTTGCGCCTAGGCGAGTATCATTTCGTCGCCTAGCCTCTTTTACGCCTACAACAAGCAAATGGCCTAAAACATGGCCTAAACCCTAAGTGGCAAGTTTCACTTGCCTAGCACCGGGGATGACGATCACGAAGGTTCGTCTCGCGGATGCTAATCTACGGGGGAAATCGCTGTTATGGGGAAACAACAATCAAACAACATGAAATTTCATTAGGGTTTCATAAAAATACAAATAGGTTATGAAAACATCGAGAGATCGATTTCTTACCGAGAGGAAGTGGAAGAAACACTCCGGAGAACCCTAGGACCAGATCTGGAAACAAATGGAGAAGTTTGGAGAATTAGGGTTTTTGGGGGATTTTGGGGATTTGATGGAGATTTGGGGAAAATGAGAGGTAGATAGAGTTGATGGAGGGTTTTAAATGATGAATCTAGGGCTTGGAATGAAGGAATAGGGCTTGGAGGAAGATGGGGGCTCAATGGGGGAGATTTTAGGGTTTTGGGTCGAGTGGAGGAAGAAGAAAACGTTTGGGAGGGGTATAAATAGGTTGGGCTGGCGGCTGCCCAGAAATTAGGGTTTTAACACAGATTAGTCGGTCAAAGAGCAATCACTGACCGACTAGTTTGGCAACTAGTCTAGTCGGTCGGTCGACCAACGCAGACCGACTAAGTGTAAACAGTAACTTCTGAACGAAAATAGGATTTAGAATTAGTCGGTCCATAAACAAATACTGACCGACTAGTTTAGCATCTAGTCGGTCGATGAACGTTCTTAGACCGACTAAGAGTAAACAGTATTGATACTAAAATTTAGATGATGAGTTAGTCGGTTAAAGAAGCATTGCTGACCGACTAGTTTGCAACCTAGTCGGTCAACCAACGTTCTTAGACCGACTAACGATAAACAGTAACTCCAGAGAAATTTAGAAAGCAAACTAGTCGGTCCAAGAAGGATTGCCGACCGACTGGATCGTCATCTAGTCGGTCGGTGCCCCTTCTTACACCGGCTAATAAGCACCAAAAGTTCCGATACGGAGCGCGGGGCCCCGGGATCGATTTCTAAGACTCCTAGGCTTGATCTAATAGTAAGATACGACCGTTATGAAGTCCGTCACGAATGACATACTTCGAAATCGACAATCCTAAGGAAGAAACGAGAAAATACGACGAATCGATCGAAAATGAAAGCTACGGAGACGAAAACCACACACGAGGAGAAAATTCACCAAAACATATATTATATTATAATAAATCCAAATACATGAAAAGCAGTCGTTACAATTTGATAGTAATATCTTAAACATGTTGAATAATAAATGGAAGTGTCAGCCTTAGCCTTAGGAATAAAGTATTAATTAGTTGGTTGACAGCCTTATCTATATGCTTGGTTGACAGTATTAAAAAATGTTGGGTTTGTATTTTTACGCATGCTAACTTTTACCCCAAGTCAAACTAGTAGGTGTAGAATAGGTAAGATTATTAAACATGATGTTAACATTACCATTAGCTATGTTAACCCTGCCATTAGCTAGAATGAAATTAGTATTAATAGGTTGTTAAGTATTAATTTATAAATTAACCGGTCGGTAGTAAATTTTAGTAACTTGTTGTTAGACCATATCAGAATGAATAAGATGTATCATGTTAGTGTGACACAATATAGACCTTACCCTAGCCAGACAACCCGATAAATTAAACGAACCCATTTTAGAGATTATTATGATAATATGTTTATTCACGAAAAATCTAACTCTGTGAATTGTTAACCCAAAACAGGGAACCAGAAGTACCAACCCGTAGTACCCATCGAGATGAACCCAACGTTACCCAAATCACCGAAATCAGGCAAGTATATGATTTATAATGAATTTTCGAAGTTGGATGTTAAATTAGTCTTTTGAATGTAAAGTTGCTTAACTTAAAATCTACCCATGAAATGACGCGTGATATTACCACCATGATATCCGTGACTAAAAATGTGATCCAACGGTGTATAACTTGATATAACTAAGTTTAGAATAATAACAAGAAAAATCAACTTTCTATTCGTTTTCGTTAAAATCGCAAGTTCGCTCTTTTTACTAAATTATTGTGAATGATGTTTTGGATAATCTTGTAACATAGAAAATGCTACACGGAAATAAATGATCATGTTATTTAATTGATGCATGCCTTGAAATAATTAACTAGCGTGTGACATCGTGAGATCGTGCGCCTCGAATGCGGAATCGTGACTTTTCGTGTTGTCATGGAGTTGCCAAATTCGTGCTTGTGAAATGACTAGGCTGGCTCGTGTTCCAGCACAAATCTTGGGTGGGTTTAGGGTTGAGCGGCTAATAGGCGTATGAAAAAGTACTCTCTTCAAGGGCACCACCCGTATGCAGTGGGTTAGCGCCAATCAGGGTAAGCCCCGTGAGAAGAACGACTCACTCATCACGGCCTAAAGGCAAGAACCCTATTATAGACATGACATGCTAACAATAATGAATGCTAACAATAGTGAATGTTAACAATCGTGAAATGCTAAACTTGCAACTTGAAATTTTTATCTCAGTTATATTGACATGCTAATGAACCAAAGGAAAGATTTACTTTACGTGTTACACTGCTTAGAACTGTATGATAGGATGTCTTTACTTTATTTCATTTTATAACCAGCCTGTTTAATCTTGTTGTCTCTATCTCATTTAAACTATTAATGCTCCTTAAATTCAATATAAATTTGTATATATCTTGCCTCGGGTTTCTAATCTTTACTTGCAAACCCTTGCTGACATATATTCATGTTTTTGGATGTATGTCAGATTCTGTGCCTGAGTACCAGGAGGTTCCTTACGAGACACCTGACTTGGAGAGTCGGGAGTTCGCTGTAGACGCCGAGTCTCTCCCTGCGGAGGCCTAGTGGACTTTGCCGTTGCTGCTTATCTTTAGTTTGCTTTCAGTTGTTGTTGTTGAGTGTACGTCTTTACTTTGGCCCAGCTGTGGCTTGTTGTTGTATTTCGTGTACGACCGCTTATTATTCTGGATGTGGCTTGTAATGTATGAATATTTTTATCGTTCTGAAAAGCATGCAAAGGACCTCCCCTGCATAGACGCTTAATGAGCTCGAGCTTCACCGCTCCAGTTCATGCGGACCTCAGTAACGTCCTCGCTCCCATCGTCTTTTGGGAAGCGGGGCGTTACACTTGAAGTGTTGAAAAGGCATAAAGGGGCCATTGGTTGGTCCATTGCTGATATAAAAGGTATTAGTCCCATTGTATGCATGCATCACATTTACTTGGAAGATGATGCCAAACCTACTAGAGAAATGCAACGTAGGTTAAACCCCACATTAAAAGAAGTGGTGAAAGGCGAGTTTCTAAAATTATTGGATGCAGGTATTATATACCCAATTTCTGACAGTAAATGTGTCAGTCCAACACAGGTTGTACCTAAAAAGTCTGGACTCACTGTAGTTAGAAATAAGAATAACAAACTTATCCCTGTTAGAACCACCACAGGATGGAGGATGTGTATAGATTATGGGAAGCTGAACTCCAGAACTAGGAAAGACCACTTCCCTCTACCATTTCTTGACCAGAATTTAGAGAGCGTGGCTGGACATGAGTATTATTGCTTCCTAGCCGGCTATTCAGGATATTATCAGATTGAGATTGCACCAGAGGATCAGGAAAAGACGACTTTTACCTGTCCCTTTGGTACTTTTGCCTTTAAGAGGATGTCGTTTGGTCTGTGTAATGCTCCCGCTACTTTTCAACGATGCATGCTTAGTATTTTTGATGATATGGTTGAGAAAATTGTGGAGGTATTTATGGATGATTTCTCTGTATATGGTAGCTCTTTTCGTGATTGTTTAGCTAACTTGGCGCATGTTCTTGACAGGTGTGTTGAGAAGAATCTCCTATTAAATTGGGAGAAACGTCATTTTATGACCACAGAAGGACTGTCCTTGGTCATTTAGTCTCTAAAGATGGTATTCAGGTAGACAGAGCCAATGTAGCAGTAATTGAGAAGCTACCAAGTCCCAAGTGTGTGAGGGATATCAGATCATTCCTGGGACATGCAGGATTCTATAGACGATTTATCAAGGATTTCGGCACTATATCTCGCCCTCTTTGCAACTTGCTAACTCAGAATGTGGATTTTATTTGGACACCTGAGTGTTAACACTCTTTTGAAACTTTAAAGAAGTTGCTAATTTCTGCTCCCATTTTGCTGGTCCCAGACTGGTCCTTACCATTTGAAATCATGTGTGACGCCAACAACTACGCAGTTGGCGCAGTCCTAGGCCAAAAGAAGGACAAATCTCTAGTGGTTATTTACTACGCCAGCAAAACATTGAATGATGCTCAAAGGAACTATACAACCACAGAGAAGGAGTTGCTGGCTATAGTATTCACTTTGAAAAAATTCAGGAGCTATATTTTGGGATCACCTATCTTGATTTATACAGATCACTCTGCTTTGAAATATTTATTGTCAAAAAAAGATGCTAAACCTCGATTGATAAGATGGATTATATTGTTGCAGGAGTTCAATGTCCTAATCAAGGACAAGAAAGGCGTGGAGAATCTAATAGCCGACCACTTACCACGATTGACATCAGGCCTTGATTCAGCAGATGTGCCTTTGAAGGACTCTTTTCCTGATGAGCATCTTTTTAGTGTTTCCACATCCCCATGGTATGCTGATATAGTGAATTATCTAGTGACTGGTAAGACTCCTGAAACTTGGTCACTTCAAGACTTTAAAAGGTTAAAGTACGAGGTAAAATATTTTTTCTTTGATGATCCATACCTCTATAAATACTGTAGTGACCAAATTGTTAGGAGGTGCATTCCTGACCATGAGATAGCTAGTGGGATACAATTTTGTCATGATGGTGTGTGTGGAGGACACTTTTCTGTGATTAAAACTGTGGCTAAAATCTTGTAATATAGCTTTTATTGGCCAACTATGTTTAAGGATACATTTCATTATAGTAAGACATGTGTTGCATGCCAACAGTTAGGGGGTATTACTAGACGTAATATGATGCCATTAAACCCCATTCTAGAAATAGAAATATTTGATTGTTGGGGCATAGATTTCATGGGACCTTTCCCACCTTCATTTGGATATGTTTACATTTTGGTTTCAATCGATTATGTTTCTAAATAGGTGGAAGCTATTTATTGCAGGTCGAACGACACTTCAGTTGTGCTCAAGTTTCTCAAAGAGAACATTTTCTCTAGATTTGGAGTGCCCAAAGCCTTGATTAGTGATGGAGGGCTCATTTTTGCAACCGCATGTTCGCTAATCTAATGAAAAGGTTTGGGGTCACACACAAAGTCTCTACTCCATATCACCCACAAACCAATGGTCAAGCAGAGCTGGCGAATAGAGAGATCAAAGGTATTTTACAGAAGACGGTGGATCCTTCAAGGAAAGATTGGAGCTTGCGCTTACCTGAAGCTCTGTGGGCCTACAGGACGGCCTACAAGAAGATTTTAGGGATGTCACCTTACCGTCTTGTCTTTGGGAAGTCTTGTCACTTACCTGTAGAATTGGAGCATAGATCCTATTGGGCTATTAAGAAATTAAATTTTGATACTGATTCATCTTTTGCTTCTCGCAGGTTACAGCTGTTGGAACTAGAGGAGCTAAGGAGAAATGCTCTTAACAACGCCAAAATATCAAAAGAAAGGATGAAATCCGTCCATGACATGATGATCCTAAGGAGGGAGTTCACCCCAGGCCAAAAAGTTCTTATGTACAATTCCAGGCTATACATATTCCCTGGGAAGCTTCGCTCTAGGTGGTTTGGACCTTTCACAGTCAAAGAAGTTTTCCCACATAGAGCAGTGCTCTTGACTTAATGAAAGAGACGGGAGTGAGTTCAAGGTAAATGGCCAAAGATTGAAGTATTTTCACGAGCCTTGGACCAAGGATGCGAGCATCATCGATCTCACGGACCCACCCTCGGGTGGCAACTAATCAGGTGTGCTCTTTCCATGCTTCCCTCTCCCTAACATTGAGGACAATGTTTATTTTAAGTTGGGGAGGAGTATAAACTTTTAGGATTTTTCTTTTTCTTTTTCTTTTAGGATTTTTTTAGTTAGTTCCCTTTTTGCATTGAAAAAAAAATTGAGTCAAGTTCTATCACCAATATTTATTTTACCTAGAGCCGAACCTCATGTGATGAAAATTCTTGAAATCTATTCACCACCGTACACATGTGATTTATTTTCCTCCACCACTATTGTTAACTACTTCAGTCTCATTTGACATGTATGTTAGTACTCGTGGTAAATTTCTGTTGATATCTCTCAATGAGGGAATTGATTGATAACTTAATGAAGCTAGAAGTTATGAATTAGCAAATCGTATGCTTTCAATGGAACACACCAAGGTTCATGCTTCAATAGTTCACAAAATAACTGGAGCATTGCTTTCTATCTCTTATTCAATGTGATTTGCATGGATTGTGCGATTTTGGGTAGAAAAGTGTATACTGTCTTTTGAAATGATTAGGATAACCCATTCTTGTGAAAGAATTAAGAAGAGGAAGCTATCTTGCCAAGTTATCTATGCACACACTAAAATACAAAAAAAGAAGAAGAAGAAGAAGAAAAATGAAGAAACAACAAAAAAATGAATAAGTGTGTCACTAAATAAATAACTTGGTTGGCTCGAGTAGTACAGTCTGAGGGGTCCTTTTTGGCCTAATGCCCTATTATCGTCTGATTTGGGAGCCATTGACTGGAAACTCACTCATTTGATGGAGCGATCCAAGTTATACATTTTTATGCGAATGTTGCTTTATGCGCGTTACGCGGAACTAATAAAAAAGAGAGAGAGAGAGAGAATAAGTGTGCATAACTTAGAGAATTTCCCAAGCTTAAAGAAAGCACAAGATATGGTGTGATTTCCTATGAATGAAGATTGACGTGTGTATGTCTTGTTACCATTCTATTTCTTATGCTTGCTTTGCATGATACATCTACGCTCCAAGTTAGAATCTTTGTTTAAAAGGTGTGAGCCATTGATTTTGTATATTATGCGCTAAGAAGTAATGGATAGTGAAGTTAAGTCGATTTCATTGAGAGATAGTTATTCTTCATCTTTAAACCCATGAGTACCATTATTTTATGAGCTTGAAATCTTGATATTAGTGCGTGGTCATCTTCTTTTGTCATTGTAGTATAGTGGTGAGTGATTTGAGATCAGATAAGGTGATCTAGGTGTATATTTGATATCATATTTCGCTCACTTTGCTAGAGACTAGCAAAATGCTAATTGGGGGGTGTGATTTGGGTTGAATATTGTATATTTAACACCTCATTTAGCCCTATTTTGTGCTTATCAGATGCTCAATTGGTCTCTAATACGTTCGTATTTTGTGTATCGTCATTTATTAGAGATATCACTTGATTTAAGCATAAAACAGCAATAAACTAAGTATTTCTGCACTTTATATATTTTTCATGGCTAGGTCTAGGACTCACGATTCCAACGAATATTTATTTGTATTTTTCTGAGATTTGTGCTAATTACGGAGAATTTTTGAATGCAGAATACCAATTAATTGGAGAAATACGCAAGGAAATATGGAAATACGCCGCGCGTATGTGTATCGCTCCGCCAGCCTGTGACACGTGGCGTCCATCCAGACTATCCATGCCATATCGGACGCTCAGCGTGAGGGGGCGACGAGGCGTGTTGAGCGCCGTTGGATTCTCATTCAACGGCCTGGAATGAGGCAGATTCGAATTGCGGAGCGGGCAACGTGGCCAAATCCAGAGCGTTAATCGAAGATCCGATGGCACGTACAAACTTTCGAAGAGAACGCAGAGAGCGGCATTTGGCGGAGCGACGTGGCGAAATTTCGATTGCCCGATCACGATCGAACGGCTGAGCATCAAGCCGTGAGCGAGTCGAAGAGCGCAGCATTTTGGAGTGATGTGGCGTAACTCCATCCGTGTGATGCTAATCGAACGGTCGATAACGCGGGTGCCGAGCGATCAAATTCACGGAGCGCGAATCTTGGAACACAGGTGGCACCCTATTGTTAGATCCCGCTTTGATGAGCGGCTGAAAATTGCGCCGGTTGTAACGACTGCTTTTCATGTATCTGGCTTTTATATAATATTATATATGTTTTGGTGGATTTTCTCCTCTGGTGTGGTTTCCGTCTCCGTAGATTTCATTTTCGATCGAATCGTCGCATTTTCTCGTTTCTTCCTTAGGATCATCGATTTCGAAGTGTGTCACTCGTGACGGACTTCATAACGGTCGTATCTAACTGTTAGATCAAGCCTAGGAGTCTTAGGAATCGATCCGGGGCCCCGCGCTCCGTATCGGAACTTTTGGTGCTCATTAGCCGGTGTAAGAAGGGCCACCGACCGACTAGATGACGATCCAGTCGGTCGGCAATCCTTCTTGGACCGACTAGTTGGCTTTCTAAAATTATTCAGGAGTTACTGTTTATCGTTAGTCGGTCTAAGAACGTTGGTTGACCGACTAGGTTGCAAACTAGTCGGTCAGCAATGCTTCTTGAACCGACTAACTCATCATCTTATTTTTGTATCAGCTACTGTTTACTCTTAGTCAGTCTAAGAACGTTCATCGACCGACTAGATGCCAAACTAGTCGGTCAGTATTTGTTCATGGACCGACTAACTCTAGAATCCTATTTTCGTTCAGGAGTTACTGTTTGCACTTAGTCGGTCTGCGTTGATCGACCGACCGACTAGTTGCCAAACTAGTCGGTCAGTGGTTGCTCTTTGACCGACTAACCAGTGTTAAAACCCTAATTTCTGGGCAGCCGCCAGCTCAACCTATTTATACCCAACCCAAACGATTTCATCTTCTCCAACACGACCCAAAACCCTAAAATCTTCCCCCTTCAGCCCCCATCTTCCTCCAAGCTTTAATCCTTCATTCCAAGCCCTAAATCCATCATCCAAACCATCCATTCACTCCATCTACCTCTCATCTCCCCCAAAATCTCACCAAAACCCATCAAAATCCCCAAATCCCCCAAAACCCTAGTTTCCCCAAACTTCTCCAATCTTCTCCAGATCTGATCCTAGGGTTCCCCGGAGTGTTTCTTCCGCTTCCTCTCGGTAAGAAATCGTTCTACCGTTGTTTTCATAACTTACTGATAATTTTGGTGAAACCCTAATTATTTTCATGTGTTTGGTGTTTGTTTCCCCCTTAACAGCGATTTCCCCCGTAGATAGCATCCGTGTGACGAAGTGGTCGTCATTCCCGGTGCTAGGCAAGTGAAACTTGCCACTTAGGGTTTAGGCCATGTTTTAGGCCATTTGCTTGTTGTAGGCGTAAAAGAGGCTAGGCGACGAAATGATACTCGCCTAGGCGCAAATTGGGGAACTAGCTTGACAACGAAGCTAGTTCCGACATTTAGCATGTTGCACAATTTCCATGTCATGTTTACTTTCAATTAACGGTACGCGAATATGTTCATGTCATTGCATTTCGCCTGTCACGTTTAATTTAATTAACGGTACGCAAATAAATTGTCATGACCTCGCATTCTTTAGGTGTTGCTGTGATTGCGTAGCTTTGCTACGATACTTGTGTTCCTGGCTCGTGACCAGAAGCGAGCATAATGAGTTGCTAACCCCAACGCTCGAAATGTATTGAATTGTGAACTAAGAATGCGAGCTCAATGTGCGGGGGCAACCCCAGGCTCACTAGCTGAGTTCCATGTGCGGGGACCCCAGGCTCCATATCGTGTGGGTATTGGGTAGTGTTTAGTGCCGATCGGTCTGAAATGTTATACCATTCAGCGAAGGGCTTAAACACCTACAAAATGTGAATTGATTGAATTGATGGTAGCTTGGCTACTCTTGTCTTGTCCCGATAAATTGTTCCATTGTACAAATTGTCTTGCCATGTTTTAATTGTGCACTCATGTTATAACTGCCATGTCATGCATACTAAACTGCTAGGTTGCTAGTTGCCTTACCTTCAGTTTCCTTGCCCAAGTCTTTTAGACTTGCTGACATGTGCCCCTTTACTCTTTTGGGTGACACATGTTAGATCCTGAGCCCGAGTACCTTGTTGAGGACGAGGTGTTTGCTGACGCCGAGCCCGAGCTTGTGTTTGACGGGGAGTACGTGGACACTGGGGACCAGTCCTAGTGTCTTCGTTGTGCTTTACTTTTGTTTAGACAGTTGTTTTGTTATCGGTCCGTAGCACCTATACTTTGTTGTTGTCGTTGCTTTTGTTGGCCTTGTTATGGGCCTTTAGACTCTTTTCTTTTAGCCTGGTGGCTTTTCTGGATGTTGGACTTTTGTTGATGTTGGACAATTTGTGAGATGTGAAATTTTATTTCAGTCTCGCCTTGTGTTATTATTGTTATTCTGTTGTGGTTACATGGACCTGTTTATGTATTGTGGACGCTTATCGGGTTTGGGGCTTCACAGCTCCACTCCCGTGCGGACCTTTTCACGTCTCGCCTCCATTTCAGGGAAGCGGGTCGTGACACCGGTCGTGGGTTCTGGTTTAAGTTGTTTTTGGGTGCGAATTTGGGACCCGTTAGCACATTAAAACTCGCAATGAATTGTATTTAAGGTATTCTAGGGTTTTTGCTCCGTATTCTTGGCGTATTTGGGCGATTTTGGTGGTGATTTTTGCATAATTCTCCTGAGTTTGCAGAGAGCAATCTTGGGTATTTTTCAGAGAGCTTTTAGAGGAAGAAGAAGAGGTTTCTTAGGCAAAAAGAGGGTGTTTTGGGTGATATCTTTTGAACTTAATTGTTTATTTTCAATTCCACCTACTTCTATTGATAGAACCATGTTTAATATGATGAAATCCTTTGTTATTTTCAGTATGTGTGGCTAAATTCTTATTGTGCATGATATGGTGTAGTTAGGGGACATGATGTGTATTTATTTGGTTGAATCTTCATGCTAAAATTGTTGACGTTGATAAATTTATTGTCTTTATGTAAAATCTCCTCTTCATCTTTTACAAGAACATGATTGAGTTGATGATCGCCTCACGAGGGTGAGTTTTGATCTCCCCAAAAGGGAGTTTCATCTCTTATATTTAAAAGATTATAGCTTTAGCAACAACCTTATTCAATTTTGTGTTTTAATCCCCACAAGGATATTTTCCGATGAATTTCTCTCAAAAAGAGATTTCATTGAGTTATCTTTAATCAACCAAGTTAATACAAATCATGGACCCTAATGAACACATATCATGTGCATACTTTTCATAGATATTTTATATAAACGAAACTTTCTTTTGCTCGTTGTTACGACCTAAAGATCGTAGGAGTCCGACTCCCGCTCGGATCCGCTAACATACCCCATTAATTCACCTTTTCACGAAAGGGCCGCCACCCCGGAAATCCGAAGCTACATGGGAACGGGCGCACCTCTCAGCACCCCCCCACCCGGCCGAAGCATACGACCGCAGTGGCTCGACCCACCCGGGGCAGTGCGCTTGGGGAGCGCCCGGATAGCACCGCGGGGCTTGCTGACATAGGCACGGGTGTATCCTTCCGTGCCAGCAAACCATAGCCCGCGACCGAACGGGAGGCGCGGCCAGGCCGGACAACCCCCGATCCGTACGGCCCGTCTGATTCACATGCACCTCGACGCCAGCGATAGCGTAGCCCAACCTTTAGTTCATCACCAACGACAAACAACCTAGGATAAGGACACGACTGATGCATACGTCACCCGACCGTCTGACAAAGCACCCCCTGGCGGTTGAGCCGACTGACAGTTAATGCTTTCGACCCTGACGTCCCGACAAAAGCGCCCCCAGGCCGTTACGCCGCCTGACAAAAGCAGGTCAGGCACTCCTGTTCCTGACGTCCTTGACCGAAGCTTCCGCTGACAACCGAGCCAGCTCAGCACGTCTAATCAGCATGCCAGGTCAGCCCCGCCTAGTCATCACCCGTCAGGTATAAATACCCCCTCTCCTCTCACGGTGGGAGGGTTGGAAAATTCTCTCTCAATCTATCATTCACACACGAGAACAAAGGTCGTCCATATCTCTGTTCTCCCACTTATAGCTCGTCACGTGCGGTCGACACACCGTTAGTCCGACCGGCGTGTCTAGCCCCCGATTTAAGTCCTATTACTGACTTAGGCATCGGAGGGGCTAAGGGTTGAACCCCAACCCTGCCCTTCTGACGAGTTGTTCGTGCTGCAGGAAAGCTCGCCCCTTGGCCAACGTCAGCTTCGGCCTCCTGCCATCCAACCAGCCTCTGCCGCATCCGGTGAGAGTCGACCCCGTGATCACCACCGGCGACAAGTCCAACTTCTTCACCCCACTAATCACTTGTAAAACAGCCTACCTAAATCCACTTCTCCACATAACCACCGTGCCCTTGGTTCTCCACCATACAAATTCATTGTACGCGAGTTCCACCTCGTAACAATTGGCGCCGTCTGTGGGAACGAAGGGTCACACCCATGTTAGACTCCATGCCGATCTCTCGGAACCCTGACCACGGCAAAGATCCCATGGGTCAGGAACCGCTTTCTCTGCTAATCACCCCGGCGCCCGACCCCCTTCTGGGGATGGGCACCGAAACTGAACATACATCGGCCCACGTCGTCCTGAAGAGCTTCGAGGCCGTCACTCAGGCCAGGGGAGGCTATCCGGCGGCGGGAACGGAGCCTCTGCCTGGCCCCTCGGAGCCCCAGAATGCGAGGCGGAATCTCCACCCTCAGTTCGAGGAGGAGGGGGAGAACAGGGGGCTCGCCGAGGAGATTGCGGCCCAGCAAGGCTCCTTGAAGAGGAGATGGAAGTTGCGCGGCGATGGAGGCGCCTGGGGGAGGCGGCCGCCGCGCAAAGGCACTTGGACGAAGCGGCCGAGACCGCCCAAAGGGCCTACCAGGACGAAGAGGCTGCTCGCCGCCAACTCCGCCTTATCATCGCGGAGCGCGAGAGGCTGAGGAGGGAAAACAGGAGCAACCGAGAAATCCTGGATGTAATGGCGACGGGTCGGCGGCTCGGGGACGGGCGGGACCCGTTGCTGACCAGGTCTCCACCAGGAGGAGGCTGCCCGCATCGCCTACACCACCCCTCTGATTCCCTGCACGAGGAAGCCGTTTGTCGACAACTACGCTTCCTCACCGCTGAGCGCGAACGGATTCTTCGGGAGAATCAAGAACGGATGGAGGCCCGAGGGGAGCTGGCCGGGAGGCGCTGGCGCTGGGAGAACCGTAGCCCGCAACCCGTCGAATCCTCAACCCGAGGAAGGAGCCCCTCCAGACGACCGTCGGGCTACTCCCCGTGGCCGGAGGACCGTTGACGGCCGAGGCGCGACCGAAGCCAGACCCCCGAGTGGCGGAGAGGGGATGCTCCCGATCGCCCTACCTATCCGTAGGAGGCCACGCCGCTGGCACGGTGGATCACGTCCGCCCCAAGGCCCCTAAGGTTCAAACCCCCTCACTTGGCCACGTACAATGGGAGAGGCGACCCCCTCACGCACGTGCAGCAGTACCGGGGGGCAATGGAGGCGCAGGATGTGGATGATGCGTTCCTCTACCGACATTTCTCCCAAAGCCTGAGGGACACCGCGTTAGACTGGTACTTTGACTTGCCCGCGAGATCCGTTGGGAGCTTTGGCGAGCTGTCCCACAAGTTCTGCCAAGAGTTCCGGGCCGGGCGGACGAAAAAGAAGCCCTTGGACTATCTCGGCATGATAGTCCAAGGGGAGGGAGAGACAACGGGCAGATACCTCCGCCGCTTTCAGGAGGAGAGACGGGCGGTGGTGACATGCGGCGATGAGGTGCTTATGCTGGCCTTCAAAACGGGGTTGCGGCCTCAGAGCCTCCACAAATCCCTGCTCCGGGATCCGCCGACCGACTATGAGGCGTTGGTGGCTATGGCGGAGAGGCACGCGTTGGCCGAAGAGACTCTCGGCGCAAAGGCCTTATTCCCCCCGGCGAAACCATCCCAAGGCGAACCCCAGTCACACCCTCGGCCGAGGCAGGAAGAGGGGCACCGAGGTCACGACCAGCTGGCCCGACCAAGGCGGGAACCGCCGGGGCCTCGCCCACAAGATCGCCCTGGCCCGGCGCGCGAGTTTGCTCCGGCGCAAGGGCTACCTCGATTCGTCCCGAGACAAGAAGGCCCCCTACGAGCACATTACACGCAACTCAATGCCCCCATGATGGAGGTGCTGGCCGCAGCAACAAGGGCCGGGTTACTACCGGAGCCTCCCCGGGAGATGAGGTTGGATCCGGTGAAGCAGGACCTCCGAAGATACTGCCGTTATCACCGGGACCACGGTCACGACACCGACCGTTGTTACACACTTAAAAGAGAGATCGAGCGGCTGATCCAGGCGGGCCACTTGGGAAACTTCGTCGCAGGTGGGCGGGTAGCAGAAGGAGAGAGAGCCCCCCGGAGGAGCGGGGGCCGGAACCGCCGGCAAACCGCGATCGAGGAGAGCCATGCCCCCCAGGGGCGATCATGCGAATTGAGATGATAAGTGGGGGGACGTCCCCAACGGGGAAGACGCCCGCGATCCTGGGGGCCGGTGCCCGGCAGGTGATGGTGGCGGGTGCCCGGCCGAAGCGGAGAAGGACACACCGACCCCCTATCACCTTTACCAAGGGAGACCGACAGGAGGTGGGGAGCCGGAACAATGACGCCCTCGTCGTCGAGGCTCGGATCGTGGCGGTTGCCGTTAGCCGGCTCCTGATTGACACAGGTAGCTCCTGCGACATCCTATTCCTATCAACGGTCGAGAGGATGGGGTGGGGGCGTGCAGACCTAGAGCCCTGCGCGGGCCCCATTGCCGGCTTCACCGGCCATATGATCCCCATAGTGGGGACGATCACCCTGCCCATGACTCTGGGGGAGGAACCGAGGGTCGTCACCAGGGGGACGCGTTTCGTCATCGTCGAGGTTGCGTCGGCGTATAATGGAATTATAGGGCATCCATACATGACGGCCATCGAGGTGCTCCCCAACCTGCAACACCGGATGATGAAGTTCCGGACCCCGCGGGGGGTGGGACAGGTGCAGGGAGGCCAGGAGGGGCCCACGGGCCACGACCGTACGCCATCCCGGCGTGGGAGCCCGAGGCGGGCCCTGACGGCTCTCATCCCCGACGAGAGGGAGGACTTCTGCGACCAGCGGCCGACCCCGGCCGAGGAAGTCGAAGAGGTTCCCGTGGCCTCGGATGAAGAGAGAACTGTCTCCATCGGGACAAAACTCCCGGCCGCCTTGAGAACGACCCTCGTCGCCTTGCTCCGGGAAAATGCGGACATATTCGCATGGTCACCTGCCGACATGCCTGGGGTTGACCCGACGGTGATCTCCCACAGGTTAAATGCGGACCCAGAAGTCTGACCTGTCCGACAGAAGAAGAGAAGTGCGGGGGGGAAAGAAGAGGGCGGTCGAGGAAGAAGTAGAGCGGCTCCTCGAAGCCAAATTTGTTCGGCCGGTGGACTACCCGGACTGGCTTGCTAACGTCGTTCTGGTGAAGAAGCCCAGTGGAAAGTGGCGCATGTGCGTCGACTTCACCGACCTCAACAAGGTATGCCCGAAGGACAGCTTCCCCTTACCCAGGATCGACCACTTGGTGGACCAGGCGTCCGGCTATGAGTTGTTAAGCTTTATGGACGCCTTCTTGGGATACAACCAGATACCGATGGCGGAGGAGGATGAGGAGAAGACGTCTTTTGTCACCGATAAGGGCACCTTCTGTTACACCAAGATGCCCTTTGGACTGAAGAACGCCGGGGCGACCTATCAGCGGATGGTAGACCGAATATTCGGCCCTCAGGTAGGGCGAAACTTGGAGGTCTACATCGACGACATGCTGGTGAAGAGTAGAAGGGCCCCCAACCACCTCGCCGACTTACAGGAAACTTTCCAAAGGGTCCGCCGGTACAACCTAAGGCTAAACCCCGCGAAGTGCATCTTTGGCGTGCAGTCAGGAAAATTCCTGGGCTTCATGATAACGAAGCGGGGGATCGAGGTGAACCCCGACAAGGTGACGGCCCTCATCGGTATGGCGGAGCCCTGGACGATCCGGGACTTGCAGTGACTAAACGGCCGGATCGCTGCTCTGGGGCGATTCCTGTCGAAATCTGCGGAGAAGTCGCTCCCCTTCTTCAGGGTCTTGCACACAGCCTTTGGCAAAGCTAAGGACAAAAGGAAGGTGATCCCGTGGGACGATGACTGTGCGCGGGCGTTCGCGGAGCTGAGGGCTTACCTACAGCGCCCACCGCTCCTCGCACGGCCGGAGGAAGGCGAACCCCTAGGGTTGTACTTGGCAACCAACGAGGAGGCCGTCAGCTCTGTCCTAATCAAGGAGGAAGGGGGGGTGCAGCGCCCTATTTACTATGCCAGCCGGATCCTCCGGGAGGCGGAGATTCGTTACGGCCCTATCGAGAAAGCCGCCTACTGCATAACCACCATGCCCTTGGTTCTCCACTATACAAATTCATTGTACGCGAGTTCCACCTCGTATTGTTCACAAATTAAAAACCACGATCAAATCCCATTCAAACCATCATCATCAAAAGTGGGTGGTCTCTTTACGTTTAATCCCTGTTTGATTTGTGCTTTGTGGTTGCAACAGGTTTTCTCCCGAGGTTCGACATCTGGACTCACATATCTATATTACTTGCACAGAATCTTACGCTTGAGAGTAGCACATTTTTGGGCTAAGCAATCATCATATAGTTAATTAATAACTTTATTTATGATACTGATAGTAACATGAGTTTTATTAATATCATAGTTATTGTTTGTGTTTTTAATACATTAAATATATCATGTTTTCATCCTGACACCCTACAAGATTAAAATAGCACCATGTACTATACCCTTTAACTATTTGCATGACAACACTATTCCCAAAGAGAAAGAGTAGAGAACTTACACTTATAATGTTTGTGTTGCTCTCTTCGTCACTTGCAAGGCGGCACGTCTTGGGCGGCGGTGAGCAGAGGCGGCTGCAGCGGTTGAGGACCGGGAGGCAGCGAACGGCGGTTGCGGGATGGTGACAAGGTCGTAGAGGTTGAGAGGGTTTGTTGTTGCGTCCAAGGTGGGTCGAGTGATGGTTGGCGGCGGGACTTGCGGTCGTGAAGGGTCGTAGTGAGGTGGTTGTCTGTGACTCGGGGTGCTGGGCAAGGCTCGTGCGGGGTGTTTGGAGGCGGGCTATCACTGGGTTTGGGTGCAGCGGATTGCAGGAGGAAACTCGGGTCGGGTCGTATGTGAGGTCGGCAAGGCAAGAGGAGCAGAGCTGGTGTTTGGCAAGGGCAAGGGCACGAGGAGGTGATGGGGTGGTGCCTGGGCGAGGTGAGGGCGTGGAGTAAGGGGGCTTGGGTTTGGCGAGGATGCGCGGCATGGCCTGAGGATGTGGCAGAGGTGAGGTGGTGCGGCGTGGGAATGGGTCGGAGGGGCGGCGAGCTGGGCTGGAGGCACGGGGAGATCCGGAAGGGCGATGGTTGATGGCTGGGAGCGGGTGTTTGGTGATCGGAGACAGGGGAGGTGGGGGTTGGAGGCTGGAGGAGTCGGCGACAGGGTGATGGCTCTGACTGGGGCACGACGTCGGGGAGGAGAGTGAAGGCGACGGTGGCGATGGAAGGCTGTCGGGGTTGGTGCGGGCGAGAGGGAATTTGGTGGTTCGAATGGAGGATGGAGGCTTGCGGGCTGGGTAGTGTGGTGTCGGGCTGGGCAAGGGAGAGACGCGTCGGTCACGGGCTAGAGCTCATAAGAGGCGAGGCGGTGAATGGCGCGGGTTGCCTGGGTTTAGAAAGGAGGGAGATAGACGGGGGAAGGGGCTAGTGTGCTGCTGGGCGAGGGTTTGTCAGACGAGGTCGCGGAGGTGGTGGGCTGGCGAGGGGGCGCCTGTTGTGTGGTGGTCACAGGAGGAGTGCGCCGGGTGGCGGTCACCGTCGAGCGAGGGGGCCGTGGTAGCGCGAATGGAGGTGGGAGCTGGGGGAGAGAGGGAAGTTGAGCTGTGGGTCGTTGCAAGAGAGAGTGAGGGAGAGTGGAAGGTTGTAACAGGGAGAGGTGTTTTCCTGAGATAGAATGAGAGGGATGCTACTTGGTTTGTAGGGGAGGAGAAAGGTGGCAGGTTTTGGGTTGGACTTGTTTGAGACCCCGGGTCTTTTGAAGGAGAAAGGGAATATGAAGAGTGCACATGACAAGTAGTGAGAACGTGGGTGAAATGTGGGAGGTTGAGTGCATGAATTACGGTCATGGGGGGTGTGTTGCATGTGGAGTGACATGGAGAGAGGAAATCGTGGGGGCGAGTTGGTCTTGGGTTGGTTGTTGAGAGAGGAGGTATATCTTGGGGTTTAAAGAAAGAAGAAGAATAAGGGGGAGGAGGTGGGCGGTTGCGTGAAGGTAGGGAAACAACAACAGATCCCATGCATGGGATCGACGTGAGAGAGGGGTCATGGGGATGTGGGTGATGGGGGGTAGTTAGGATCAGTTAGTTATGATAATGACAATAATTAGCTTAGGATATTAGTTTAATAAGTTTAGATTTGCATGATTCAGATCGGTTTTCAACTTTATACTGAAACTAAAATTTGATAATATCAATTTATAACTAAAGCCTTACTGTAAGATTATGTTTTAACAAAAGAAGATTATCTAATAAAATTCTGATTGGTTAGGGTGTTTTCATATCATTACAGACAAGATTGGATTTAGGTAATGATGTCTACTTAGGATGTTTGGATATGATTTGGATAATTCATTAAGCTATTAGAAGTAAGGGAATCAATTTGATTAATATATATATTTCAAGATGATATTTTTGGTTGGGATATTGATATTATTTAAGATTTAGTAGGATACGGTGTGATTCAGGAGATCGATAATGATGAGCATAAATTAGGATTCGATTACGAGGAAGTGATTTGGTTGATATACTAGATTTATTAGAATTCAGATTGGATAATTTATTCGGTTGGCTTTTTCGTCTTATATGGCCCCTGCATTTTTCAAACCGAATGGCATTTTGGTGTAACAAAAAATATCTCGTCAGTGATAAAATGAGTTTTCTCCTCATCCTCTGGTGCCATCTGGATCTGGTTGTACCCTGAGAATGTGTCCATGAAGCTGAAGAGCTCGTAGCTCGAAGCACTATTAACCATATGGTCGATTCGTGGCAGGGGTAGCTATCCTTCGGGAAAGCTTTGTTGAGGTCAGTGAAGTCGACGCACATCTGCCATTTGCAGTTCGCCTTCTTGACCATCACGACATCCGAGAGCCATTCGGTGTATTTGACTTTTCGAATGAAGCCCGCTTCTAGAAGTCGATCCACTTCCTCGATCACAGCCTTCATTTTCTCGCCTCCCATGTTTATCTTCTTTTGCTTAATGGGTCTGGAGGTCGGGTCGACCTCCAGCTTGTGTGATATTACCTCGAGGTCGAGGCCAGGCATATCCTTCGGGGTCAAGGTGAAGATGTCGGCATGCTCTCTTAGGAGGGCGATTAACTGTTCCTTTAGGTCGAAAGGGAGCAGCGACCCAATAGAGACTGGTTTTCCTTCTTCAGAGATCCGGATGTTCTCCGTTTCTTCGACTGATGCAGGACGTCGATCTTCGACCTGTGGGTCGACCGGATCCGCCTGCTCGATCCTCCTTAGAGCGATGGACAGCGTATAGCACGACCGTGCCTGTTTCTGATTCCCTATTGTCTTTCCGACTCCATTGGGGGTCTGAAATTTGATCATCTGATGGAAGGTTGAGACCACCGCTTCTATAGCATTCAGTAGTGGTCTTTCGATGATCCCGTTATATGCCGAGTTGATCTTCACCACCATGAAACTGGTTAGGCGAGTGATTTGTCGGGGATACGTGCCGAGGGTCACCGGTACAGTGATGATGCCCGCTATCTGGGCGGAATGCCCAGTGAATCCCACCAGGGCCCCCAAACAAGGCGTCAACTCCACGGATGACATCCTCATCCTCTCCAATGTAGTGAAGAAGAGTATGTCGCACGAGCTTCCGGTGTCTACCAACAATCTTTTTACTGCGATCTCCTTGATGGTAGCCGTGATGACGACGGCATCATCATGCGACAGTTCCACACCTTCTAGCTCTGTAATAACCCTAGTGTGCAAATACTAAATTAGCCCTAGACTCCTTGTATGTATGCATGCTAGCCCATGGAATAGAGAGATTTGCACTTTGCCCCTAAATTCTCATTTGTACCCAAATGAGGGTAGCATTGCAAAATTGGGCTTAAAGGCAAATTTCGAAAAGTCAAGGGGTTTTTGTGCAAAAAGGGAAGTGAGATATTTGTAATAGCAAACTTGTAATAGTTTGGAGGGCCATTATAAAACCAAAAAAATGAAAAAGAATAATGGCAAACTTGTAAATAGTTGAAGGGTGAAGAGATAACTTCTTAATTAATGATTTCCTCCACATTCTTCCACATTCTTCCTCCAAATTCTTCCCCATTCCACACTATTCCAAGTATTAACTCCCCTTCATTGTTTTCATGTGTGTGTGGCCGAAATTTGAGCCAAGAACAAAAAAAAACAAAACAAAAACAAACAAAGAAAGAAAGAAAGAGAAGAGAAAAGAGAAAGGAGAAGGAGAAGGAGAGGACTCCAAGCTAGCCCTACCCTTTCTTGAAGCCCTTCATAGGTAGGAGCTCTTCAACCCTCTCCCTCTAGTTGTAGTTGTAGTTGATGTCATGTTTTATATGTGCAATAGCCCCAAAGATGCAATTTTTCCCTTGTATTTGCTTGCATGTCACCCTCTCCTAAAAACAGAATTTTGCATGTGTGTTTGCACTTCGATTTTTATTTCTGTAGTTGGAATCACCTTCTGAAAAAAATACGTGGCTATAGATCTTGAAGTCCTACCCCAAATTCATATAAAATTTGTCATATGTTAAGTTCAATAAATGGGAGAAAGAATTCATTATTTGCAAGATGTCTGAAAATCTGCCAAGCTGTACACAGTTCAGAAAAATGAGCATAACTACCTGCATGCTCTATGGATTTTATTGATTTTTGTCTTGTTGGAAATCTAACAAGTTTTTCTCAAAGTCCATTAAGATTCTTATGTCGAAATTCGGGCTAGAACATGCCCAAACTTGGCTTTGAACACAGACCCAAGAATCTGTCTGAAAAACAGATTAGACATACTTCACCAATTAATTCACCATAAATCACACACTTAATATTTTCCCATGAAATTTTATATGTAGATCCATAACTGATATATATTCAACTTTAAGTTATAAAGTTTTGTCAAATTCACAAGAGAAATGGGCTAAAAATGCTATCTTTCTAGCTGTTCTTGCAATTTCAGTATGCAGGATGGTGTTGAGTGAAGTTGGAAATGTGTGATATTGCCAATTTTTCACTCCAAATGCATGAATTATGTTGATGCATGTATGTAAGATTAGTTATTCTATTGGTTACAAAAAATTGATGGTATAATCCTCTTCTTGATGTGACGCTCGTTATACGTTTGGTAAACTGCCCAATACCATTAACATGGTTGCAAGTGGTTGCCTATGGAGATGCTATTTTATGTTGGATGTTTATAAACATGGCTTATGGAGAATGCAAGTTTATTGTGAACATCTCGATGAAAAGAATGAATTTGGACATCATTTACATACTCCATTTTACATGCTCAATACCCTAGGATTAATGATTAGCTAAAAATAACCTAGGGATATCTTGTTCCACTCGAAGTGGGTGAGGACCCTAGGAGGGTCGGGGGAAACCACGGGAACGCGTGGGCATGCGGGGATGGACTGCTGGGTTGTGGACCACTCCTGACGGCCCTCAGTGGCGGGGAGTTGGTGCGGTTGTGGTTGAGTTGGTTGTGTTGGTGAACGGCTTCTTTCGTAAGAGCTTGTCTCGGGAAGTCGTAGCATTCCACCCACCTTACCGGGTGAGGTCCAGTCCCCGATGTCTGACCCGTTACTGAGGTTTCAAATTCATGCATGAAAACTAACATATAAAGAAAAAAAATAGTAACCCTGGAATGTGATGCATTTTCCTTGTTGTGCTTCTTCTGTTGTGCACTATGATTAGAGTAGTAGAGTTGTGGAGTTCCTACTGGGCACGCTGTGACGTGTCCTTCCCCCCACAGGTACATGTACTGGTTCTCAGGCGGCGGGTCCGGGAGTGGAGACCCCGGAGGACAGCTCGTCTCAGCAGGGTTCACAGAGTCTGTAGTTAGGGTGGGTTTATGGTGTAGCTTGGGGTGAGTGTGGGGTGGTAGCGGTGTTTTGTACCACTGTTCCCTTTGTACCACGTAGGGTTGTGTTGTACTTTTGGGAGCTTCAGCTGATTGGGGTTGTGTAGTAGACTTGTACGGTACTAGTGCATAGGTATGGTGCTCTGTGCCGTCTGGGTGTTTTGATTGTAGTACTTTACTTTGCTGCATGTGTTGTGGTACCTTGTACTTTCTTTTGTTTTGGAGCTGTACTGTGTTGGACCGCAACGATCTAGGACCTTTGGGTTGATGATGACAAACATGTGCAAACTATTTAACGTGCGTGCTAGTGTGTTTCAGGAATGGCAAAGTGGTAAATCCTCAAAGTGATGACTTAGTCAACCGGTGGAGGAATTGCTATCCGCACAGCTAATGGACTTGGTCAAAGTGCTATACACAAGGCGATTTGACTTGGTCAATATGGAGGGAGATGGAATCTATTTAGGATTTGGCCAAATCAATTAGATATCTATTTCCAATTTCATATTCATTTTGAATTGCTAACAAATCCCAATTTGATCAAATCAAATCTTATATTTGAGGTGCAAAGTTGATAGACACCAAATCTCTAATCTCCTATTCAAAATAGGATTCCCCCGTAACCGCATCACCCCATCATCACCTCTATAAAAACCCATCCTCTAGGGTTGAAAAGAGGCGCGGCTTAAACAAAAAAAAATCCCCTAGCAGTCGTATTATTTTCTCCCCAAAAGTTGCACATTTGTTTTGACTTTGTGATTGCAGGCCGAAAACATTTTAGGAGGAGATAGCCGCAAGAAGGCCGAATTAATCAAGAGCAAGGCACAAAATTCCCAAGAGGACAAAGGCTACACGCATGAAGGACGAGCTCTGCCGAATTAAACAAACCCCAAGAGTTCATCATCAAAAGCACAGAGCCGCTTCATCAAAATTCTTAAAAGAGCACTGCTTTTATTTTCCATATAAATTTTATTTGAAGAGCACTTGTCTCCCCTTGGAAAAAGATTCTTAAAGAACACATTTTTTTCTTTGCAAAACTCAAAGCACAGTTTTTTATTGTTCACTTTTGAAAATTTCTATCAACAGATCTCTCGGTCAAGCATTCACTCGAACACCTTGGGCGCATGAATAAAATGACGTGACCCCCTTGCTGATCCATGCGCTGAGAAGCCTTGCCGATCGAAGAGAGCTCCGCGACATCAAGCTACCGACCGTGTCCCCTTGTGCGCCATCATGCCTGCCAGCCGAGTGCCTTGGCCGACCGAGTCAATAACGCAAGCCTTCCTGTTGCCGACCAAAGGAGAGGAGTGCACATATTCCATTGCTGATCGACTTCATTGCTGTGCCGAGAGCTTTGCCAACCCACGATCAAGCAGCAGCAAGGAGCCGCCGACACTGTGCTTCTCTCAACTACCGATTGCAACATCTCCATTGCTACCGACTCGAGCACAAGGCCTTGTCGACCGACCCCTCTGCTGTGACATTCCCTCAGCCGACTGCCGCTTCATAGTGCCATCAACAGGAGCTTGTCGCCATAGACTTCAGGTGCCGTGACTCGTCGATTCAGTCCGCATACATCTCGGTTGCTGGACGAAGGAGGAGTTCAATTATTTATGTGAAACACAACTGAGGATTGATTCAAAAGCTATTAAAGAAACCAAGGGGATAAGTTTAAATATGAGGTGAATCAAATATCAACAGGTGTCAGGTGGTGGAGCTTTCTTCAATCCCCTGTGATTAACGTGGGCTAAGGGTGATTAAAGGAGAAAGGTTTAATGGAAGAAGCCTTAACATTCCTTTGATTAAGTGAACAAAAAGTGGGCATTATTTGATTGACTGAATACATCCCCTCACGCACGCAAGGGAGCAGACCCACATGTGCTGACCATTGTGACAGACTGCACAATAAAAGTGAATCTCTTCTCCTGGCACGGAAAACAAGGCAAGCAACAGTGCGAAACTTTGCAGCAAAATACCAGGACAATTCAGAAATTTCAATTTCAGTCTAGAAGGCTATATCTTGAGATCCATACATCAGATCGAGACACCGTTTGCGTCAGATTGGAGCTGACGACGTGCTGATTGACAGAGGACGCCTACACAGACACAAACTGAGCATTTCTAAACCCTAAACTCCTTTATTTGTATCTTTGCGTAATGTTCTCTGTAGGGGAAACTTTTACCTATTTTTGTGGACTATTTTGGGACTTGTCTAGTTGGGACTAGACAAGTGGGACCCAGCTAGTTTGGGACTAGCTGGTAGAAAGCTTTGCTAGGATTGATAGTGAGAGGAAACACTGTGTGTGGGGGTACTGAGAGTTCTTTGTGTTGGAGCTGTACTGTTCTGTTTTTTTTCAGTTCGTACTCTACTACCTGTGTTTCCTCAGCGGTTGCAGTGGCCTGCGAGTCATTTAGTTTACATATTAGCGCTGGGTGTTCCTAATACCGCGGCTTGTCACGCCGATCCTCTTTATTTGGGGTAGCGAGGCGTGACAGGTTTTGTGGTGGCCCATGCAGGTCAGCGCACACTGCGATACGTGTAAAGGAAATACAGGTAAGGCTCCAACGTGTCAGTACATGGTACTAATGCATTTGTGTTGTTTCTCACCTGCAGATGGAAGGTGGGAACGGGACTTCAGGCGGGACCAGAGCTTCTGGCGGCGGGATGGGTCCAGTTGGCGATGGGCATTCTTCAGATGATAGGACCTCAGAGTCGGCCCTGATGGCTAAGGTTCTGATGGGTATTTTAGAGCACATGGGTTAGATGGAGGAGAGGGCAGCGGCGCCAAAGCCGCCGAGCTATAAGGAGTTTAGGACACTGCGTCCACGATATTTCTCAGGTAGGGAGAGTAGCCTCGAGGTGGATGAGTGGCTACGGCATACGGAGGATGATCTGACGATGTGTCGGTTTCCCCGAGACGGTTGGGTGGAGTTGGTGAGGCGCCAGTTGACCCATCAGGCCAGAGACTGGTGGGAAGCCCAGGAGAGGAGATTGAAGGGGAATATTGCTTGAGAGACCTTTCGGGAGTTGTTTGAGGCCAAGTTCCTTCCGGAGGCGGCGAAGGACGAGTTGAGGCAGAGATTCGAGCAGCTGACTCAGAGTAAGAGGACAGTGGATGAGTACGACGCAGAGTTCTCCTTGCTGAGCAAGTATGCGCCCGAGCTTGTAGCGACAGACACCACTGGAGCCAGGCGCTTTCGCATGGGACTAGACGTGGAGTTTCGGGCGGCCATGTCCACTCAGGAGTTGTTGACTCAGGAGGCCGTGCTGCGGGCAGCTAGACAGCATGAGACCTACCTACGGAGTCTGGGGAGGCCACCAGCTAGTGACAGACGACCGGCCGCTCAGCAGAGGACCACCCCTGGCCCAGTTCAGCAGGTGACATTCAAGCGATCGGGGGCTCCACCTTCGGCACAGAAGGGGCCTTCATGCTACAGATGCGGGAAGCCGGGGCATGTGCAGCGAGACTGTCGAGTATCGAGTGCCAGGTGTTACACGTGTGGGGAGCCGGGCCACATCAGTAGATTTAGCCCACGGTCGGTTCATGCTCCAGCACCACCAGCATCGGCAGCAGTCCGGCCCGTACCGCAGAGACCTCTCCCACCACCGCCGCAGCGGCTTGCCCTTCCGACACCGCCAGGACCGAGACCGACTGCACCGAGAGGACCCCCTCCACCTCCTCAGCAGCGACGAGAGTATCAGGGGGTAGCTCCTCCGCTGAGGAGACATCAGTATACTATGAATCCAGTAGGGACTTCGGAGGGTGCTAGTCGGGTGATCACCGGTATGAATCTTGCCCCTCTGCGGTCTATTTGATTCTAGCCTCAGTTATTTTATTTAGCTAGTTGGCTGAGTTTTATTGTTATGATACTTTAGGTATTGTTAGAGTAGCCTCCTACCCTGCCTTGTCTCTATTTGACTCTGGAGCGTCACATTGTTTTCTGTCTAAGAAGTTTGTGACTCAGCACTCCATAGTAGTTGACACCTTTGCTGCTAGTTGGAATGTTCACACCAGGAATGGCGTTATTTGTAGTGTTTCTGGGATACGGAACTGTCCAGTTGAGATTGGGGGGGCGGGAGTTGTATGCAGACTTTTTAGTGATTGAGTTGCCTGACTATGAAGCAGTGTTTGGTATGGATTGGTTAGGAATGTTTCATGCTAATATAGACTGTAGAATGAGGAGGGTAGTTTTCCGGATCCCTGACCATCCAGAGTTCGAGTTTTGGGATGGTAGTAGTGAACTTGAGCCTTTGAAGTTTCGAGCGACGGTCGTGGAGTATTTGGATATGGAAGCCGAGCCAGTGTTACCAAGGGTTGTTGAAGAATTTCCTGACATCTTTCCAGATGATATCTTTGGATTACCCCCATATAGGTCCCTGGAGTTTACTATTGATCTGATTCCAGGCACCCAACCGATAGCGAAGGCTCCATACCGAATGGCCCCACCAGAGTTAGCGGAGCTTCGCAATCAGTTGACTGATTTATCAGATAAGGGATTGATTCGCCCAAGTGTGTCACCGTGGGGAGCGCCAGTGTTGCTTGTAAACAAGAAAGATGGATCACGGAGGATGTGCATCGATTATCGGGAATTGAATAAGGTGACGGTGAAGGATAAGTATCCCCTTCCCCGAATCGATGATATCTTTGATCAGCTTGGTGGATCCCGGGTGTATTCGAAACTGGATTTGAGAAGTGGGTATCACCAAGTGAAGGTGCGAGAATCTGATGTTCCGAAGGCCGCATTTCGGACTCGGTATGGTCATTACGAGTTTTTGGTGATGCCTTTTGGAGTGACGAATGCCCCAGCTACTTTTATGAGGCTGATGAATCAGGTCTTCTTCGAGTATTTGGATAAGTTTGTGGTGGTATTTATCGATGACATCCTGGTTTACTCGAAGAATGAGGATGAACATGCTGAGCATCTGCGAATAGTTTTGAATACTCTCCGACAGCACCGTCTCTATGCCAAGTTCAGCAAGTACCAATTTTGGTTGACCAAGGTTGCATTTCTTGGGCACATAGTCTCTGGGGATGGAGTGTCTGTTGATCCTGAGAAGGTTGCTGCAGTAGAAAGTTGGCCTATACCTCGGACAGTCACGGAGATTCGAAGCTTTTTGGGGTTGGCTGGATACTATCGGAAGTTCATTAAGGATTTCTCGAAGATTGCCTCGCCTTTGACTCATCTAACGAAGAAGGATGTTGCGTATGTCTGGTCGGAGGATTGCCAGCGTGCGTTTGATGAGCTGAAGCATCGTTTGACCACTGCCCCTATTTTAACCATCCGTGACCGTTCAGGTGGTTTTGAAGTTTTCTGTGATGCGTATGGGAGAGGGCTAGGCTGTGTCCTTCATCAGCATGGACGAGTTGTAGCATATGCTTCCAGACTATTGAAGGAGCATGAGCTGAACTATCCCACTCATGACCTGGAATTAGCAGCCGTGATATTGGCCTTGAAACTGTGGAGACATTTCCTGCTAGGTGAGTATGTGAAAATAAACACCGACCATAAGAATCTGAAGTACGTGTTCACTCAGAAGGAGCTCAATATGAGGCAGCGTCGATGGTTGGAATTAATGGCCGAGTACGATGTCGACCTGCAATACCATCCTGGGAAGGTGAACGTGGTGCCAGATGCTCTTAGCCGATTGCCTGCCGTGATGAGGTTAACTTCCCAGCCGCAACTTCGATGGGCAATTCGACAGATGGAAATAGAGGTTGTACTCCCAGGAGAGAAGACTGTTATGATGGGACTACAGATTCAATCTGATTTGGTGAACAGGATCAAGGCAGCCCAATCAGGAGATGCTAAGTTGAAGAGGATTCGAGAGCAGGTGGAAGCTGGACTTCGGACCGATTTTCGTGTTCACGAAGATGGATCGTTGATATTTGGGAGCCGGGTTTGTGTGCCGAGTGGCGATGTTCGGAAAGAATTATTGAAGGAGGCACACAGTTCCTCGTATTCTATCCATCCTGGAGGAACCAAGATGTACCGTGATCTGAAGCAATACTATTGGTGGTCTGGAATGAAGAAGAGTGTAGCCAAGAGTGTGGCGTCCTGTTTGGTCTGCCAGCAGGTAAAGGCTGAACACCAGAGAACTGCGGGATTGTTACAGCCTCTCCCTATTCCAGAATGGAAGTGGGAACATGTGACCATGGACTTTGTGACCGGTCTACCTCGGACCCCTAGAGATAATGATGCGATTTGGGTCATTATTGATCGATTGACCAAGTCGGCGCATTTTATTCCGTTCCGAGTTGGACAGTCCACGGAAATTTTGGCTAAGAGATACCTGGAGGAGATTGTGAGCCTGCATGGAGTTCCTGTAAGTATAGTATCTGATAGAGATAGCAGATTCACTTCTCATTTTTGGAAGAGCTTACAGGCTAGTCTGGGGACGCATCTGAACTTCAGTACTGCGTATCACCCTCAGACTGATGGACAGTCAGAAAGGACCATTCAGATTCTTGAAGACATGATACGATCATGTATGCTTGACTTCAAGGGTTCGTGGGAGGACCATCTGCATTTAGTTGAGTTTGCATACAATAACAGTTATCAAGCAAGTATCGGTATGGCTCCCTTCGTAGCTCTGTATGGAAGGCAATGTAGGTCCCCCTTAAGTTGGTATGATGTTGGAGATAGAGAGTTTTTGGGACCTGACTTGGTGGCAGCAACAACAGATGTGGTACTGATAGTCAGAGAGAATCTGCGCATCGCGCAGGACCGGTATAAGCATTGGGCTGATACAAAGCGGCGGCCCTTGGAATTTCAGCCATGGGATTATGTGTTCCTAAAGATCTCACCGATTCGTGGAACTATCTGGTTTGGCAAGCGTGGGAAGCTGAGTCCTAGATACATCGGCCCATTCGAGATCTCTGCCAAGGTCGGTGAGGTTGCATATCGGCTGGTATTGCCGCCGTCACTCGAAGGTGTGCATAACGTGTTCCATGTGTCTCAACTTAGAGGATACGTGGGAGATCCCAATCATGTCGTAGATTTCTCAAAGATAGAAGTACGACCAGATCTCACTTACGAGCAGCACCCAGTGGCTATTTTGGACCGGAGACAGAAGACGCTGAAGAAGAAGACCATTGGCTTGGTGCGAGTCATGTGGCAACAAGAGTCTCCGGGGGAGTCAACGTGGGAGTGAGAAGATGAAATGTTTGAGAAGTACCCATACATTTTGAACAATAACTGTTGCATCTTATATTTTCAGCCGCTGTTGGTTGCTGTATGGAAATATCTGCTCTCCTAATTTTGCTGAATTTCTGAGGACGGAAATTTTTCTAAGGAGGGTAGGGTGTAATAACCCTAGTGTGCAAATACTAAATTAGCCCTAGACTCCTTGTATGTATGCATGCTAGCCCATGGAATAGAGAGATTTGCACTTTGCCCCTAAATTCTCATTTGTACCCAAATGAGGGTAGCATTGCAAAATTTAATGATGGGCATACAACTAAAACCACAACAAGTTAGCTTAACACACAACAATTTAAAAGGAGCTTGCAACTTAACCCATAACAAGGTAAACTAAGCATGCCTGCTAGTTCTCCTAATTTGTAACACTTATAAACTAGTGATGAATATAGCATGTGAACTTGAATAAAAATGCTAACTTTATTTGGCAAGGCTAATGAAGACCACACCATTTTGCAAAAAATTCCACGTTTAACATGTTGCCAAAAAGATGCCACCTTTAGGTCAATTTGCCATATAATTAAAGAAAAGATACTATCTTTAACATTAATCCTTACAAATAAGGGTAGCATTGCAAAATTGGGCTTAAAGGCAAATTTCGAAAAGTCAAGGGGTTTTTGTGCAAAAAAGGAAGTGAGATATTTGTAATGGCAAACTTGTAATAGTTTGGAGGGCCATTATAAAACCAAAAAAATGAACAAGAATAATGGCAAACTTGTAAATAGTTGAAGGGTTAAGAGATAACTTCTTAATAAATGATTTCCTCCACATTCTTCCACATTCTTCCTCCAAATTCTTCCCCATTCCACACTCTTCCAAGTATTAACTCCCCATCATTGTTTTCATGTGTGTGTGGCCGAAATTTGAGCCAAGAACAAAAACAAAACAAAAACAAAGAAAGAAAGAAAGAAAGAGAAGAGAAAAGAGAAAGGAGAAGGAGAAGGAGAGGACTCCAAGCTAGCCCTACCCTTTCTTGAAGCCCTTCATAGGTAGGAGCTCTTCAACCCTCTCCCTCTAGTTGTAGTTGTAGTTGATGTCATGTTTTATATGTGCAATAGCCCCCGCGGTTGTGGTTGAGTTGGTTGTGTTGGTGAACGACTTCTTTCGTAAGAGCTTGTCTCGGGAAGTCGTATCATTCCACCCACCTTACCGGGTGAGGTCCAGTCCCCGATGTCTGACCCGTTACTGAGGTTTCAAATTCATGCATGAAAACTAACATATAAAGAAAAAAAATAGTAACCCTGGAATGTGATGCATTTTCCTTGTTGTGCTTCTTCTGTTGTGCACTATGATTAGAGTAGTAGAGTTGTGGAGTTCCTATTGGGCACGCTTTGACGTGTCCCTTACCCCCCACAGGTACAGGTACTGGTTCTCAGGCGGCGGGTCCGGGAGTGGAGACCCCGGAGGACAGCTCGTCTCAGCAGGGTTCGCAGAGTCTGTAGTTAGGGTGGGTTTATGGTGTAGCTTGGGGTGAGTGTGGGGTGGTAGCGGTGTTTTGTACCCCTGTTCCCTTTGTACCCCGTAGGGTTGTGTTGTACTTTTGGGAGCTTCAACTGATTGGGGTTGTGCAGTAGACTTATACGTTTCTAGTGCATAGGTATGGTGCTCTGTGCCGTCTGGGTGTTTTGATTGTAGTACTTTACGTTGATGCCTGTGTTGTGGTACCTTGTACTTTCTTTGTGTTGGAGCTGTACTGTTCTGTTTTTTTTCAGTTCGTACTCTACTACCTGTGTTTCCTCAGCGGTTGCAGTGGCCTGCGAGTCATTTAGTTTACATATTAGCGCTGGGTATTCCTAATACCGCGGCTTGTCACGCCGATCCTCTTTATTTGGGGGTAGCGGGGCGTGACAAGCTCTTCATCCGAGAAGGAGATATGTGGTGTAGAATCTCTGGGGCGCTTTCACCCACAGATACTATCATCAACTTTTCGACGTAGGAGCTTTGGAAAGAGGTCGATAGCTCCGGGTGCGGGGGACCTCCCATATCATGCTAATGAGACTGACGTTGGGAGGTCTCGTGGCATCCTCGGAGGATGTTGATGGGTGAGTCGACATGGTCGAGTGATTCGTCGATCGGGATGTCGACTCGTGGTTTTCCACAGACGGTGCTAAATTGTTAAGGCCAAAAATGACTGCGACAGTTGTCAGGTTGACGTAGGACCCTGGGGCTGAGTTAGAGCATCGTAAGTCGATGGAGTGGGACCCGAGGTTGGAAGAACCTGGGTCGTATGATGGATGTAGATGATGATGCGATGCTCGATCGACCTTCGAGCAGTGGTTGCGTCGATCGTTCGAGGCTAGGTTGCTCGATGATGACCCTCAACGCTGGATGATGACCGTTGATCTGCACCATAGGGACACGTTAGGGGGGTCGAATCTGGGTTCCGACCCAAATCCTCTCTGATGCTTAAGTTAGTGTGAGAACTTAAGGAAGAGATGGAGCTTGGTGCAGCTAAGATCGACTCGCGGAGGTTCGTCTCAAGATTAGCGATGCAAGCTCGAATGTATAAAAAGTATTAGATGTGTTACGACCTTAAGGCCGTCCCATGTAATTGAGGCCCATATGCACTAGGGGCTCAAGCAAACACCTCCCCACCACCGGAAGGGGCACTAGCCCGTGCGGACGATCGCCTCAATCCAGGAAAGCTCAACTATCCCCGTCATAAGCTTGCATCAAGACCGACCAGAGAAGCTCGTCCGTCCGACCGATAAGCTCGCCTACCCTCCAACAAGAAGCACCGTTCGGAGGAGCCGATCATGGTCGCCGAGCTTGGCTCTTCCCCAATGGTGGCCTAGCATAAATATCTCTGATAGGTGACGTAGGCTGACCTGTCTCTCATAATGCCAGAGGTTAAGGACGAGAACTGATTGTAACGGTTTGTTTTCATAGTGCGCGTATTTCTGTAACAAAACATTTTCAAACGATTTCAAACTTGGGTAAATGAATTTTTTCTGTTTTTTCATCGCCCAAATTTGAAAATGGATCTCGTATTCACGATCCTCGCGAAAATTCAAACATGTGGCTATGTTTTCGTAATTTTTCGGAGTCATATGCGAAAACAGGATAGTATTCCTTCGTTTTTACTAATTACATCCCCTAATGACGTTTTTACTATTACTAATTACCCCTACTAAATTACTTTTACCCTAGCTACCCACCTAAACCCCCCGTCGGCAGCCCATGTGAAACACTCCTCCATGCTTAGTCAAACTTCCAACAACCAAGTTAATTACCATAATTAATATCTTATTTAAAGGGGGGAGAGATTATCTGGCGTGTGTTAAGTTCACATGGGCTGGCAACTACTTATTAAATTTTGTAACCATTACTTAATATAATAATGTTAGGATTTCATTATATAACCCACATTCCCTTCGTTGCTGAGCACACACAGAACCTCTCTCTTTCGTTGTTCAAGTGCCGTGGAGTGAAGCACTGCTTCGACGCCACACTCCTCCACGAGCTCCTTCATCCGCATACTCTGCCTCCTCTCTTGGGCACCCCAAAGCTCCCACACAACCACCGAGCTCCGACGAAGGCGAACTCCACCAACACCCACAGCTCCCACTGTCAACGACGTCGCCGCTATCGCTGGTCTGCCATGCGCCCTGTGCCTTGCTCTCCTGAGGACCCGGGCCACCACTCGCCTGATCCGTTGTGCCCCTGCCCCGGCCACTACACCACCCCCCCTCCCTCCAACCACGAAATCCATGTCCACTGCTCCCATCAGCCACCCCTCTATGCCGGCGATCCTCAGCACTTCGCCTCCCTCTTTCGCCCTCTCTGCACTGCACGACACCCCCACCTGCCATGGGCTACTCCCCCCGCCGTCCGCTTCACGTACACTGACCTCTGGTGGTCGAATGCAAAGCATCAACAACGCACGCATTTACCTAAGGATTGAAGCAAAGAAACACAATGTTTATATTTATAATAGTATTATTATATTAATATATAAGGTTATGGATGTGGATATGAACAATGACTTATTGATATATGTATTGGAATGACTAATGGAGACCATCAAAAGATCCGCGCCTTTGTCACGAACGTATAGACGCCAGTTTCTCAATCCGATACCTAGTTTTCAAGTTATGATTTTTCAAAGTTTACTCTAATAGTTTTAATTTACTTTTGAATACGTATAAATCTATATTACATTTCACAACTGTTTTTGAATTTTAGGGCTGACTAGGACAAGCTGACTAGGATAAAAGGATTGATAGAAGAACGGCTGAGATTCAATGTTGATGAATGAATGGTTGAGATGAGATTTTGTGGAAAGTTTTAAAGGAAAAATCATTTTTTTGGGAAATGAAAGTTTCTAGGGAATAGAAAATGTTTGGGGAATGAAAGTTTATGAGGAATAGCAGAGTGCACGCAATTAATGTATTTGGGAAGAAAAACTTTAATTTGCACTTAATATTGCAGATCGAATGCTGCTGCAGATCGAATGATCTCTCCTTCAACGCGGGGCCCACTGTCTCTTCGACGCATGTGGCAACAAGATGAGAATACTTTTCCGCGCCAAAGGTGCCTGCTAAATTTTTTACACTTATTTGTTGTTCCGCGCTGAAGGCGCCTGCGCCGAATTTGTTGTTCCGCGCCAAAGACGCCCGTGCCGTTAAATATTTTTACGCTAATTTGTTGTTCCGTGTAATTTTGGCTGTGGAAATAATGGGGACTGATAAATTTTTTTATCCTAATTTGTTGTTCCGCGCCGTAGGCGCCTGCGTCGAATTTGTTGTTCTATGCCGAAGAAGCTCGTGCAGATAAAATTTTTTACGCTAATTTGTTGTTCTGTATAATTTTGGCTATCGAAATAATTTTCTAGGGAACAAAATTTTGCGGGGAAAAATCTTAAATGATCCGTACCCACGGACACGGGTTATGACTTGTATGTATATATACGCGTATATATATGCGTAATATAGGTTTTCTAATCTAAAATTCATAATAAACAATATACACAACAGAAATACATGGTAAGGCCCAGAAAATTCGAAACGAAAAAATGGACTCATTGGCCTTAGTTTCATCGCTAGAGGGCGAGTATAATTTCCTCAGTAAATTTTTAAAGTTTAAATCTAATTATGATGTTTTCATTTAAAATCAATATATTGATTATTTCACGTACACTGACGTACGAGAAAATATATGTTGTAGTACTAGTTAAGACGGTCGTTTTGACCACTTGTTGGAAGAATTCCGACATATGTTTTGCCCTAAAGAAATATTTGAAAAATATAATGAGAAATCATTTTCTCGTTTTTAATTAGTTTTTAATTGATTTTAAGCTTTTGAAAAATTACTAAAAATACATATGAGCCTTAGAAAAATATTTTCTTCCTATATAAAATTATTTTACTCCCATCTAGCCCATCTAAAAATTATCAGTACGTATTTTGACATGTTTTAACCTATAATAAAAATACAAACACGTTAAGAAAAATGGATTGAAAATAATATAGTCTTTAACAAATGATTTCTTGTGTTTGCAGGTACCAATTCTTGTGCACCAGCTCCCTTGGAAGCTCTAGCTCCAACCTCGTCTTACTATGACAATCTCGATAACGGTAAGTCACTCTAATTCTAACTTTAGAAATTTAGATAGTGTACTTGTATAAACTTAGGACATTATATACATAGCCCCAGAACGAATATTGACTTGAACCAAATACTAGAGACCTAATCCAATAGGAAACTAATTGACTATAGAAGGACTATGGACTTAGGCAAATGACATTGTCAACTTTTAACTTTGGTCGTTGTAGCACGCGACTATCTACTTGGGTAAATTGTGTACGAATGGAAATACTGTATGCTCGAAGCCTGGGATCGGTATCATAGTTATTGGACTTCAAAACATTGCTCAGGACTGACATTCTCTGTTGAGACTTCTGCCTTAACATTTCAACAAGCGAAGCTCTTTGGAGTGTTGTTAATGCCTTTGAATATCTCTGGAGTGAGACCATTGTGCATAACTCTATTGGTATGTAAGTCGGTCTATCACAATCGTCATTAGAATCTTTACATGCTCTCTGCTTCGGAGTAAACTCATTTTCACCATGATAACTCTCTACCACCCTCGTCTACCATGTCCCGATGCTAGAAAAACTTTGCATGAAACATCGATACACTTGTTGCTTGATTACTCACGTTTAACTAGTTACATCACCTGCTGCATGCCATTCTAATAAAATAGCTTGTGGGATATCTGGTGGAATATCCTGTGGAATATCATGTGGATATCTTGTGGAACATCCCGTATGAAACATGTATATAAAACACTTGCCACTTCACTAGGTTTGGGGTAACTCATAGTTTGAGAGAGAGTGGGAGTGACTGGAGTTTATCTTCCCGTACCGTTGCCTGTGTTTTGGCATCCCGTTCCGCTGCCTGTGTTTCGGCAAAATACATGTATCGCTGCCTGTGTTCCAGCATTCATCTGGGTAAGCGCACCCAAGCAAGAGATGAACTCAATGGTTGCATATCATACTATCCAACTTGAGTCACATAGTTCTAGTGTAGTTACCTTGCATGGTCACCTTTACTTTACGCATTGCATGCATTTCTGTACAGTCACCTTTACTTTACGCATTGCATGCACGTTACTTATTACACTTGTGTAGCCACTCGTACTTTACTTATCGCTCTGGTATGCATGACTGTATTTACTTTACTTGTCGCACTTGTCTTTAGCTGATTCTTTAGCATGTTCTCATACCAAGCCTGCTTTATGCTTATGCACTGCTTTAATTTCTATTTTTAGAATTGTTGTGACTTACATACGGTTCTATTTTTGTGGCACTGCAGACGACGTACATATTGAGGTATACGTTCCTGAGTTGCAGAGCCAGAGTTCGACCCTGAGACCGCAGCTTTTAGAGTTATTTCCACATATGTACTTTCTTTCTTTCATGTATCTTTATTGGAACATTTTGCAAAGTATAGATTGTAATATTTGGACACCATTTGAGTATTTACTGCATCGTGGCTACGTTTTTTTCACTGAAGATCTGTAGACATGCAAATAAATCAAATAAGTAATGGCCCCTTGAAAGCGAGTCGTTACACTGATTGCTGCCCCTCGCATCTCATTAATGCACCTGACACCACCTGACACCATTAATGTGGAAAATATCTCCGACACAGCTCGCCAACTATTGCTTCACCACTCGAGTGCCAGCTGAGTTGATTCGACAGCTGACATGATGGAGAGTAACTGCCTCTCAGCCTTAAAAATAACCGCAGCTTGCCTCCATAGAGGGTGTTGGTCAGTTAAAACCCCTAACTTATTCTCGTGTTAAAGGTCAGATATCTTTCACATATTTGCGCTTTCATCATAAGCTCGTCACGCTTCGTCGATCTGTCTTAAGATCGTCAAGCATGCTTGTCGCCTACATTTCACGTCACTTGTTGACTTAATCATCAGAGAGGCTACGAGCTGTCAGCCAGCCCTACCTTTCTGACAAATTTCTATTCTTGCAGGAAGCTCGCCTCAGCTAACGAGAGACGGCGACCTCCAGGCGACATTGAACCATTCACCTTCGAAGCGAGTTTTGAGCCGTTCAAACCTCGCCGGTAGCCAAAAACTTGTAATCATTGTAATTGTCATTCCCATTAACAAATAAATCTCATCGTTGGCGGATCTGACCCACAACAATTGGCTCCGTCTGTGGGAACAAGGGTTACACCCATGTCAGGCTCCACACGTCCTCACCGCAATTCTCGCCACGGCAAGTTACCCGACGTCACACCCCCTCCGCCTCTGAGGAGGCCGTGTCGACTTGAGACCATCATCAATGATACTTTGAGGCCGTCCATGGCCAAAGAGCCCCGTTCTCCCCGAAGGACTCCCCCAATGAATCAACACCTTGAGTGGTCAGCCATGGTCATTCAGGACGCTGTCTTTGGCATCTTAAAGAGCTTTCAGAGCTTTACCAAGATGATGGAGGAGTGGACCGTTGCCCGACAAGCAGGACCCCCTTGGACAGAAGGTCCCTCTGAGCTCTGCAATGTGAGGAGGGACCCCCCCCCCAATTTGACGAAGAAGCGGTTGCACAGCAGAGGCGGTTTGAAGAAGCGGAAGTAGCTGCTCTGTAGAGGAAGATCAATATGGAGGAGGAGGCCGCTCATCAGAGGTGACTAGAGGAGGAAGTGTCCATTCGACGGCTTCACCTCCTCAATGCTGAAAGGGATGGGCTTCAAGTGGGGAGCCGAGGAGTCCCCCTGGTGTTGGCCTCGATGGTGCGGAGGAACGCCATGTTGGACCATCCTGTAGAAAGCTATCGTCGCAGGGATCCCCTAGCCCGAGGCGAGGAGGGCACGAACATCGTAGCAGCAGCCCCCACGACAAGATCACCGTTCTCTTAGGCATGGAGACGGGCAGAGGAGGAGCCACGACCGTAGTCCAGCCCCTCGTGAGAGAGGGATGAATGCCTCTCAGCACTGAGGCGGCTCATCTGGTAGTTCCAACCAGTGACGGGAGCATTGGAGCGACAGAAACATTCCTCAAAGGTCTCCAACACCTCCCCCTGCCCCAAAGAAGCCAACCCACTGACCCGAAGGGTGATCTTAACCCCGGTGCCCCATGGGGTCAAACTACCTTAGTTTGAACTATATGACTGTTTGGGAGATCCCATGTATCATGTGCAGCAGTATTGAGGTATGATGGAGATCCACGGAGTGGATGACGCCCTCCTCTGTCGAGCTTTCCAGACGACCTTGAAGAAGTCGGCGGTGGAGTGGTACACCGGTTGGCCTGACCGCTCCATTGACTCATTTGGTGACCTTTCCCTGAAGTTCGGCCAACAGTTCTTGGCGGGGTGAAGAAGGAAAAGGGCGTCAGACTATCTGTTCACGGTGGTCCAGAGGGAGGGAGAGACCATCTGCAGATTTCTGAAGTGATTCAACGAGGAGAGACTCAAAGTGACGAGCTACGGGGATACGCTTATCATGGCGTCCTTCAAAAGATGGATGGCAAATATGTATCTGCATAAGTCCTTGCTTCATGATCCGCCAACCAACCTCGACGACCTCATCTACATAGCAGAGAAGTTCATGCTGAGTGAGGAGGCCTTGTGGCAGAAGGAGGAGGTCGTACCAGTCAAAGCCCCCGCGTTGAGGTGAGGCCCAACCAACGGCCGTGGCAGGAGGAACGTCCCCAAGGGCGCGACCAAGACTACCCCCGAGGGCACGACCAGGGCGGCCTTTGTGGGCAGGATCGCCCCGGACCGCTGAGGGGATTCCTCGCCCAAAGGAACCCCGCTCCAAGAAGCAGGCCCGAAAGGTCGCAGGATGTTAGCAACACAAGACTCAACGTCCCCTGGCGGAGGTGATGGCGGCGGCCTTGGCAGGTGGATTTCTCAGGGACGTGCCGTCGAAGATGCGGACAATGCCCACCGGTAGAAACATGCAAAGGTATTGTTGGTATCACCTTGACCATGGCCATGATACCGACGACTGCTTCACCCTGAAGAAGGACATAAAGCATCTCTTACAGGGCGGCCACCTTCAGAGTTTCATCGAATAAGGAGGCCAGATGCGCGAAGGGTGAACTCTTGCAGAACCTCTCCGGTTGATGCAGGCCCAGAACACCGAGCAAGCCGCCCATCCTATCACGAGGCTGATCATGCGCATAATCTGAGCCAAGACAGTCGACTGATGAAGACTATACGGTCGACTGTAAACAGGACATGCGCCTGTAAATCCTTCAGTAGGCGACTGTTGCAGCAGATGGAAATAAACAGAGAGATACAACTTACGCACTGTTTGAAGACATGCGACTGATGGCCAGTATACATGCAACTGTCAAATGGATAGGCGACTGTAAAAACTGCACCAGTCGACTGACTTCCAAATTAGAATGAAGCACAGACAATGCAAGTTGCGCACAGTCGACTATTTAACAATTCACAGGCGACTGATGGAAGACAGGCGACTGTAAATTGATCATCAGTCGACTGTTCCAAAAGCTCAAGTATAAGTCAATAAAATGTTGACTTGAGCAGTGTACAACAATCGACTGTAGAAGGCTCGACAGGCGACTGGAATCACCCAGTCGACTGTAAAACCTTCATCAGGCGACTGTTGGAGAGCCAGAGACTCCAATTGAGTCTTTGGGCAAGATGAATGTAACGGCCTGTATTTTTCCAATACTTTCAAATTAAGTATTTAAAGAAAATTCAATTTTAATTGTATTTTATAATGGTTTGTTAGCAGTCTTAAACTGATTTCAAAAATTTCCTATAAAAATATTTTGGAGTACCAGACTAGTTATGGAGTATTTTAGTAAGGTCAGATTTCATCAAATACATCCAAAAGATCTGATAAAAAATTCATTTTCAGATATTGCAGTTTTGACTCAATGAATTTATTTTCTATTCAAACGTCTTCAATACGTTTTCAAACTTCTGCAGTAACATCCTATGATCATTTAGGGCTCCCCACATTAATTTCGTAATTTTCTGATATCATTTCAATAGAGAACCCGCAAACCCGCTTTCTAAACATTTTGGCCAAAAACTAGTATTTCCGTAGCCCAAATCCTGTAACGGTCTTCGTATTCACGATCCTCGTGACGATACGATCCCGTGGGTATGTTTTCGTAATTTTTCGGACACGTTTACTAGTAAGGGCATTTCCATAATTTCGTTACACTAATGACCTTTCGTTAATTGGGTTTTACCTTGCTAATTACCTACTTAACCCTAATTACCTCACCTAAACCTACCCGTATCTACCCACATCACCTAACCACCCACAGCTAACACACCCCCCCCCCCCTCTCACCTACCATTTTCTTAAACCCTATAAATTAAACCCCTCCCCCTTGCTTTAACCCAAACACACTGTCCCTCTCATCTCTCTCCCCCGATCAAAGGCATTCTCCCTCTCTTCTCGTTCGCAGAGGCAACCCAAGCCCCCCTCTTCTCTCTTTCTCTCTCACCCCGACGTCTTCTTCCCTCGTTCTTCTCCGAGCTCGACCCACGCCGGACCCAGATCCGCCCGTCGCCGCCCATCCGTCGTCCTCCGACGTCGTCACTGAAGCCGCAGCGCCCCTCCTCCTTCTCCGATCAGCCTCGCACATCGATCCCGCCGCTCTCCGAGCTGCTCCGACCACCCACCTCCCTCGCTGCTCCGCTTGCAGCAACGTCCATCGCCGCTGCCCCCGAGCTCCGCTGCCGTCCGCTGTCGCCAAGCTCCGCCCCGTCTGCTGCCCTCCTCCGCCACCAAAAGCCCTCGCCGGAGCCATCCACGACCGCCACTCCCGCTCGACGCCTCCCCATCGCTCTCTCGCCCTCCCCGGTGGTGCTCCGCCGCTGTGCCGCACCGCCGTCACCCCGACCTCGCCACCCTCGTCGCCGACGTGACGCCCCTCCGCTGCCGCCTCGTGCCCCCATGCAACGACGAACGAACGAGGCAACGGTAATATAACCAATGGCAAACTTGTAAATATGCCGAAAATCCGTATTTTCGTATTTTATATTAATTATTAATTAGTGTTTATTGGTTTTAAATCCATAAGTAATTATATAGGGCCTAGAAAAATGTGAGACTAGCTCTAGAAAATCAGAAATGACATTCTGGACCCAATGGCGCTAGTTTCATCTCAATCCGACGCTTAGTTTTTCCAGAATTAATTTTTAAGCCTATAAGTTAAATCAGTTATTTTCGTTCAAAAATCTGTATCTTCTTATTTTTACGTAAACTAATACTTGAGAAAAATATATGTGATAATACTCTCTGAGACGGTCGTTTTGACACCTCATTTGCAATATTCCGATGTATATTGCATCCGGAATAAATTGTGGAATAAATACGTCACTAATTGGAAAACAGATTTTAAATTGTTTTTGAGCTTTTAAAAATTCCAAAAATTACTATAAGCCTCAGAAAAATATTCTATCTTGCAGTAAAACTATTTTTATCATATATATAGGCTATATAAAAATTTAGAACCGTTTTCGACACCGTTTCAATCAGTTTTAAAAATCAAAACGATCGAGTTTAATATATAGAAAATAGGGTACGCTTTAACCAAATGTTTCTTGTGATTTCAGGTACCAATCTTCGTGCACCAGCTCTTCCAGCTCCAATCTCGTCTTGCCACGACGAGCTCTAAAATCGTAAGTCACGACATATTCTAACTTTAGAAAACTAGACTTCTGTGCTTGTATGAACTTGTGACACTTCACTTATAGCCTCAGAACGGCTATTCAAGTTAAACCAAACTAGAGAACTAAAATGAAAGTAATCTACCAAAGATTACTTTGCCAACTTTCAACTTGGGTAAATTGTGTGCTAGCCACACTACCACGTGCTCAAAGCACGGAAGTAACAGCTTTTGGTGTTGGGCTTGTCTTTATCCTACTTGCTGGTTTTCAATGAGGAAGTCAACCAGTTGACTTGGTCTGACTAGCAACATGTGGAACATCGTGTGGAATATCATGTGTGGAACATCCTGTGAAATAATCTTGTGGAACATCCTGTGGAACAATCCTGTATAGAACTTGCACTTGACACATCATTGGGGTATTGGGGTAACTCATAGTTTGCGAGAGTACGGGAGTGACTAGAGTTTGGTCTACCTGTCCTATCGCCTGTGTTTTGGCGCCCTGTCCTGCTGCCTGCGTTTTGGCAAACCATACTGCTGCCTGGGTACCGGCATTCGTCTGGGTAGCACCCAGGCAAGAGACGAACTGAACGGTCACATATTGTACTCTCCGACTTGAGTCACGTAGTTCTAGTGTAACTTGCACAGTTACTTTCTTTACAGTACTTGCACTTTACTTTCCTTACCAGTACAGTTACCATGCTTGCCTCACTTTACTTGCCAGTACAGTCACCTTTACTTTACGCATTCCATGCACGTTACTTGTACAGACACTGCACCGTACTTTACTTTCACTTTGGTCTGCTTTGTCATTCTTGTACAGTACCTCTATTTCTTTATTTAGAATTGTTGTGACTTACCTACGGTTCCATCTCCGTGGCACCGCAGACGACGTACATATGGAAGCAGATGCTCTTGAGTTAATAGCGCCAGACTTCGACCATGAGACCGCAGCTTCCAGAGCTATTTTCAGTTGTGTACTTTTCTTTTGTCATGTATATCTGTTGGGACATCTTGTACGGTTGGATTGTAATTGGACTCTATTTGGGTATTTTTGTACATCTCTGCATCGTGGCTATTTTGATTTCACTGGTTAACTACAGAACCTGCGCAATTATCAAATAAGTAACGGGCCCCCGAAAGCGGGTCGTTACAATGAACCTATTGGGCTGGATTCTATGATAATCCTAAGGCTCACTACGATGGTTAAATGCATATGCATGAATGAGTAGACCATCTATCAAGGCATTACATTAAACCTAGACTCAAAAAGAGAGAAAAGCAATAAATGAAATAATACACGGATTACATTGCTTTCCTTAGAGTCTATAGCTTCAATCTTGATGCCTTGATGCTCCCCATCATCTCCAAGCTTTGATACCACTTGAGTCCAAGCTTTGGCCCTTCTCCTCTTGATGTCCATGCTTGCACCAAGTGATTAGTCTCCAAAAATGATATTCTTGAAATGTTAACTATGAGACTAAAACAAGATAGTCATTATCAACAACATAATGTTGTGATCATCATCAAAATAACATTGATATGAAACACCAATACTCAACAATCTCTTCCTTTTTGATGATGACACACATTATGTAAACATAAAGAAAATAAAACCAATGCTAATGAGCCCTATACTTATATGCACCAATTATAAAATGAGATACACAATTGTAAATACTCATTATACCATATAAAATAATGAGAAGAAACCATGGTGACATATAATAGGCATGTATTACATAAACCACTTGCAATAAGAATATAACAAGGACACATGAATTGTTTATATAATCCCACATATCTCTCCACATAGATATATCTCCCCCATAGATATATCTCTCTACCCATATGTATATGTATGAAATACAAGATTTACATAATGCATATATCTCTCCCCCTTGACATCATCAAAAAGGTGGACATTAAAAATGTCCCCCTTGTCATCTTAATCAAAGATGTGACAATATGCAAGAGATAAGGAGATTTATGTTACCAAATTTGCAAAAATTAGTGGGTATCAATCATTATCCCATGCTCCCACTAGAGCATAGAAATGGTCAAATTTTTGACTTCTAGGATCTAATACCAATTGTAAAGTAAGAGATAAACAATCTCTAACAATTGAGATAATACCAATTGTATAAAAACAATCTTGAAAGATAATTCTCTTTACCAATTATTATTCATAATTGGAGCCATGGGTCTAAAAGTGTATCAAAGCAACAGATATGGAAAAATCAAGCTTCATTGATACACAATGACATTGCCAAACAAAATATAACATGAAATATGTTGGCAATATCCAAGGGGTTGAGTTTGAGACCAAAACTAACAAATTGACAAATTGACACCAATTGTGAAGCAATGATCCCAAAGACACCCCGAAATGAGAGTCAAAATATGTTTTAAAATTATTTTAAACATACAACATATTAACTCCCCCATTGTCATACATATGGATAAATGAATACATCCATGACAATGTATTCTCCAAGGTCCCCATTTTCATGAAAAATAAATTTGAAAATATTTTCAAAATCATGAAACACACACAATCAATAGGTATGCTAAAAATAAACATTTAAGCACAATACACAAGCAATATGCATATGTGTGATGAACATAGACATTAGGAAACCAAACCCAAGAGCAGTTTGATTTCCTAATGTAATCACATGAAGTGATCACATCCCTAACTAGAGAGTTGATGTATCTATCCCTCTCTTGCACACTAAGCTTAGTAGGAATCCATAAACTCAAGGATTTTATAGGCAAGAGTTTTGCCTTTGCAAGAGAGGTTGATGTGGCATGCTTAGGTGTAGAAAATATTTTCTTAGCATGGATAAAGTGAGGATTTTGCTTCTTAGCAAAAAATGAAGAGTTTTCATTTTTTTCTCATCACCTTATGATGTACATGCTTCTTGTTGGTGTTATTCTTATAGAAGAAGGCATGGTGATTCTTCTTAGGTGTTTTAACAATATTTCTTTAATTTGAACTAAAAGAAGAATTAGAGGTGGGTTTGGTAACCACCTTTGGAGTGAATCCCAACCCTCCTCTATGGTTTGCCGGATGTTGTTTTTCAAGCAAACCGTGGAGTGAATCTCTAGCATGAACAAAGCTAATAAGCTTTTGGGTTTCCTCTTCGCATTTCAACGTAAGTTGTTGAATGCGAGTTTCTAAGTTAAGGTTTTGAGCTACTAATTTATCATTGAAAATGCTCAATTCCTTAACTTGAGAGATAAGAGTGTCTCTCTCACTAGTTTCACAAAGATGCAAAGCATCATTATTATTTACACTAGTAGATTCTAAAGCATGCACCCTACTCATAGCATATTTAAATTTTGCTTTCAATTTATCATATGAGTCGATGCATGTACTTGCCACGTTGAAGGCCACATTGAAACGATGCTCAAGCTCCTCATATGGTAGCTTTGGCTCCTCCTATTATTCATCATCACTTTCCTCATCGATAGAGCTTGACTAAGACTCCTTCCCATTAGACACGAAGCACATTTCTTCGTTGGAGTTGATCCACACCTCTAGCTCTTCATCTTGAGGAGATTAATGAAGAATCATCAAAAGCCGCGAAGCACATTTGAGCTCGCTCCTTGTCATCCACTTCTTCATCATAATGTGTCCTCATCGGAATCATCAAATGTGCCGACAAGCCCACCCTTTTGGTTCTTGAATTTGGACTTGCCATTTTAATGCTTCTTCCCTTTCCCCTTGTAATTTTCTTTATCGGGGTTGGAAGGGCATTCGATATAAATATGACTTTTTCCTCTACAATTGAAACAAATAGAATTGTTAGACTTGGATGCAAACTTTGATAAAGATTTACTTTACTTGCCCTTGAGGAATGCCTTGAATTGCTTGGCAAGTTCGATGTAATCATCATCGCTAATATCATCTTCTCCATCATCTTCACTCGGAGCTTCCCGATGGAATTTCTTTCTCCACTAGATTGACTCCTTCTCGGCATGGAATGCAACCCCCTTTTGCTTTTCGGGCTTCGTTGGTTGATTCTCTTTCTTATGTTGAAGCTTTACTTCATATGCCATGAGATTCTAAATGCACTCCTCAACGGTGTATTTAACATGTCATTTGACTCCAAAATCCCGTTGGCATTTGACTCCCATTGAGATGTAAGCGAGTCTAATATCTTCTCCACACGATCCTCTTGGTAAATCACCTTCCCAAGTCCTTCCAAAGCGTTCACGATATCTGTGAACCTTGTAAACATCTCCGAGATGTTTTCACCTTCCTGTATCTTAAACAGCTCATACTTAGATCTAAATATGTATTGTTTAGATTTCTTTACCTTCGAAGTCCCTTCATGAGAAATCTCCAATGTATGCCAAATTTCGTTGGCCGTTTTGCACATGGAGATGCGGTTGAACTCATTTGAAGCGAGGGCGCAATGGAAGGAATTCATAGCCCTCGCATTGAATCTGATTGAGTCCTTCTCCGCTTTTGTCCTCGAAGTCGCAGGCGTAGTGGGCTTCTCAAATGGCAACTCCATGATGTCCCATAGGTCTTGACCATCCATGTAGATCATCATCCAGATCTTCCAACTTGGGTAGTTGGTTCCGTTAAAGAGCAGGGGTCAAACGGTACAGTGACCTTCTTCATGAGACGCAGATGTAGCGTTGAATGCCATCGCTGCAGTATGCTAAAACCTCGCTCTGATACCAATTGTAAGGATCGCCTTATCCTAGAAATACTAACAACACACTATGGGGTGAATAGTGTAATGGTAATAAATTGCGCAATTAAAATTTAACTTGCAAATACGGAATAATAAATGCATGAGGAATTAATCAATACAATCAAATCAAATGCAAACACAAGATTTTACACTGGTTCCCCAAAACTTGGATATGTCCAACCACACTAATATCCACTATAATTCTCACACAGAGAAGTGAATACAATCTCAAACAGAGAGACCTCACACCGATGATTTGGATTCTCACGCAGAGATATCCTTGCTTTCGCACAAAAATACTTACACAAAGAGACTCAAACTCTCACACAGAGAGAACTCAAGCAACCATCATACAGAAAGTTATACTCTCACACAGAGAGTAACTAGCTCTCACACAGAAAGCTAGGGTTTCAATGAAATAACAAAGTAAAACAAATACTCTTACATATGCCTTGAGATGGACTTACTCATTAATGAATGCAAGGTATGGAAGAGGATCTCCAAGTGATGAGATTGGCTTGAAAGCATTTGGATGATTTCCCTTGAGCTTGACTTCAATGCATGAAGGAGAGAATGAGCTCTAAGAGGGAAATGAGAGAGTTTGAGAGTGGCTTAAATAAACTCAAATGATTTTCAATAGCATCAAGTAGTTCCAATAAACTTAGCCCTCTCATATATATTGGAACCCTATATGAACTCTCAAAACCCAAGGAAATAGCCAAAAAACAAAAGGTTGCAACGACTAGAATTTGGGCAAAAACGTCATCGACAATCGACTGATGAACAAATGACAGTCGACTGTCTAACGGCTAAATAATTCCCAACGACTATAATCTGAGCCAAGACAGTCGACTGATGAGAATATACAATCGACTGTAAACATGACATGTGCCTGTAAATCCTTCAACAGGCGACTGCTGCAAGGGATGGAAATAAACAGAGAGATACAACTTACGCACTGTTTGAAGACAGACGACTAATGGCCAGTGTACATGCAACTGTCAAATGGACATGCGACTGTAAAAACTGCACTAGTCGACTGATTTGCAACTTGGGATGAAGCCCAGACAATGCAAGTTGCGCACAGTCGACTGTAGAACAATTCACATGCGACTGTTGGAAGACATGCGACTATAAATTGACCGTCAGTCGACTGTTCCAAAAGCTCAAGTATGAGTCAATAAAATGTTGACTTGAGCAGTGTACAACAATCGACTGTAGAAGGCTCGACAGGTGACTGGAATGACCCAGTCGACTGTAAAACTTTCATCAGGCGACTGTTGGAGAGCCAGAGACTCCAATTGAGTCTTTGAACAAGATGAACCTATTGGGCTGGATTCTCTGATAATCCTAAGGCTCACTACGATGGTTAAATGCATATGCATGAATGAGTAGACCATATATTAAGGCATTACATTAAACCTAGACTCAAAAAGAGAGAAACGCAATAAATGAAATAATACACGGATTACATTGCTTTCCTTAGAGTCTATGGCTTCAATCTTTATGCCTTGATGATCCCCATTATCTCCAAGATTTGTCACCACTTGAGTCTAAGCTTTGGCCCTTCTCCTCTTGATGTCCATCCCTGCACCAAGTGGTTAGTCTCCAAAAATGATATTCTTGAAATGTTAACTGTGAGACTAAAACAAGAGAGTCATTAGCAACAACATAATGTTGTGATCATCATCAAAATAACATTGGTATGAAACACCAATACTCAACATGAGAGATGGGTTACCCGTCATCCTCTGATCCTACCGCCTTAAAGTATTATCAATAAAAATTTTGTTCATACGTTTGTACAAACGACTTGTTGTTTGAATGACAGTTTCAGATCCCATCCTAGATAAAAAGCACCTTTATAAAGGCCGTCTTGATCATCCGGAGCGGACCACCTTGCCACAAAAGCTTCTCCGAGTATGCCGACTATGCGCCACAGAGCTCGAGCTCCCACGGGAAGACCTAGTAGATAAAATCACATGTTTTATTCTATCTCCGACCTATGTCGCTACCTTTCGACTTACACACTCTTCAAGTTTTCTCTTGTGTGGGAGAAATCCTAGGTCAAGATTGGCCCGATCCTTGGAGGCAAGCTGACTCGCCACAAACCAAAATTCCGGGGCAGGTCATGGTGCAGCTACCCATAGCGGGCCGGACTTCGCTAACCAAATCGGGCAGAGGCTATTTAAGAAGGGCTCCGGCCCGATACTCGATCTCAGGAAGACCTCCGGGGCAGGTCGTGGTGCAGCTACCCATAGCGTGCCGGACTTCGCTAACCAAACCGGATATGGGCTATGTAGGAAGGGCTCCGTCCCAAAACTCGCCCTCAGGAAGACCTCCGGGGCAGGTCGCGGCATAGCTACTCATAGCGCGCTGGACTTCGTTAACCAAACCGGGGGAGGAAGCGAGCTACTTCACACCAAACAAAGATCCGAGACAAGCCACGTGCATCGCCCCCAAAAGACACTGAAGGAGATCTATCTCTACAAAAAACCTCGCCACGCTCAAACTCCGGGGCATGCTTACGAGCTGCGCCTCTGATAGGTCTCCCAGGCTTATGAAGCTCGCTACCAAACAAAAGGTACGAAGAGATTCTCTAAAATTTTCTAACGTGTCTACTCAACATTCAGTGTCTCCTCCGGCCGAAAATCGTCCACACCAAATGTTGGGGACAATTGTTACGATCTTAAGGCCGACCCATGTAATTGAGTCTCGTATGCACTAGGGCCCAAGCGAATACCTCCCCAACACCCGGAAGGGGCACTAGCAGGAGCGGAAGATCGCCTCAACCCAGGGAAGCTCGCCTCTCCCTGCCATAAGCTCGCATCCAAGGTCGACCAGAAAAGCTCGCCCGTCCGACCGATAAGCTCGCCTTCCCTCTAACAAGAAGCACCGTTCGGAGGAGCCGATCCTGGTTGCCAAGCTTGGCTCTTCCCAAAGGGCGGCCTAGCATAAATATCTCTGACATGGTGACGTAGGCTGACTTGTCTCTCATTAATGTTAGAGGTTAAGGGTGAGAACTGATGGCCGCCCCTCGCATCTCATTAATGCACCTGATATCACCTGACACCATTAATGCGGAAAATATATCTGACACAGCTCGCTAACCTATCGCTTCACCACTCGAGTGCCAGCTGGGTTGATTCGACAGCTGACAGGATGGCGAGTAACCACCTCTCGGCCCTATAAATACCACACTCCTGCCTCCATAGAGGGAGTTGGTCAGTTAAAACCCTTAATTTATTCTCATATTAAAGGTCAGATATTTTTCACATATCTGCGCCTTCCTCATAAGCTCGTCATGCTTCGTTGATCTGTCTTAAGATCGCTAAGCTTGCTCGACGCCTACATTTCACGTCACTTGCTGACTTAAGAATCAGAGAGGCTACGGGCTGTCTGTCAGCCAGTCCCGTCTTTCTGACGAATTGCTATTCTTGCAGGAAGCTCGCCTCAGCTACCGGGAGACGGCGACCTTCAGACGACCTTGAACCCTTCACATTCGAAGCGAGTTCTGAGTCGTGCATACCTCACAGTTAGCCAAAAACTTGTAATCATTGTATCTGTGATTCCTAGTAACAAATAAATCTTATTGTTGGCGGATCTGACCCGCAACAAGCTGAGAAAGCAGAGTTCTATGTCTTAGACCTCGTACCTTAGAATAGGAACCACTTTACCTTTGTTCTTCTGTCCATTTATAGGCGGTTCCTCCTCGGTTGCATGTAACCTTCTCTTATTGATCGGGAACGATCTCCTTCGGGATTCGGGTTAACGGCTGCCCATTTACTCGGCCCTATTAATCTCCCAACGAATATTGGCGCATGCCTTACGGCCGAACGGCCCGTTCGTCTGACTCGGCAACACCCCCCTCTAAGTGACAATTATCGGGTTGCGGATGTCTAACGGGTCGGATGCTCGGATACCAATAGGGTCTGTACCCGTCCACTAATACATCCAAAAGCCCTTTAGGGCCTGTTCTTTTGTCAAGAATAGGGGTGGGAATGGGAATAGAGACACTATTCACCCTATTCCAAGTTTGTATTCCAAGTGGTTGTTCTTTTGGGCGTGGAATAGAATCCTACGTGGCAATTCCAATTTGGTAATGATGACTACTTTTCTATTCCAAGATTTTTGCTTGGAATACAATGGAATCCTTAGGAATGGTGGGCCCCAATCTCTCATCTCTCTAGCTCTCTCCTCCAACTCATCCACTTTCCACTTTTTCATTCAAATTCTCCAATCCCAAAAGAACACAAGAATAGAGAGTGGACCCCCCTTTCTATTTCAAACCTTCATTTCATACTCTATTCCACCCAAAAGAACACAAAACTATATTTTCTCTCTCATGGGAATACTAACTTTCACTCTATTCCATTTTTCCTATTCCTAGAAAAGAACAGGCCCTTAGCATAAATACCGAGCTTCCTCGTGGCTGGGCATTTTCCCTCTCCCGCTCTCTCAGGTTCCTCTCTCTCTCTCTCTCTTACAGAGACTCTCTCTGTCTATCTCCCTCTATTCCCTTATGGCTGGGTCGCGGCCGGCGGCGGCGGCCTATTTTTGAAGTAGATAATTTTGTTTCTGACCTATTTGCTTGTTAACTTAAGCTTTTTTAAAAGAAACGATTCTTTGTTTTTAAGTTCTGATCTAGGGTTTAGTGAGTCGTTTTGTGAGTGAGTTTTGCAACTAACTTTGATATTTTGGTCTTTAGCTCGGTTTTCGATCGGAATTTGACGCAGACAGTGCTTATGGCGGACGAGGCACCTAACGATATTCCAGAGGTAGAAGTTTTCACTTCCATGTTCTTCTTGAAACGACAAAGTCTTTTTGATGACCCAAGTTGCATGAGAATTACGTTCTATGTAAATCCTTTGGACCCTAAGATTTGGTTTCTTCTTGTGTAGATTGTGTCTATATTTGCTTCAAGTGTCTATTATATAGTGTTTTTTCTATTAACATATAGCTTTCATTAGGCATTGAAAAGTTTTGCTAACAACGGCAAAGTGGAGAAAACGGAAGAGGAATTGAAGAAGATTGGGTCCCTTTCGATCGCCGATAGCCCTGATGGCCCTCTCTTGGACGATCCTGATGACTCGGAGATCAAAGCGGTAAGGGCGTAGAAAACACTTCTTTTTGTAATTGGAATAAACCTATAGCTTCGATAATAGCTTTCCGTATCTTTCTGGTGCTATTAAGAAATCTAATTTGTGGAAATCATAGTGGATGAACCCCTAAACACCCTTATTCATTTTCTCCTTGAAAATTGGACTTCAATCAAGCACGCGATGTACATTTCCTATTATTGAATCTCTGTTTAATTTCATTTGCCATTTGAAAGATCCTTTGGTCCTTATTGTTGATTTGATTTTTATATTTTTGAGCTATCATTCGAAAATGACACCATGCCTCTGAAGCTTTTGTTTTTTAGCTGCCTTAAATTTGATTTTTTGAATTCCGGCATCAGTTTCTCTGAAATTTTGACTACAATTGTACTAATGCTAAGTATTAATCTAGTTAATTCAAAAGGTTAAAGGTAAATTTCAATTTGCAGTGCTGGCATAGTTATCAATATCGTAAGAGATGTGATTCGTATCATATGATATGATATGAGTTGGGAACTTTTCAACCATGTTAGATAGTGTAAAATATCTCCAATATGGCTCTCATATCGGTCAATACAGTATATCGGTCGGTCCAATATTTATATTGACCACACGCGCACGCGCACTCACACACAATCAAAAAGATTGGGTTGAAACGTGCTATCAGATTGGAACAGGACCGATACGATATATTTCTGCTATGCCTCTCTATCTTGCTTGTCTATGTCCCCATCTGTTTTTGTTCTCTCCGGAGTCCATGCCGATGGATATTGATACTCCAGATATAGTTTTGATGATGCTTAACAAATAATGGTACTGATCATTTTAATGAGCGTGTAGATGTCAAAAAAGATTTTCATATGAAGAGTTCAAAGTCAAAGGACAATGTTGACCAAAGTTCACCAATAAAAGCTCAAAACGATGAAGTCAAATCAAATTGGAGATTGTGGTTAAGATAGAGTATGGACTAGGGGTGGAAATATTCGGCCCGGCCTGATAGCACGGCACGATACGACCGTGTCTGGGCCGGCAATTTTGGTCCGAAATCCTTATCGGACAGGGCCGGTCGGCCCTGTTCATTTTCGTGTCGTGTCTGGGCCACGCTATTCGACCCCTTAGGCGGCACGGCACGGCACAGAATCATTTTGAGTTTGCTCGATTCAAAAAAAGTAGTTTGACTCACAAAGCAAAATAGCTTGATCATAAACTAATCGTTGAACCCTTCAATTATCACAAAACAAAGTAGCTCGATTCAAACTTGCAGACAAAAAATAAGCTAGATGGACATCTTGTGAGTAACTTGAGTTCACATTCTGAAAATTCATCACTCGAAAATTTACTCAGAGAAAAAAGCTCCCACGCTGAACTATCAATTTGCTCCAGAATTTGCATGTAGTTCGCATTCTAAATTAAATTCTAGTAGCATTTACAGATATATAATTAACCGAGGAGGTGTGTATATCTAATAAACAACAGAGCCCAATAATTCTTTCAACCTTATTAGACTGGGCTGGGAGACCCGAATTTTTATCGGACCGTACCCGGGCCGCACCAGAATGTCCGAAGTCTTATAGGGCATGGCCATGTTGGTCCTTTAAGAAAATCGGACCAGGCCGGTCTGAATTGCCACCCCCTAGTGTGGATGTAGCTCACTCAAAGGCAGTGGAATTTCAAGACTCTAAGGTATGGAGACGATAAGCTTCAAGCTACATCAAGAGGGTATTTTGATGTATTTTATGTATTCTTTAGTCCATGACCTTAGATATGTTAAAGCCTTTGATATAAAGCTACCCACACTTAGAATAATGTTTTAAAGTGATAAAAATTATTTTGAAATTATTTTGAACATGTTTTGAGAGCGTGTCACACTCCCTTATGATACATGTCCATGTTTCAGGAGGGAGTCGATTCCTAAATGAGCTAAATCGACTCCTGGAGTCTTGACAGACCTAGAGTGGTTTCGGCTACTGGCTGTGAGTTACTTCTTCAGGACTCGACTCCTAGGACCAGTAGTCGACTCTCAAATGTACTGGAGCTGACTCCTATGCCCCAACGGTCAGAAATTGACTTCTTCGTTGATTGATGCAATTTGTCACTTTTTTGAATGTTGGGAGGAGATTTTCTATGATTGTCTAGTGCGAAAATCTTCTTTAAATACTGAGAGGCTTTGCTAGGGTTTTAATAACAAGAAGAAAAGAATTTCAAGTGATTTTTAAAAGCTATTTTACTAAAGTTTTTAAAGCTCTCATCTTTCTCTCATTGCTATCTTAGTTTTGACCAATTTCATTTCAGTTTTTGCTCTAATCTTTTAAACGATTTTATGGTCTATCTTGATCTCAATCCAGAGAGTTTCATCTCAATCTTTTGAGATTAGATCAAGATGTGTTTGATTCTCAAGTGATTTGATTTTATTCTTTGATCATTTTCTAGAGATCAAATATTTTCTTAACGAGCTTCAAATTAAGTGGCTATAGGATCATTGTAATCGCTGCAAAGAGTGAGTATAACCACAAGAATGTTTGGTTGGTAAGTTGCTTGTATTTGGTGTTTGAAAAGCCTCTTGCACGAGGTCCTCACACGGTTAGATTATTAGTTATCGGTTGTAGAAGCACTCTTTTCAGAGAAGAGGAAAGGTTGTAAGAAGACATCTAATTCGAGGCAAGTTTTACTCACACTTGAGAGTTGGGTAGTGAAAATCCATGTCGGCTGGCTTGGTACTGGAGGTAGACCGAGGGTGGGTGAACCAGTATAAATCTATGTGCGTACGATTGGTATTCTCTCTTATAGCTCATATCTCATAATACTGGCAGAGTTATTTTATTTCCGCTACACTTCTTCATTCTATTGCACGTAATATTGAGTAGTTGATTAAGTATCCAGTGGAGTAATATCCGTATGAGACGTAGGCTTTACTAGAAGAATTATTTTATTAAACTATTGTTTTTTGAGTAACACTATTCAACCACTCCTTCTAGTATTGCTTGGAGTCTACATGAAACTAACACACGCCTCACATGTCTCTTGCCTGCTCTCCCATCTATCAAGATTATTGGCTAATTTAGTTTGATAATTGGTTTGTTAATTGTCAAGTTTAGCGATAATTGAGTTTGCTAATTAGTTCTTACTGATCTAGCAAATCAATTGTCTCTCACCAGTTCTTTCCATTGACTCACTTTCTGGAGTCTCTACTAGCTCACTTGAAATATCTTGAGTATTAACATTTGTATTAATGCAAACTCTCTTTCCTTTGACCAAGTCATGTTCGGATTTATGTTTGGAATGGCCTTACTATTGAATTATGCATAATTGTGGTTTTCAGGTGTCTAGCATTTCTTCTTGGTTATCCTTTGTTCTACGATTGTAGTATATCTTCTTGGTTATTTTTTGTTCTACAATATGATTTACGCTATACGATATGATATAATAACTAAAAAGAGGATAAATGATATGTATATCACAATATGACAATTTTGAGTGCTGGCGAAAAATATTTAACTGAACTTTTTAAATGTGAAGAGTCATGGAGATTTGACTAACCTTTTCACGCAATTTTTGAAATTTCAATTTGTTTGGAAGTGGCACAAATCCCTAACTGATCTATCGAGATATATGTAATTAGATTGAGATGAACTGGTACAGAACTATTTTTTTTGTTTTTCTATAAATTGCCATTTTTTGTATATTATTAGACTGTTGGAATTTTCATTAACAAGTATGGAAATCCATGGTGGACTGAGACATCGACACTGCACACTCATCTGCAAGTTTACAGTACCAAACGAGGTACTGGAAACTTTTTGCTTTGAATGGCTGGTTGTTAGTTGCTGGATAAAACTATAGTCAGATAAGATTGCAGTCAACTACCGCACACTTCTTGTTAATTGCTGGATCGCTCAAAATTTGGTTGATATTTTGAAAGTTGGGTTGTGAGTTTCATCAGAAATTGTGTACTATCCACTGAAATTTTAGCTCACAAAGGTAGATACCAATTAATGATTGTCCCACTAATTTAGTTAAGTTTTTAAGGGCGACAATTGTTTCTTCGAAGGTTTTTTCCAGCTATGGAAGGATATAGTGTGTTGTTTTTATAGAGAACTTTCAGCTATAAGTTTGTACTATCTGAAACTTCAATCATTTCATATTCGAAGGCTCAGGATTCTATTTGCTTTCTACTTTGAACTACTTATTTGAGGTAATTTACTGAGGTTGACCTAAGCATTGCATCTTACTTTTCTTTAACTTGTTGAACTTGGATTAGTATTTTTCCCTTTATATCCTTGTCATTCTCTTTCTTTTGCACCTCCCCTCCCTCTTTGGGCTGCGGTTTTATATGGTTTCTTTTTTTTGGAGGGGGGGGGGGGGGGGGGGGCATGGGGGGTTTTTTTTTTTTTTTTTGGGGGGGGGGGGGGGTGGGGGTGGTGTGTTTGTGTTTGTTTGGGGGGGGGGGGGGGGGGTGGGGGGGGGGGGTGTGTTTTGTTTTTGTTTTTGTTTTTTGTTTTGTTTTGTTTTGTTTAGTTTTGTTTTGTTTTTTTTTTTTTTTTGGGGGGGGGGGGGGGGGTGGCTGCAGAGAGTACTGCACAGGTGCACACATTGTTTTTCCAACTTGTTCCTACTTTGACAGTGTGTGTTATCATAGGTTACCTCAGGCGATACTGTTTACACCTCTGCTGTAACATTCGAAGAATTAAACCTGTCAAAAGAATTGATTAAAGGGTTATATGTTGAGATGGGTTTTAGTAAGCCTAGCAAGGTACAGGCAGTGACCCTTCCCATGATTCTCACTCAACCGTATAAAGATCTTGTGGCTCAAGCGCAGAACGGATCAGGAAAGACTACATGTTTTGTTCTTGGCATGTTGAGCCGAGTGGATCCTAATAGAAAGGTGCCTCAAGCTATCTGCATCTGTCCTACAAGAGAGCTAGCTCAACAGGTATTTTGGCAGTACTTGTTTCACCGGAGTGAACTGATGTGGCTATTAGACTATGTTCTAACCAATTGGGAAAATGTAACAGAATCAGGCTGTTCTTATGAAGATGGGGAAGTACACTGGCATTACTTCATTTCTTGCTATTCCGATGGATTCTTGTAGCTATATTCCGATCACAAAATGCAACCCAGTCACTGATCAAGTTGTGATTGACACTCCTGGTACAATTAAGAAGTGGACATCGGCAAAAAAGTTGGCTACCCGGGATGTGAAGATATTAGTATTTGATGAGGCAGATCACATGCTAGCCGAGGTAGTTATCATCATTTAATAGTTTTATTTTGTACAACTGCGATTCTCTTCCATGATAGTTCACCAAGTATAGTATCTAAGTTGCCTACACTTCCTATCATGATTTATGCCATCATGTTTGTTTGCTTTCTGTTCTGCCTTCTATATCAATGTTTTCATCTAACAATTCTGTTGTTTTTCTTAATACCATCAATTGCTTCTGAATCTTACCCACCATCATGAACAAAATAAAATTATCACCCTATTGTATCAAGAGAAGCAACGCTTATTTTAGCAGGGGCGGACCCCACACAGGAGTTGGGGGCCCCACCATTTTTTTAAATCTACCTCAACTTTGTATATATAGCAGTGTACATTTACATTAACTTTTTAAGTTACCAAGCACATGGTTGCTTCCATAGGATAGTGGTAGTGCATTTGTCCCTTAAGTTGTCGGTTGCGATTTCAATCCTGGCCCGGAGCATTAATTTTTAAATTTTTGTTTGCAAATTAACAAAGTAATCAGCGTGTTCATATCTTTGTTAATACGTGAACGATTATGTGTTTAATAATTGCATTGAGAAATTTGCTGCTTGTTGCTGCTTGTTTAAAGTAATTCAGTTTGAATTTTCATAACTTATTTTCTTTCTTATTCAATTAAAACTTGTTTTTATCTTCAGCTTTCTTACTCGATTCCTAACATATATGTTGCATGGGGCCTGAGCAATGAATATCACATCTACTTCGTTGTCCACTTCGTCACCTCAAATAGACTTAAACGTAATGGAAAAACACCTCTTTGATTGCTTTGAACTCGCCGACTTCAACACCATTGCATCCACACCATTGCATCCACGTACTTTACGAATGCAGATTGTACGCCTTCTTGCAACGCCGTCCAGCCTCTCCGGTCATCTCATCCTAGTTCCGCCCCTACATATTAGGTTGATTGCGTCATAAGATGTTCTATTAGTTAGTTATTTCCTTCCATTTTCTATCATATTCTTTTGTTTAGAAAACGTCTCATTCAAGAAGTATTCTCAAGTAGGCATTACCTTCATTCACATGAATTTCTGGATGTCCCAAGAAAATAGCGGAAGGCTTGTTTTGGAGCTTCCTTTAAAATCGTTAGTCCCGATGCAACTTTTGTTCCCTGTTTGTTGAAGTTTGCAACAATCTAATCAAGTTAGCATGGTCAAATAAACTCTTTTCTATGTCGTTGTAAGAAGGTAATATTTTTGTTGAAGTTTTCAGGATAATTATTATTTATGTCATAATTTTTTTGATCATTAGTTTGAGAAAATGCCGCATTCAAGAAGTATTCCCAGTTAGACATTAAATTTATTCACATGAATGTCTGGATGTCCCCAGAAAATACACCCGTCTTGTTTAGGAGCTCCCTTACATATTTTGTGTCGCTATGTAATTTTTGTTTCCTCTTTCTTTAAATTTGCAACAATCTAAACAGATCAGCATGATAAAAATACACTCATTGTTAGGGCTTTCAATGTCTTTGTGTGAAGGTGTTATTTTTGTTGAATATTTGTCATGTTAAAGTAGTTCCTTTTCTTTTCATTTGGTTTTCTTGTTATTTTCCTTCATATTCTTTTGTTTTAGATCTGTTCTATGGATCCCGCTAGTCTACAAATCTACACCCATGCACCTTCACTGACATGTAGGTAGGTAGGCACATATCATGGCTCCACTATGTATACATCCTATCCCAAAAATTTGTAGAAACCCACACAAACACGGAAAAAGGAGAAAAAAATTGGTTTGCAAAGTTATTTTGTCACACTTTTACAGATTTGTTTGTGTCTGTGTACAATTGCCCTGAAAATTTAATGGGGGTGATGGATTAAAGGAACTTGTATAGACTACTTTTTCTTCACATGCAAGGAAAGGTAAACATGTTCGTCCATACATCACCAATGGTAGGAGTAAACATGAGTCTAATGATGAAACTTTTAATTCCAATATAAACGAACACAGATTTGTGTTAATTTTAATGAAATCAAAGAAAGTTTTGCAAATCTAGCCCATTATCTTTGTATCTTTGGCAAAGAGATATCACCATGTGCTTATATGATGTCCAGCATATAATGTCACAAAAGTTTGATATGTGCTTGTAGTAATCTACCAAAACAAAGTAATTAATGTCACATTGACATTTGTATAGTAGGCACTGTTTGCATCATGTCCAATTTCACTGTAGACTTGTAACAGCAATGGCTTCCATAATTATATTTCAAATCAAGTTATGACATCTTTAATGATTGTGCCAAATCAAGACAAGGGTTCTCTAGTCCTGAGAATGCAAGTGAATCTTGCTAGTAAGAATGTTAGTGAATCTTGCCGGTGTACCTTTCGAGTGATATTGACAAGAAACTTCCGTTTGTTTTTTGTACTTAACGCAAGGGCCATCCCATGGCACTTTTCTTGGAGCTATTGACATTATGCTTCTATCAGGATTGGGATAGTGACTGCCAAGAGGGATGAAAAAAGCTGATGTAGCCATATAATTTCTCTACATTGTCAGTTTTTGAAGCATAATTGTTCTCTCAAAACCATAACATGCAAGAGTGGCATTGTCAAACTTCAATGTTGGTCATAGGTTATTGATAGAGATCTAATTTGAAATTGAGGTAGAGTTCTTTTTTTATTTTATTTTAAATTTTAGATGAAGATAGAATTTGAGTCATTTGAGTATTCAAGATATTTTTAGTCTTTTGATAATTTTATTTAGGATAAAGTTTGAGTCTGTTTGAGTTTTTATTTATTTTGATTGTTTTTGTTGTTTTAGAATTTAAGTTCTATATTAGATGGGATTTTTGAAAGCCAAATTGTAAACTTATATAAATGCCACAAACTTATTTATTTTTTAATTGAGCTATAAAGAATAAAAATTTTGGTGTTTCAGTTTTTCTATATAAAATTAAATCTTTTACATTAGTGTGCGAGAGTGTGCTTCGTTGCCTAGACCAGAGGTCTGAAAAATCTCCACCAGCAAGGCGTGTGAGTCTGTGGTCGTGAGAGTCTCGAGGTGTGAGGCCCAAAAATATATCAATTCTCTAATTTATTTTTTTCCAAAATCCCCACCAAATCCATTCCTATTTCCGTCCTGCGTCAAATTTAGTATAAGAGCCAAAACATGTTTTGTCTTCTTCTTTTCTTTTCTTTTTTTCCTCATAAAAAATATCCTTAAGTTACGTTTTATATCAAAGATCAAAATTTTTATATTTTAGTTTGGTTTTAGATCAAAGATTAAAAAATCCCTTTTCTTCTATTCTTTTCATTTTCTTTTCATCTTCTTGTTTTTAGGGATTTAAATCTAAAAAACATTAATTTTTCTTCATCTTTTCTGTCTCATTATAATAAAAGACCTCCATTTTCTTTTTCTTTTTCCTTTTCCTTTTTTGTTAGATTTTGATTTTAAAATAATGAGATTCAAAAAATAAAAAATAATAATAAATGGGGATTAAAAAGAGAGATTTAAAAATAAAAAAAGAGAGATCAAAGAAAATAAAAAAAGGAGTGATAAAAAAGCAAGAAAAGAGATTAAAAAAATCAAAAAAGGGACATCAACAAAAGGAAACAACAAAAGAGAGAGATAAAAAACAAATAAAAAGAGATAAAAAATTCAAAAAAAGAAGGCGAGGGAAAAGTTTTTTTTAAAAAAAAGCAAAAAGAAGAAAACACATTTCCTATCCACATTGCCTCAAGCCCTAGTTCTGTCGATGCTTGCCTTTGTCATCACCGGCGTCACCCGTAGACATGTTCATCTTCTGTGGTACAATCTGAAAGAATGATTGAAGAAGTTTATGCACATGAAAGTACTACCGAAGCTCATGAAAATTTATGTGAATATGATGTTCATGTCAATATCAGATGTCTATGTCTGTCTACAACACTTGAAGATGCGGAAGATTGGCGAAAAACATTATTTTTCATACATATATCAAGGTACGTATAAGTCCTTCAAATTAATAATTGACGAAGATCGTTGTGTTAATGTTATCGCAAAGTCAGCCTTAGAAAGAACGAGCCTAGCAGTCGAGCCTCACACACAGCTATATAGTGTTACTGGGATTGATAAGATTACACATTTAATTACCTAGCGATGCTTAGGGACTCTCCAGTTTGCAAACTATCATGATTACATTTGGTATAATATTATATCCATGGATGCAGCACACATCTTGTTTGAGAGACATTGTTTGTATGACCTTGATGCGCCAAGTTTTGGAAGGTTAAATACACACACATATTTAAAAGAAAGAGAATCGTGTCAAAACATTCTCAACTCAAAATTCAAGTTGCTTAAGCTGGAAATCAAATGGACCGAGCAAGAGTTATTTAAAGATTGAACAAGAGCTTGGGCCAGATTTTAAGTCAAGAATCAACTCCAAGCCATACATCGATCATATGCTAACACTTGGTTTGGAGACATTGTTTGAGGAAATTAAGCACATCGTGTTTGTCATCCCAAATCATCCACATCTTATCAACAAGAAGTATCTATATGCTTTTATTTCTTTTGTGAATTAGGAGAACTTTTCAAAAGATTTTCGTTTGCAAATCCACATTTTATTACATTTCAAAATTCATAGACACATCTTTTCTAATTACAAGATATTGCTGAATTCTTTCTGGTTGTGCTATGTTAGATCCAAAATAAATCTGAAAATTTATTGAAGAAATATCAATAAAAAGATAACTTTTGGCTACAATTAATATGTGCAACTACCCTCTTAAGACGCCAATAGAGAGGATGTCTGCACTCTTTCCTAGAATTCCCACACAAAATCAATAATCAAGCATAAGTATGGCCGGCGGCTAGCCCTAGTATAAGAATTAACCCCCCCTCCAATTTAATTACTAGTTTGCCATTATAATTAAGAATAATTAGAAAAAGGAGATAAAGAATTGCGAAAACGCCCTTATAAGTCATTGCCGGCCGGTCCCCTTCTTGGCGCGCCGTAAATAAACCAAAAGCCCATCATGCTTCACCATTATCTGGTGATGAAGTTTCAAGCCGGGAAGAATGGTAGAAGTCCAATTTGAAATTGAGATAGAGTTCTTAATTTAATTTAATTTATTTTAGATTTTAGATGGAGATAAGAGTCTGAGTCATTTAAGTATTCTATTTATTTTGAGTTTTTGGTTATTTTATTTAGGATATAGTTTGCGTCATTTTGAGTCATTTATTTATTTTTAGTGATTTAGTTATTTTAAAATTTTAGTCTTACATCAGATTTTTGAAAACCCAGTTGTAAGCATATAATGGCCACAAACTTCTTTATTTTTAATAAATAAACGAAGAAAAAAAATTTTGTTGTACATTTTCATTTTTTCATAAAACATTAAATCTTTTGTATTGATGTGCGACAGTGAGATTGGTTGCCTGGGTGAGAGGTCCAAAAAATCTCCGCATGCGAGTATATGATCGTGAGATTCCTGTGGTGTGAGGCCTGAAAAATTATCAAATCTATAATTTCTTTCTTTCACAAATTCCCAAGATATCCATTTCCACTTCCTCATGCGTCAGTTACGCCGGGAGAGGTCATCTTATGTGATTCAGATATAGACGTTGGAGAATACATTGTGGGGAGATATTTCTGTCCATATATGCATAGATAGGCTCTCTGCCACTCAGAGTGTCAAGCATACCAATTCTCTTGTAAAGTTCTCAGTGTATCTGTTATGATTATTTAGTTACTTTAAAATTATCACATGTGAACTATTTACCTCCTGCGTGGATCATTGGATATTGATTTTAGATGATGCTCAAAGATCTAATGTATCGGATGGTTTATAATAATAGTCAAAAAAGGTAGCATGGTCATTCCATTTCTGATACTTGGAGTAAATATGAGAAATTGTATGGAGGCTCATCATAGTCATAGTCTGAATTGTGTCGTGTCCTAACTTGCCACAATCTTATTTCAGTCTACAACTAATCAAAAAGCAAACTTGGCCGCAACCAGAATTGACCCAGAATGAATAAGAGAACAGGAGAAAACATGTTTCCATAATTAAGTATGTATGAAGAGGAAGTGACTTAAAACACAAACGATAAAATGCATTTACACTATCTCGTACATGTTGCACTTTTCGTGCTGGTGTTAATATTGGGCCTGCATATCATGTGTGAGGGGATTATATTAAACCCAAGTGACTGAAAATATAAGTGGTTGGTGAAAATACGGTAATATTGATCCCTACATTGCTTTTCGGAGTATGTAGAGATGCATTCTGTCTGTGTAGTCACGATTTTGTTATAATGGAGACTATCTGTTGCCAATGGTGGGAATGCTTTAAATTTTAACCGGTTATTGTTGATGCATTTGCACACACATATGATTGTGTTTATATATATGTTTGATTTATTTACTTCATTTGATGTAGGACGGATTCAAGGATGATTCATTGAGGATCATGACAGAGATTCAAAGAAGCAGTGGCAGCTGCCAGGTCTGTCTTCACTTTAAGGCTATCAAGTTATTGTTGAACTAGAATCTCATGCTCCGTATGCTTGTTTTCCTCATTTATGTTGGCATTCTTCAACAATTGTTTAACATGGCTAATTTTAGTTGGTTTCTGTTTTCGTAAAGTTCCTCAAAAGGCATGAACAATCAGAATCCTATCTGTCTTAGGCTGGCGCCTATAAGGTGTTTCGAAATCAGTTTCCATTATGGCAATCTATTATCTATTATTATTTTTGTTTCCCCCCCTCTTAATTATACATGAATCTAGGATTCCAAGTCTAAGTATCAACACAAATGAGGATTCTTTGTCTGCTTTGTGCTACTAAGACCTTTCTTATTTCTAGACATTCCAATCTGTAAGTTGCTATTGATTTTGTAGTCATGGTCAACCGTTCTTGAATGCATTAACTGTCCCCTAACCTCAATGGGCTACAATATCTCTTGGCCAACTTAAACATGTATTCCAACCTGAAACCATTTTGATGTGACCTGGGACCACATGTAGATAGGACTTATGGCATGGCATGTGAACACTGATAGCACCGTCGATAATGTGACCTGAAGATCATGGATTGTAAATAGGATCTAGGTACTGTTAAAAAGGGTGGCATTGGCTGTAGCCATCTGATCTGGTCCAGCAGAAGTTTGGAGCTCAGTGAGATTTAGTGATGTCTTCATGTCATTTGAACATGCATCCTTATAATAAAGCCAGCCAATATTATTTAGGGCAACCGTTTTGTTTTATTCCCTTATTCTCAGAGGGAGATCATGCCAAACATGTCTTCATGTCACCCAGTAAGTCTTTCTGCAATTATGATATAGAGATGAACATTCTAATCTTATGTCAGCATGTGGAATAAGCTTTGTTTTCTGATAGCCCTTGTTTTACTAGGATGTTTAGCAAAACTCAGAGCATCTAGGATATTAGTAGGAAACACAGTTAAAACTTGATCAAATTCATCTGATATGATGTACAGTTTTTACATCATTGATGTGAAATCAACGATGCAACTCGTGCTGATATAAATCTTCTGCTGCATCACCAGGCTTATAGAACATTTTCAACTTTTTTAACCCCATGCTTTGTCAAAAAACATTACCAAGAGAGTACACGTGGCACTTTGAAGAAAAGTTGCTACCATGGACGAGGAACTACATTGTTAAGCCTTTCTGATGATGAACTATAATTTTGGGGTTTGTGGTGGAAGAATTTAGAGATTTAGGGAAGAAATTGATCAAGAGAATTATGTATTTTGATGAAGGGGGATAAAAGATTGATTCTCACACCCAGGTAACTCACTCATATACTTTCTCACCTTGCATGCAAAGAGATTCAACGCCCGGTTCCTTGCAAACCAGTAAGAGTTTATGAAAATTTTCTTATTCAATCTTTAACAATAAAAAGTTCTGATACAGTCCTATATTTTTAGCAAAAGAAATCAAGTCCTATTTTGACTTGTACTCAGGGCCGGTCCTGAAGATATTGGGGCCCAGGGCGAGTTAAAAATTTGGGCCCCCTTAAATATGATTTTTTAAAAATTGAAATACTAAATTTTTTTTTGGGTTTGGAACCTAGCCAAGTGCAATGCTAGGAGGCTCATCCCTACGCCTGAAATTTTTATTGATATGCTAAAAGATGGTCCAAAATAGGGGGGACATAAAACCAATACCCCTTAAAATAAAACAAATACAAGGATTAGCAAATGAGAACATGTCATTATGACCACTTGGTCCACTCCACGTCTGGCTCGGCTTGATTTGGAACTCTTGGCCTATTCACACCTTACTTCTTGCTTCTGAAAATTTTGTATGTTGTACCTGCACAATAATCACATATAAACCGCATCTCATCTAAAATGACTCCTCCTTGCATTTTTAGAAGCAAAATCATCAATTATATGTTCAACATCAATAGTTTTCAACATATTTTTTTCAATACTCAATATTGTTAATCCATTTAACCTATCTTGAGTAATAGTTGTCCGTAAATAAGATTTTATCAATTTTAATTTTGAAAAACTTCTTTCTGCAGATGCCACAGTAATAGGTATAGTTAGTAAAACCCTATAAGCAACCAAAATATTTGGAAACATATCCATCTTTTTTACAAACTCCATAACTTTAATGGAGTTCCATGGATCTCCATATTGATAAGCTTCAGCTGGTAGCATTACCTGCAATATTTGTAATTCTGAAAGCAAACGTTTTGAATCAATATCACAATCCTCACCATGTGTTAAAGCATTTTCAAGTTTAAGACAACAATTTTTCATACCTTCATCATCCAATGAAATTAATCGTGATGCATCAAACAAGAAGCCAAATATAGAGTCAAAAAGTTCCATTTGTTCAAATCTAATTTTCAATTGAGAAATTGCCATATCAACTAAAATAAGAAAGTAGTCGGTTCTAAAATTTTCTTGAGCAGATTGTTGTTCTCTTTCTGTATTAGGATTTTCATCAAAATGTTTCTTTCTTATAGTCCTACGTTTTACCTGAAACACTTGTTCAATTTCCATTTCATCAGCAATCTCTTTAGCATCAATGATAGCAGAAGTAAAACCATTTTCTCTATAATTTTCAAAAAAAGAAACTAATCCTTTCAAACCTTCAATAGCTACATCAAGATGCATATTTTTAGATTGCAAGTTTTTACTCACCAAGTTTATTTTGTACAGTATTTCATACCAAATAACCAAACTCAAAATAAATTCAAAACTTGACAATTCATTTGATACTAATTTCTCAGCATCCCAACTTATCTTTGGATCATCAGAAACCTCAGCTAATTTTATTAAAGCATTTTTTATTTTAGGAGCTTGATTTTTATTGCTTTTACACTTTCGATACGACTTTCCCATCTTGTTACACACAAAGACTTCAAAGTTAAATCATCCACATATTCAAGTAAAATGTTCCATCGCTTTGTTGAATTAGCAAACACATTATATAAAGCTTGACATGCTCCAAAAAATGATTTACCTTTTAAACACGAATTTGCCATATCAGATAGAACCAAATTAAGAGAATGACAACCACAAGGCATATAAAAAGCTCTAGGATTTATGTCAAGAAATCTTTTTTGGACACCTTGGTGTTTTTCTCTCATATTAGATCCATTATCATACCATTGTTCCCTCACATCATTAATATTCAAATCAAGAGAGTTAAGAGCAGCTTGTAATTCACCAAAAAGACCCAACCCAGATGTGTTTTCCACACTTAAAAACTCTAAAAAATACTCTTCTATTTTTGTTGGGTAGCTATTAACATCAACACATCTAATCACTAAAGTCATTTGTTCAGTGTGACTAGCATCAGGAGTGCAATCAAGAATCACAGAAAAGTATTTAGCTTCTTTAATTTTTTTTATTATTGCATTCTTCACACTTGATGCCAACATGATAATTAATTCATTTTGTATTTTATGACTTAGATAATTATAATGAATCTCTTTATTTTGAATAAGTCGAAAATGATGTTTCATTGTTTGATCAAACTCAGCAATTGATTCTAGAAAGCCTAAAAAATTTCCATTAGAATCCTCATTAATTTTTTCATTTGTTCCACGAAATGCCAAATTATTCATTGCAAGACGCTTAACAACAGAAATTATTCTAATCATAACTTGTTTCCAATGTTCTGTATCTTTCTTGATTTGTTCTTGAAATTTTTTATCAATTGTTTGATTTGTTTCTAATCTAACTCGGAGTTCAGCCCATGCTCTAAGGTTGGTAAGATGTTCACTACTATCTTCATGTTGCTTAAGCTTTTCACTTAAATGTTTCCAATCATCAATTCCTACATCTGCTAATTGACTTTTAGAACGGACAAACCGTACAACTTTACAACAAAAACAATACACTTTATTTAAATCCTTTGAGTAAACCAACCATTTCCTATCAATAAGTTCTCCATTTCTTAATTTTTGATCAAAATAATATGTGGAGAACCCCCGGTTGTAATTATCTTTAGGAAAATTGATATTTGCATCTCTAATTGGACCATTCTCAATAAGTAAATCTCTCATTTTGAATCTAAACCATCCCACACTCTGGGATCATATATATTCATAGATAACGAAGAATCTAAACACTCAGACACATGATCTCTTTCTTCATTATTTTCAGTAGTTTCATTTTCAAGCACATTTGTTCTTTCTTCATTTATCTCATTTTCGTTTTCAGACAAATTTGGTGTTTCTTGATTTACATTATTTTCATTTTCGAATACATGTGTTGTTTCTTCATTCATCACATTTTCATCTTCTGTAGAATCTTTCGCTACTTCATGTACCTCGTTTTCAACTTGGTTTTCAGAAAAAAAATTTTGCAATTTACTTTTATTCCAAAGTTTTTGAATAGACCCTTTTTGAGGTTTAATTTTTTCTTCTTCTTTTTTTCTTTTTCTTTTTTCGTTACCAGATGCATGTTTTTTAGGAAACATTGTTTTAAATTAAAAATTAAAACAATGTAATAGAACGATAGAACCTGGATAGTGAAGCGGCGCTGATTTTAACACAGCTATGAGCTAACCAAAGTCGATCTTCGCTGTAAAAACAAAAGAACAATAAACACAAGTTAAGAAAAAGGAAGTAAAATTATTTAAACTCAATTCAAACATTATTTATGAAAAAAGCTAGAAACCCTATCATTAACCAACCCTATAATTGGGTTGTTTATGGATCAGGTTCAGCCCCCAATACGGTCCGAAGTCTAACAACACTGATGACAATATCAATAGATTGTTGGTTGCCATTAGTCATATTGTAATGATATTACTGATTTACTTGCTTAATTCGATGAAAATAGAGGAAATTAACAACATAAAGACATTTTTGTAAATGATTCAATCCTTCATTCCGAGAATCAATTATTAAAGCAAGTTATTGGAGTTTCTTGTGCCTACATAATGCACATCGTCTCCATCTTGGGAGAATTTGCTTGTTGGCTTCTCTCTGGCATTTTTGTCTCTCATATTATTTATTATTCGGCATGAACTGGCCAGCAAATGAAAGATGAGCCATAAAGAAAACAAAAAAAGAGCAACAATCAGACAAAGCTTGTGCAGGCATTAGGCAAAAGAAAGAAAATACAAGGCATCAATGATAAATCTCAATAATAGAAATAAATCAATGATTCATCTACACATGAACCGACATCTTTTGAACAGAAAGAAAATTTGTTGAATATATCACCTCAAAAGGAATAATTGAGTCTGCATCACCTCAATTATACTGAATACTAAATTCCAGGCTTAATACTAAAATGCCAGAGAGAAGACAAAATCAGTAAAATGCCGCATACCTCTTCATCCAATGGCAACAAGAACACCTCAATTGGTCCGTAAATTTGCCCTAGATTCTCCCAATTGATCAAATCCAAGCTCTTTTTATTCTCGAATTTGGGGCACAATCCCCTTGTCAGAGGGAATTAGGGCGATAATTTGAGCAGAGGCTCCATATTCTTCTAAACATGACGGAGGTACTCTCTTTCTGGCTCTCTCAAAATTGTTTATGCAGTGTTTTGAATTAGGGTTTTATTAGAGTTTACTTAGGTTTCATGATGAGCCTAAAAAATATTAAGTTGTTTGTTGGTTCTTTCTGCTATTATCATTGGCATGGTGGTTGATATGTTTTAATTTAGTGATAGAATTAGGCAGTGTCTATTGCCCCCACCCCTCCCTTAAAGTAAGGAGTTTTTCATTTTGATTTCTTTGTCAACTTTGCTCTTTAATATACATATGTGAAGAACAAAAGAAAAAGTGAGTCTGCATCACCTCAATCTATGTTCCAGGCTTAATACTAAATTATACCGAATACTCAATTATACATAACAAACTACAAATCCAATTCCAGGCTTAATACTAAAAGTCTAAAAATAATGAATAATTGAGTCTGCATCACCTCAATTATATTGTGCGGCGTGCGCTGGATATATCACCACAAAAGGAAGATGCAGGCATAACTCTTCAGTCTTCATCACCTCATTGACCTGGTCCTCATTCCTCAATTATACTGTGCGCTGGATATATCTTGATATGGACTCAATTATTCAATTATACTGTGCGCTAATGCCCTTGAGGTGATGCCCTGGAGCCTGGCGTCGGTTAGATAACTGTGCGGGCCCCAAGTCCCTATGCTGCAAAATTAAATATAGGCTATGCACGCGTCGGTTAGATATAGGCTATGCACCGACGGAAAGAACTAGCAATCAATGAAAAGCTGCAAAATTTAAAAAAAAATTTGGGCCCCTCGGACGTTGGGGCCCTGGGCGGCTGCCCCGTTTGCCCTGGGGCAGGGCCGGCCCTGCTTGTACTCCGACTTTTTACTGGACTTAAACTCTAGAGTACGTGTGGCACATGTCCAATTTTCTGCAAATAATAATCCTTTGCTGTTTTCTTGAAGAAGGCTTCTTTCTCTGAACTTTTTTTTCCCGTGCTGTTGTTACTCGGTTTTCTTTTTAAATCATAAGCTTACTTCTGGGTATGAATTAAACTTGTTCTAGAACATTATAATATAGTTTCTCTATAATAGACCGAAGAATAAAATGTCAATTTTTTTCTCTAATTCTATATGCGTCTCATATTTGATATTATTTACAGCTGCCACATGTAACATCATTTTGGGAAAATGCATTAGATGAAAATATTATATGCCACTTATCTAAATAGTAAATATACCCTTCCATTTTGTTTTCCTTTGGATGTCTGTTACAGAAGTTGAAATAAAATAGCAGGTCACGCTGTATCTAATATTATTTATTCCTTTTATTCTAGAACAGAGTGTCGGCTTTTCTTTATTTAATTTCACATGGTTAACTTTGTTTTCTGATGCGGTCGTCTACAAGAGGAGGCAAGCGGGCACGGGCACGGGCCGGAATTAGAGCTACCCACCTTATCTTCCTTAGTTTGGTTTGTTTTTGCTTTGTAAACATCTTAGTCATTGCTTAAGTCACGGTGTGTGCGCTTAGCAATAACTAGATGAATCCTATAAATACCCCAAAAACCCTAGTTGTTCATTATGGAAGAATTGAGATTAATTGCCGTGACGGCTAGGGTTAGTGGGGATTAGACTTGATCCTTTAGATTCAAGTTAGGGAGTGATCTCTCCAGAAAAAGATCAAATCTATCTTATTGTTCTTTGTATTTCAATAGAAATTCCTCTCTTTTCCATTTTTCCTCTTTTAAATTCAGCCCTAAATACGATTTGACCCCCAAATCGTATCATTTTGGTATCAGAGCACTCGGTCCTATGGCGAGCACACGGGCGACGGCGACAAAAACTCTGGAGGAGCGATTGGATGCGGAAATCACGGGGTTGCGAAAGGAGATGACGGATATGAGGGAAGAACTCAAGGCGGGTTTGAGCGCAACCATGGATGAGAAGTTGAATCGGGTCTCGGAGCGCCATTCGCGCGAGATGAAGGATGGGTTTGCCGAGGTGGCGAGGATGCTTCAACAACCCCAATTTCTGCAGCGAGATCCAGATCCGCAGTCGTCGGGTTCATTAGATCTGGTCTCACGGACAAATCATGGAAACGGCGACGAAGGAGTAGCTTTTCCCCCACGGGAGAGCGACCCGAGGCAACCGGAAGATGGGCGGGGCCGGCAAAGGGGCCCGGATGGTCGGCCGCCCCCAACTGGGGGCGGCGAAGGCGGGCGGCCCCGAAACGGGGCCGCCGGAGGGTTTCCGCCCCTTACGGGGGGTGGCGAACAGCAGCGGGCCCATCTGGGGCCCGCTGGGGTGTTTCCGCCCCCCTGGGGGGCGGCGAAGGGTGGCGCCCCCAGGCGGGGGGCGCGGGGGGGTTTCCGCCCCCAGGCGGGGGCGGAATGATTGGGCGGACCCTCATGGGGCCCGCCGATGGAGACCCGCCCCAGGTTGGGGGCGGGGGAGGATGGCCGGCCCACCTTGGGCCCGCGGGAGGTTTTCCCCCTCCTTTTGGGGGCGTCGACGCAGGTTGGCTACGTGGAGGACCCCGGAGGGAGCATGTGGACGAGTGGGACGATGTGGGAGCACTCGCCAATGGGAGGGCCAGGGGAGGTGTAGGACAGTGGGGGGCCGAGGATCATACTTATCAGAGGCGGCAGGCAGACAGGGGGGGACCACTACGAGGAGATACACCCCCTGATATGCGGAAGCTGAAGGCACCACTGTTCGATGGGAAGGACCCCGATGGCTGGATCTATCAGGTAGAGAGATACTTTGAGGTCATGGGCTTCGCTGAAGCAGAGAGGCTGAGGGCGGTGGCACTAAATTTCGAAGGGGAAGCCCTGGCGTGGTACCGGTGGACCCAGAAGCAGAGACCGATACGGACTTGGAGGGAGCTGACAGAGTGCCTGATGGAGAGGTTCCAGAAGACCCACGGGGGCGGGCTTTTTGAGCAGTTGTATGCCTTGAAACAGGAGGGGACCGTGCGTGACTACATCTCGAGGTTTGAGACCCTCTCGAGCCGGGTAGAGGGGGGTGTCAGCAGAATCGATGGAGGGGAATTTTTTGAAGGGGTTGAAACCATCCGTGAGAGCAGAGGTAGGAGTGCATGACCCTCAGGGGTTGGCAGCTATGATGCGATTAGCCAGGAGGGTGGAGGACAGGCAGACTCAGGAGAGGAGGTCTAGAGGAGTGTGGGGCGGGGTTGCGGCACGTAACCCAGTTCCGCCAGCAGTACCTAGAGTTACGACCGGGACCCCGACCGCGGAGACCAGACCTGGAGGGCAGACCCGTCGGATGACCGAGGCAGAGATGAGGGAGCGCAGGGCCAAGGGGCTGTGCTTTAAGTGCGATGAGCGGTTCACTCCGGGGCATCGGTGCGCAGGGCGAGCCATGCAGTTGGAGGTGGCGGCTGAGGAGGAAGAAGAGGGAGATATTACTATTATACTCGATGGGGAGGAGGCTATGGCGGAACAACACCAGCATTTAGACGTCGTGGAGGTTTCTCTTAGCTCCGTGGTGGGATTTACCCCTTATCTCAACATGAAGCTGGTGGGCATGTTGGCAGACCAGGAGGTGACGGTATTGATAGACAGTGGGGCGACCCACAACTTCATCTCCAGGAAGTTGGTGGAGCAGGTGGGGCTAGAAGTGAGTGAGACAGCCACCTTTGGGGTGATTTTGGGCACCGGTCAGAGGGAGGAGAGCAGGGGTGTCTGCAGGGCTGTGATTCTGGCAGTACAGGGAGCTCAGGTGGTGGTAGACTGTTACCCTCTGGAGCTGGGGAAGGTTGACTTGGTATTGGGAATGCAATGGTTGCAGACATTAGGCGACACCAAGTTCAACTGGAAGCTGCTTAGGATGGAATATCAGGAGAACGGAAGGACGGTGATTTTGCTAGGGGACCCCAGTCTGTGTTGCCGCGCAGCGTCCTTGAAGTCCTTGGCTCGGGCAGTATCGATAGGAGGGGAGGCATATTTTGTGTCCTACCAGGAGTTTGGGGCAGAGGCAGAGGAGCAGAGGGCACCGCCGGAGGTGGAGGAGTTGTTGGACAGCTATGGGCACATTTTTCAGATGCCACAGGGACTTCCACCGCAGAGAGACCACGAGCACGCCATCGTGCTGCGGGAGGGGGTAGCGCCCATCAGTGTCCGACCATACATGTACCCGCATGTCCAGAAGGATGAGATCGAGCGATTGATCAAGGAGATGCTACAGGCTGGGGTGATTAGGCCGAGTGTTAGTCCCTTCTTTAGCCCGGTGCTCTTGGTGAAGAAAAAGGACGGTAGCTGGAGGTTTTGTGTAGACTACCGTGCCCTCAACAAGGAGACGGTGGCAGACCGTTTTCCCATACCAGTGATAGATGAGTTGCTAGACGAGTTACATGGGGCGTCGATCTTTTCGAAGATTGACCTGAAGTCGGGTTATCATCAGATCCGGATGAAGGCAGAAGATGTACAGAAGACTGCTTTCAGGACTCATGAGGGGCACTATGAGTTCCTCGTCATGCCCTTTGGGCTGACGAATGCACCTGCTACATTTCAGTCGTTGATGAACAAGATATTCCAGCCTTACCTACGGCAGTTTGTCTTGGTGTTCTTCGACGACATCTTGGTGTACAGCCGGACAGTGGAGGAGCACGTGCGGGACTTAGAGACAGTGTTACAGGAGCTACAGGCCCACCAGCTGTATGCCAATAAGAAGAAGTGCACGTTCGCCCAGGCGAAGGTGGAATACTTGGGGCATGTGGTCTCAGCAGCAGGGGTGGCGGCGGATAGGAGCAAGATAGAAGCCATGCTAGATTGGCCGCGGCCAACTACATTGAGGGCGTTGCGGGGATTTTTGGGCTTGACGGGGTACTACCGCAAGTTCGTGCAGGGCTATAGTACCATTGCCTGGCCGCTGACTGAGCAGTTGAAGAAGGATGGGTTTCAGTGGACCGAGGAGGCGACTGCGGCGTTTGAGGCCCTGAAGGGGGCGATGACGACCGTCCCGGTACTGGCTCTTCCTGATTTTAGCAGACCCTTTGTGGTTGAGACAGATGCTTCGGGGTACGGGTTGGTGGCAGTGCTGATGCAAGATCAGCGGCCCGTGGCTTACTTCAGTCAGGTTTTGTCTTCACGGGCGAGGCAGAAGTCCGTGTATGAGAGGGAGCTGATGGCGATCGCTTTGTCGATTCAGAAGTGGCGTCCGTACCTGCTGGGGCGGCCATTTATTGTGCGCACGGATCAGAGGTCCCTGAAATACTTACTGGAGCAGAGATTGGTGGCGGCGGACTATCAGAAGTGGTTATCTAAGCTTGTGGACTACAAGTTTGAGATACACTATCGGCCTGGGTTGGAAAACAAGGCTGCGGACGCGCTATCACGGCGGGAGGAGGGTACGTCCTTAGCAGCCTTATCAGTACCACTGCTAGCGGATTGGGAGCCCTTATGGAGGGAGGTGGAGGCCGACGAGGAGTTGTCTAGAGTCCGCGAGGATTTGGTTCACGGGGTGACTGAGCACCCAGGCTATTCAGTGGAGGGACGACGGTTGTTGTATCGGGGAAGGCTGGTGATACCACGGGGCTCAGTGCACATCCCACTGATTTTTCAGGAATTCCATGGGAGCGCAATAGGGGGGCATTCTGGCGTCCAACAGACATACATGAGGATGGCCAGAGAGCTGTACTAGAGGGGAATGAAGAAGGACATCGCAGAGATGGTAGCCCGTTGTGACGTCTGCCAGCGTCACAAATACTTGGCCATGGCACCAGCAGGGCTGCTGCAACCTTTAGCTCTTCCTGAGCGGGTCTGGGAGGGGATTAGCATGGATTTTGTGGAGGGGCTACCCAAGTCGGAAGGATACTCGGTGATTTTGGTGGTGGTAGACCGACTGAGCAAGTATGGACACTTCATTGGGCTGAAACACCCTTATTCTGCAGTGACAGTGGCTACGGCATTTATGCGGGAGGTGGTGCGTCTGCACGGGTTTCCAGAGTCCATAGTATCGGATCGGGACACTGTCTTCATGAGCCAGTTCTGGAGGGAGTTGTTCAGGGTGCAGGGGACCGTTCTGAGGAGGAGCACCGCTTACCACCCCCAGACGGATGGGCAGACGGAGGTCGTCAACAGGAGCGTTGAGACCTACCTTCGCTGTTTTGCATCGGATTGTCCTCGGAGTTGGTATCGATGGCTGGCGTGGGAGGAGTATTGGTACAATACCTCCTTCCATTCGGTCGCACAGACGACACCGTTTCGAGTGCTATATGGGAGGGATCCACCAGCGCTGGTCCATTATCGTGGTGGGACGACCCCGGTGTCCCAGTTGGACCAGTACCTCGAGGAGCGAGAGGGGATTTTGGAGGAGCTGAAGAAGCATTTGACGAGGGCTCAGAAGCTTATGAAAGCCAAGGCGGACGCACATCGTAGAGAGGTGGAGTTTGCGGTAGGGGATCAGGTCTATCTGAAGCTGAGACCGTATCGACAGAGGTCGCTGGCCCGACGCCGGAACGAGAAGTTGGCCGCGCTGTTTTATGGGCCGTTCCAGATAGAGGCGAGGATTGGACCCGTGGCATATAGACTGATGCTGCCCCCAGGATCTGCCTTACACCCAGTGTTCCACGTCTCTCAGTTACGACGAGCGGTTGGAGCGCAGACACCAGTGGCCACTCTGCCATCCACATTGACAGCCGACTCAGAGGTGATGATGGCGCCCCAGGATATTCTGCAGGTTCGACACACTGAGAGGGGCGGTCGGGAGGTGCTGGTAAGATGGTTGGGGTTGCCTGACCACGAGAATACTTGGGAGCGGGAGGATACCATCAGGGCTCAGTTCCCAGACTACAACCTTGAGGACAAGGTTCGTTTTTTTTGGGGGGGGGGGAGTAATGATGCGGTCGTCTACAAGAGGATGCAAGCGGGCACGGGCACGGGCCGGAATTAGAGCTACCCACCTTATCTTCCTTAGTTTGGTTTGTTTTTGCTTTGTAAACATCTTAGTCATTGCTTAAGTCACGGTGTGTGCGCTTAGCAATAACTAGATGAATCCTATAAATACCCCAAAAACCCTAGTTGTTCATTATGGAAGAATTGAGATTAATTGCCGTGACGGCTAGGGTTAGTGGGGATTAGACTTGATCCTTTAGATTCAAGTTAGGGAGTGATCTCTCCAGAAAAAGATCAAATCTATCTTATTGTTCTTCGTATTTCAATAGAAATTCCTCTCTTTTCCATTTTTCCTCTTTTAAATTCAGCCCTAAATACGATTTGACCCCCAAATCGTATCATTTTCCCATCTTGGCTAATTTGAACCAGGTGCTTCTATTTTCTGCTACCTTCAGTGAAACTGTGAAAGAATTCGTGTCAAGGGTGGTAAATGATGGAAATCAGATTTTCGTGAAGAAAGAAGACTTGACTTTGGATAAAGTTAAGCAGTATAAGGTCCAATGCCCAGATGAACTTGCCAAAATGGAGGTGATAAAGGATAAGATCTTTGAATTTGGGCAAAAGGTGGGTCAAACAATCATATTTGTTAGGACAAGGGAAAGCACTAGGATGTTACATCAGGAGTTAGCTAAGGAGGGGTACAAGTGTACATCCATCCATACAAGGTGCCCAGAGACAAGAGGACAGGGACAAAATCATAAAGGAATTTAAAGATGGATTAACCACAGTCCTCATTACAACTGATCTCCTTGCCAGAGGATTTGATCAATCGCAGGTAGCTTATGCTGACATAGTCTCAGTTTTGGGCCAAGTAGGATATAATAATAACATAACTACTGTGTGTAGGTCAACTTGGTTGTCAATTTTGATCTTCCTGTAAAGTACGGCAATCCGACCGAGCCTGATAGTGAGGTGTACTTGCATAGAATAGGCAGGGCAGGGCGCTTTGGACGCAAAGGTACGTGTCAGTACATTGTATTTATTGTTCTTCACATTTAAGTTACTGAAACATCTATTTACAACTGGTTTCAATGATTTCTTTCAGTTACTGATTTTTTTTGTATTTTAAACTGGTTTAAAGGATATTCCCCTCCCCGCTATACACCTGGTTTCAAGGATCCCCCTCCCTCCCAAAAAACGGAGCTTAATGTTGCTTATATAATATCTTTGTAGCAAATGTGTTATCATTGGATTTGGGATTTAAGAATGATTCAGGGTTGGAGTTACCCTCCCAACCCCTCTTTTGCATGTGTGGGACAAGACTAATTTTTCCTTTACCTTGGGATGAGGTTGAGTAGCAAAAAGAATCCTTTGTACACAAGTAAATCTGGTTTGTTACATCATATTGTAAAATTAAAATTGGTTATCTATCAGAAGTCAAACTCTTCTTCAGAAAGAAAATGAAAGCATCAAATTGGAAGTCTGGGAGGGGTAGGGAGGGAATAGCTTATCTACCAGAAATGTAACAACTTTTTGGAAGGGAACAAAGGAAATCGTTAAAATAGAGTATTCATTTTTTTGGTTTTTTTTGTTTTCTTTTGTTTTCTTTTTTTTGTCTTCTTGTTTTTGTTTTTCTTTTTTGGGTGGATGGGTGGGTTTTTTGTTGGAGGATACTAAAATGCGTTCAAATAGAGATGACAATGTAGTGCAAGAAAAAAGTGTCATCCAAACAGGCTGCAGAGTGATTGAGTGGTGTGGCCATGCTATTGCTTGTGCTTTTTGCAAGACCCCAGGTAACAAGCATTATACATGGCTAGCTAGGGATGGAACAGGGTGTAGGATAGAGAAGGATGGATGTGACATGGGCTTCCCAAATGGCTTGCGCAAATGGCAAGATGTACCTTGATGCGAACATGGAGTGCGGGTGGCAAACTTGTAATTTTGGACATCAGGAGTATTTCTGTAATTTTGGACAAATCAGGCCATTATGTATATATGGGGTTATTGTTTTTATGTTAAATTTGGTGAACAATATTGAGAAGAGAAGAAATTAGGAGTAGATTAGACTAGATCTTGGGAGAGTTACGCTTTTGTCTTGAATCAAAAAAACTACAAGAGCTGTCATCCTCTTGAATTGAGGCCAACTATCCTCTGTATTATCCAAATTATCAAGCAATTTTTATCCCAAAATCAAATCTGGTTCGTATCAAATTGGTATCAGAGCGTTCGATCTTAGCAACAATAGCGGCGACAACGAAAAAAAATTGAAGCTTTAGAGGAGAAACTCAACATCAAAGTGGAGGGATTGAAAAAATCATGTCAATCGATGGAGGAAAGATTGACGTGAATCAAATCTACGGTGAAGATATTGAACGCATGGATGAGAGCATCGATGGATGCCATAATGGAGGAAATTTCGAAGATGGATTGTCATTATTCACCCGAGAAACCAGATCTAAAAGAAGAAGACAACAAAACTCAGATCTGAAGCAAATAACACGATATTTGACAAAAGGAAAGGAGAAAGTCGGTGACTTTATAGAAGATCCACCACCGAACGACATAGATCTGAAGCGAAATGCTAAAGTTTTGGTCGATAGCAAAGTAAAAGTCATCATCTTCGAAGATGAACACTGAGGGTCAAATATAAAGCTTCATGGCCCATGGAATAAGTGGCACAGGGCAGCGACCCCCTATTTCATCACCGGGCACCATGACCCCTGGGTAGGCCGCCTTGAGGGCCGTGATCCTTAGGTGGGTGTCCCTAGGGCCCACGATCCTCGGGTGGGCAGCCTTACAGTTGGCTGCATGCCTTGATTTGTAGACTGTGGCCATCATGTGTCTCAACGACGGTGATTTGGCCGCGATAGACCTTCAGACGAGCTTGGCGATCCCCGTGGCTTCTACACAGACTTTGAGGAGGATGGTGGAGACCTTGGGTGGCCTGACGATAGCGAAGGAGGTCTAGAGGCCTCAACTGGTGCATAAGAGGCCCGTTCGGGGCAACGACAACGACATGGAAGGTTTCCAAGGGTTCGACGAGGATGGATGAGATCTAGATTAGGGTGACGGCAATTGGGAGTATGCCTGTGGAGCAGAGGGAGGCCGATGGGGAGTTCTTGGTGTACAACAGAATGCCTACCTGCAATTTCATTTCGACCAACCTAGAGGGAGTGCAGAATGGGAATTTTGGCATTAATGGAAGGGTTCGGAAGATGAAAATGTCGATATTTAAGGATGGATGATCCTTATAGATGGATTTATCATGCAACGAGATTTTTTTTGCAATTACTTGGCTAACGAAGGATGAACAACTGATGGTGACCAGCATCTGTTTGGAGGAAAAGGCTCTAGTCTGATTCCAGTGGCAGGAGCAACAGCCTGTCAGATCATGAAAGGAATTTAAGGACTGCTTGCTAGATCGGTTTCGGGATACACTAGGAAAATTTACACAAGCAGCTCCTTGCTCTCACACAGGAGGGGTACCGTCGAAGAATAGTGAGAGAGGTTCGAGATGCTCTGGGCGAGTGATGGGGATCCCTGAAGTGACGCTGGAGGAAAATTTCATAAAGAGTATAAATGAGCACATTAAAGATGAGTTACATATAGTAAGGCCGATGGGCTCGGAGAGGCTATGGAGCTAGCCCAAATGGTGAAAGCCATGATCAATGTGGTGCGTGTTGCCAAGGGAACGATGAGCGAAGCCACATTCTGCACTCATAACATGCAGAGGCTCAGAAGTCCCAGCTAGCGATGGGTCAGACGGTTAAAGAGAAGAGTAGCGAGCCTCTAACAAACAGCATGTTCAAGCATCTCACACAGAAGAAAATCCTTGACATACGTGCCAAAAGTTTATGCTTCTGATGTGGTGAGAGGTTCGGGTCGGGATATCATTGCCGTGATCGTGTTTTACAGTTGGTCGTCAAAGAAGGTGAAGGAGTAGCAGCTGAAGAGGAAGAGATAGGAGGGGACGTGCACCCCATTTGGAGTAGCGTACCAACGGATTTCATGACACCATCTTGAGGACAATGTGGTTCTTTGGGGGCCGAGTAAAGATGTGAATGGAATGTGCGGGTGGCAAACTTGTAATTTTGGGTATCATGTGGGTATTTTTGTAATTTTAGACAAATCAGTTCATTTATGTGGGGGCTAGGGTTATTGTTTTATTTTGAATTTGGTAAAGAATATTGAGAAGAGAATAGATTAGGAGTAGTTTAGACTAGATCTTGTAAGAGTTTGACTTATCTCTCGAATCAAAGCTAGGAGAGCGATTTTCCTCTTGAATTGAGGCCAACTATCCTTTGTATTTTTCAAATCATCAATTAAATCCCAATTTTTATCCCAAAATCAGATTTGGTTATTTTCATACCTCCATTATATGGAGCATTTGAGTAGTTGCACTACTGACTGATGTTTACATCCATGACCAGCTGTCTGACGGGCCACTGATGAGCGATGAGAGCAAGGTCATGAAAAATTGTCTCGTTAGAAGTGTAATATTAAAATTACGAGGGCCTTTGTGTAAATTACATGAATATACAAGGGCATCTTTACTAATGAGGAAGTATGCCGAGTTAATTATCATAAATCCCAAACTCGAATTCTAATTTCATGGTATTAGAGTTCGATAAGGGCAAACCACCACCGCAGCCGTTGACCTCTTATCTTTGTCATCATCAACCTTTTCCATATCCTTCTCTACCAAATCATTATTATCATCTGCCACCCAAGGGTCTCATCATCAATGCATGTCTCTCCGAACAGTCCTCAAGCCACCTCGTTGTCGTCGTCCCTAGACCCATAGACTCCCATTGTCACTTCTCATACGCATTCGCATTGTCATCGCATCATTGATTTGCCTATCACAACTTTGTCATCGATTTTCCATCAACCCTAGAGCCTCGTCGATTTGGTTTGCCAACCCACATCGATGATTTGATTTACCATCACCTCGTTGTCATTGATTTGATTTGTCACCACCTTATCAGCATCAATTTCTATCAACTTCTGTTTGCTAACACTACGTCATCGATATGATTTGCCGCCACCTTGTCCTCATCGATTTCTCCACTGTCTCCACCAAGTCACCATAATATTTACCTTCATCTTCATTTTCTTTTCATCATCCATTTCCTTTTTCTCTTTCTTATAGATGTAAGATCCTAGCTTTTGTGAAAAAAATGTAGACTGATTGTAATCTATTTATGATGCTTTGTGAGTGATGTGGCGTTGATCTATAGAGTGGATTGGATGTATCTTGGTGATTTGCTAGATTTAAATTGGTGGTTGATTGTTTTATTAGAAGATGTATAGTATGAAAAAAAATGATCTTATTGGACGAGAAGATGGTCCTAGAGACAACCTCCTGAACAATTGACTTCACATTTGATTAAGTCTCTTATTCTGCAAAAACTTTGAGAGAGAGTTGTTGGCAGATGGACCTAATTATCTATAGTGGAAGAAGATTGTTAAGATGCATGTAAAAGGAAAGGGGAAGAAGAAGCATCAAACTGGTGCTTCTCCTAAACCTATGCCAGATGAGTGGGAGCAAGATGTAGTTTTTACACCCAAATGTTGGATAGCATGGGGAAGGGAGCTCAGGATATGGTGATACATACTGAGACAATAAATAAAATATAAGATGCTGTGAGTGAAATTTTTTAAGGATCCAACAATCTAAACAGAGACTATGGGATGAAATATTCAAGAAAAAGATGGAAAGCAAATCACTGTCACTACACTTGAGATGATTTTATGGGATTATGTGAGTAGCTTCATGCCATGTTTTCTTCTACCGATATGAAGAAGATAAACGCCTAATGGGAGCATATCTTTGCATTTGATTTTCTAAAAACATTTTTAAAGTGATTGAGGTTACATCGGTAAATTCATTGTCTGAACCCTTCAATATTCTTCATAAGATTTTCCTAAAAGACTCCCAAAAGTTGCATGCCAAAGTGTCTTGGCAGCAGATGGCTTTAACAACTTGGCAACGATAGGTTGCCATGCATGATAGAACAAGGATTTGACCCATTTGGATGTCGTGGTAAGAGGTGGAACCCAAAGTATGTGGGGGCACACGTTTCTTTTTTTAGTTGTGGTGCTGGTAGAGGCAGGAAACACTTCGACATGGTTTTCTATTATTGCAACGAATCAGGTCACATGAGATATGCATACCCGGCCTTGCAGAATCAAATGCATTAGTCAATGCCCTTAGTTACAACTAATAGTTTTGCCCATGTGGCATCGGCTCATGATAATTTCATGCACGATGATGAGACATGCATGATGTTTCAATAGTTTCAGGCTTCGACATTACAATCTACTCTATAGCTTCATTTGGGCAGTCAGGTAACCCAACTGCAGGTGTATCTTCTTTCATGCCAAGAATCTAATAGATGATTGACTCTGGGGCCTGCCGATCATATGATTGGAAACTCAGGATCTCTTTTCAATTTGTTTCTAATTTTATGATCTATAGTGTTACCTTAGCAAATGGATCTATGTGGTTAAAAGTGTTGGCGCTGTAAATGTTATACCTAATTTATCATTTTCTTTTGTTCTCTATTTACATGATGTTTCATTCAGCCTACTATCTATTATTAAACTCATCACTGTATTGAACTGTTTAGTTACCGTTTTCCCATACATTGTTATTTAGAAGCATAGTGTTTTTAGGAGCATGGGAGCCAGAGGATGATTGGCATTAACCTTGAAGCAGACGGGATATATTATCTTGATGGAGTTTCCAACCCAATGGTATTGTATGGTACCACATCACATAATGATATTCATAATCGATTGGGACATCCTTCTTTTCAGACTCTGATCTTATTTGTTCCTAATCTGAGTCATTTATCTAGTCTAGACTGTCAGTCCTATCAACTTGGAAAGTACTATTATGTCTTACCATGTCAGAGTTCATAAGAGTCATGAAACCATTGGAGTACATTCTGATGTATGGGGTCATCGGGTTCTTGTCCTCAAAACTGAGTTTTAAATACGTAATTACATTTATGAATCATTGCATTCATGTTAATTGACTTTTTTTGCTAAAGGATAGATATAAAATTTTATGTGTTTACAAGTTTTTGTGTCGAATTAAAACAAAATTTGGAGTGTCTGATTGCACTTTGAAAAGTGATAATACTAAGAAATATTTTAGTTCATCTTTTAACGAATTTATGACATAATGTGGTATGATTCATCAGTCATAATGCTCATGCACACTTCAACAGGATGGGGGTGGTCATTTGTTAGAAGTTGCACAGATTTTGTTAGTTCATGGAAATATTCATGTCATTTTGGGCAGACGCTGCTCTTACATTATGTCAATAAACATAATGCCTTTCACAGTTATTGATAATTAAACTCTTTACTCGTTATTATTTCCTAATGTGTTACTATTTTTCGTCTTCACAGATGATTGGATGTGTGTTTCGTATATGGCACTTGTTCAAATGTAACTTGATCATTGCAAAGTATTTTCGTTGGTTATTCTTAAACCCAGAAAGGGTATAGATGCTACTGTCCATAAACCAGGATATATCTTGTGTCAGCTGAAGTTACTTTCTTTGAATCCCAATCTTATTCTACCAATGATGTTTTTTTACCTTCGGATGATAAGGATGAGTTTGCATTAGATGATTTGTTTCTAGTCTATTATGTGCTACATTCTGTCTCTCCTATAAGGCATGTAACTTTAGTACCTACAGAGATAGATATGCCACTGGTTATGAGACTGACATTACATCTATATACAAGGCATCCAAGATTACATGAAACTAAAATGCTAGCGCCTGATTACATTGCTTCTATCGAACCTACTTCTGATGAGTCTTCTAATGAGCCCTCTATACAAACCGACCTTGATCTTTTCATTGTTCTTCGTAAAGGTAATCATTACTGTATAATGCAGTCCATCTCTAATTTTGTTTCTTCTGCACATCCCTTTTTGGTATACAAAGCTTTTCTTTTGTTTTAATTTTTTACTTTTACCTCGTTTACAAGCATATGTTAGGAGCCATGTCAAACCTGAGATGGCTCGAAGCAATCAAAAATAAGATGCAAGCTCTAGATCATAATGACATAGGAGTTTGTGGTTGACTCATGGCAAGAAAGCAGTAGGTTGTAGATGGTGTATTGTGAAACTTAATTCAGATGATTTAGTTGCATGGTTGAGGGTTAGATTGGTAGCAAAGGGATTTTCTAAGATGTATGATATTGATTATCATGGTACATTCTTTCCTGTGGTAAAAATGACATCTGTGAGATTGCTTCTATACTTAACTGCAGCAAATCATTAGCCCTTGTTCCAACCTCACACATAATACTTTTCAATATGGTGGTCTTGATGAGGACGTTTATATGAAGCGCCCATCTTTGTTTATTGCTCAAGGGATCAGGGAAGATATGATGTTTGAATCATTCCTTAGATGGTCTGAAGCAGTCTTAACGAGCTCGTTTTAGAAGGTTTGCTTCTGTTGTTCAGGTATTTGACTTACCTTGGGCCCAGAAGGATTATTCGGAATTATCATGCATACACGAGGGGAAGTGTATCTTGTTAGTAGTTTACATTGATGATACATAGATCAATGGAGATGATGTACATGGTATTGCGAAGCTGAAGTCTTCAGAAGCATTTTTAGAACAAGGATATTGAACTTTTTGCGATATTTTCCTATGATAGAGGTATCACGGTTCGCAAAAGGGATTGTTCTCTACTAACAAAAGTATGTGTTAGATATACTTTCAGATATAGGATTGTTAGATTGGCAGTCTACTACCCCTATTATGGATTCGAACTCCAAGTTGTTACTAGATCAGGAAGAGTCCGTAGATGATCTGTGTATGTATAGAAGACTTTTTTGGGAACTAAACTTCATTATTGTGATATCACCAGACATTGCATATGCAGTGAGACATTGCATATGCAGTGAGACATTGCATATGCAGTGAGTGTAGTTAGACAGTGCATGCATACTTCTTGGGTGAGTCAATGGAATGCTGCTATACGGATACTCCATTGCGTTAAGGTTTTCCCTGAGATGACTCAAACATGCTAACAGTGGGCATAGTATGGTTGTTGATTATTCAAATTCAGATTAGACAGGATTTCCTGGTGATATGAGATTAATCATCAGCTATTGTGTTTATAGATGGTAACCTTGTGATATAAAAGAGCATGAAACAGTCTGTTATGTTGATATCATGGGTAAAGTTTGAGATTCATGCTATAACAAACCTTACATGCGAACTGACTTGTATCACTGAATTTCTGACAGAATTTCAATTCACCCTGACGATGCCTATAAGATTGTATTGTGATAAGAAGTCAGTGATACATGTTAAGAATCCTATTTTTCATGAGCATACAAAACATAATGAGATAGATTGTTATCTTGTTCGGAAGGTGAATGACAAGACTCTGGGGACTAGAAGTGTTTCATCTTAAAATCAGTTGTTTGATTTGTTGACGAAACCATTAGGAGGTCCAATGATTCACTTCATTTGTGCCAAGCTAGGCATGTATGATGTATGTGCACTAGCATGAGGGGGATGTTAGAAGTGTTGTATTAGAATGCTAAGGGACCTTTGTGTAAATTGTTTGCATATGTAAGGGTGACAATACTAATGAGGAATTATATTGAGTTAATTATCATAAATCTAATACTCTTATTTAACATAACCTTTAGGGTTGTCATCCAGGAACTTGTTTGGAAATACTGTAATAAAATGAACATAGGAATTTAAGTGATTGTCTGATAATGAGCAAGGAATATCTTCTGATAGCATTTATTGTACTCATAACTCATTAGATATATTTTCTGAATGTGAGCTAAGTATCATTAGTAAATTGATCGCGGTTGTTTAATTATTTCATGAATTTCATCTCACAAGTTTGGTTTGTCGAGTTGATCTGCCAACCACCAAGCGGGCATCAGCCTGCATTTGTCCCCGAATGGCCAGTTAGGGTTGACAATTTTTAAGCTTGGACCAGTTTCAGGTCCAACTCAATACTGAACTCATAATGGTTGATACCTCGATATATGCTAAAAAAGATAGCAATGAATTTTAAAAGGATGCAAATAAAACTGACAGCTAAGATTTCAATTCATAAAGAACTTACCAAAGCCAAAACAATTAGAGTGCATCATAAACGACAATTATGTATTATAGAATTTAAGCTTGTATATGAATCAGAAAATGAAACAATGTTATTTGAGTTAAAAAATTCACAGGATTAACATAATTATTGTAATTAAAAGAAATTTATCAAAAAGATAAATGACTAACAAGACCGTTGTAAAAGGACCCTAATAACATGTATGGTCAATGAGATTATATACTATAATCATTATGTTTCTAACAAATAAACCACTAACCACGAAAATGTAAATTATTTAAAATAAACCTTATTTCACAAAAATTACTTAGAAAAACTTAACAACAAATCCACATAAACTAACTTAACAACACATTTAATTTTAAATGGAAATGATGTGTTATATTATTGGCAGTAAAAACACAAAGGATATGATACATTAGTTAAAAGATTATACTCTGTGTTCGTTTTGGTCATTGTTATCAAGGTCATTGTTATCAAAGTGGTGCAAATGTAAATTTTTGATCCAATAGATATTAGATAAAGTGAATGCAGATCTATCATTTTGTAGGGTAAGTGCAGGAGTTGTTTACATTATGTAATCAATGAATTTAAGTTATTTATTCATATTAAACTACTAATCCAAATGTGACATCTTTGCTTCAGGAGCCCTTCCATTATACATGGTTTCGTCAAAATTTAATGTGGAGTTCGTTGGTTGTTTAAAAATATAATATTTTGCTATTCTTTTTTTTCTTACAAAAAAACATTTGATTCATCATCAAATACTTTTAAGCTTCTAATGCCAAAAACATGGAGTACTACAATCCCACACTACCTCAACTCTCAATACCTACACCTAAAAAGAGCTTCCAGATGCTAAATCATGTACCTAGAGTTTGAACCTCTGTTGTGAAAGCTCATGCTGAATCCTGTAAGTAAATTTTGACCCTCTGTTGAGAGTCTGAACGTTAAAGTAACAATTCTTGGTAGATCATCCTTTAAAATTATGTACCTTGTTTTTTGCCAACTGTAGGTTATATTTGTTGATGTGATCCGGGCTATGTGAGGCGGAGGCGGCGCGGGTCAAGACGTGGGCTCGGTCCCTACTTGACCCGATGGGTGACTTATTTTTTATGGCTTATTTCTTTAGTAGTGTGTTTAGTAATTAGAAGGGCATATGGGTCTTTTATTACGAAGTTGATTAGGAGGGGGTTTAAGCCTACGAGCCGGCCCTAGTTTTGGGTTTTATCGATTATTTGGAATTGAAGAGAAATATCGTTAGGGTTCTTGGAGGATTAGACTTGTTCCATTAACACAAATTAGAAAGAGATCCACTTCAGAAACGATCGATTTATCTTCAATACAAGCAATCTTTATGTTCCACTATTAAATTTCTTCTCTTTCTTTCCACAAATATGAAATTATCCTCTTTATTTGAGCAGATCGCATCATTTTGGTATCAGAGCACTCGATCCCATGACGAACACGCGAGCGGCTGCGGTAAAAACTCTGGAGGAACGACTCGATGCAGAGATCTTGTGGCTAAAGAAGGAGATGATCGACCTAAAGGTTGAGTTGAAGACAGATCTGAACGCGTCATTGGATGCGAACTTGAAGAGGATGTCTGAGCAAAATTCCAAAGAGATGAAAGAAGGTTTTGCAGAGATAGCGAGGATGCTCCAACAATTTTTCCAAAGAGATCCAGATCCAAAAACGTCGGGATCATCAGATCTGGTCTCTCAGACAAATCCGGGGCGACATGAGAAGAACCAAGGCGTTGGCGAAGTGGATCTGCCCCTGTTTGACATCGGCGAGGGCAGGCGGCCCCGCCAAGGGGGCAAGGGAGGCGTTCCGCCCACCTGGGGGCGATGAAGGCGGGCGGCCCCACCTGGGGGCTGCGGGAGGGTTTTCGCCCCCTGGAGGGGTGTCGATGGCTGGCAGCCCCACCTGGGGGCCGCGGGAGGTTTTCCGCTCCCTGTGGGGGGAGGCGAAGGCGGGCGGCCCCACCTGGGTGGCGCAGGGTTCGATCAGGCCCAGTTGGGGGCGACAAAGGGGGGCGGCTCCAAGGGGAGCCTCGACGTGAGTGGAGGATGTGTCTGGAGCAGGAGGAAGAGTGGGAAGATGTAGGAGAATTGCCAACGAGACGGCCAGGGAGGAGACTGAGGATACGATAGGCAACGACCTGAGGCACAGTAGCGGGTCGAGGAGCCTTCTTATCAAAGACGCCTGGTTGGGAACCTTTAGGGGGTCACCACGAGGTGACATCAATCCAGAAAATAAGATGAGGAAGCTGAAGGTACCCCTCTTTGATGGAAAAAATCTAGATTGGTGGTTGCATCAAATTGAAAGATATTTTGACGTCGCAGGCTTCACCGAGTCAGAGAGACCGATGGCAGTAGCAACGAGTTTCGAAGGCGAAGTACTATCTTGATATAGATGGACCAAGAAGCAGAGGCCCATGCAGAGTTGGAGAGAGTTGACCGAATGCCTCATAGAGACATTTCAGGAAATCCATGGAGGAGGGCTATTTTAGCAGTTATATGCCTTGAGGCAGGATGGGTCGGTGCGGGAATATATAGAAAAGTTTGAGAGACTCTCGAGCCGAGTGGAGGGTGCATTTGCAGAATCAATGGAGGGAAAATTCTTGAAGTGGTTGAAGCCTGTGATTATGGTTGAACTGATGGTCCAGGACCCTCAGGGATTATCTGCCATGATGCGGATGGTGCGGCGAGTGGAGAAGAGGTTGGCTGAAGAGAGGAAGTCTAGGGGGCTTGGGGGGAACAACCTTTCGCATTCCAGCACCTATTGCGGCACCCAAGACCACTGCGGGGGCTCCATCGACGACCAAGGTAGAGGCAACGGAGACAAGGCCCGGAGGATAGACTCGCTGCATGACAGAGGCATAGATGAGGGAGCGAAGGGCTAAAGGCCTTTGCTTCAAGTGTGATGAGAGGTTCACACCTGGGCACCGATGTGCAGGGAGGTCTATGCAGTTGGAGGTTGCGGCAGAGGAGGACGTTGTGATACTTGGCGGAGGCGAGGACGAGACAAAGCGGCCTTCACATTTAGACAGTCGAGATTTTCCTGTCAACTCTGTGGTGGGATTCACTCCGTATCACACCATGAAGTTGGTAGGGAGGGTGGCTGCTTGGGAGGTTACCGTGCTTGTAGACAGTGGGGTGACACAATTTTATTTCGCAGAAGGTGGTGGAGCAGCAGGAGCTACAGCTTAACGATACGGCGACCTTTGGGGTGATTTTGGGCACGGGTCGGAGAGAGGAGAGCAGGGGGGGTCTGTCGAGGAGTAATACTGACCGTGCAGGGGGCTCAGATAGTGGAGGATGTTTACCCCTGGAGCTGGGGAAGGTTGATGTAGGGTTGGGCATGCGGTGGCTACAGAAGTTGGGCGACACCAAGTTCAACTGGAAGTTACTCAGGATGGAGTACCAGGAGGATGGCAGAACAGTAGTGCTGTTGGACGACCCTAACCTATGTTGTTGTGCAGTGTCCCTCAGGTTCATAGCACGGACAATGCATGAGGGAGGGGAAGGCTTTATGGTGCAGTACCAGGAGTTGGGAGCAGTAGCAGATGAGCAGATAGTACCCGCAGAGGTGGGGGAGTTGTTGGACAGTTTTGAGCACGTATTCCAGATGCCACAGGGGTTGCCTCAGCGGGATCACACACATGCTATTGTTTTGCACGATGGAGCGTCGCCAGTTAGTGTGTGCCCGTACATGTACCCTCACATACAGAAGGATGAGATTGAGAGGCGCATACGAAAGATGCTACAGGCAGTGGTGATACAGCCTAGTATTAGTCCTTTTTCTAGCCCGGTAATACTGGTGAAGAAGGACGGCAGCTGGAGGTTTTGTGTGGATTATCGTACCCTCAATAAGGAGACTGTGTCTGATAAGTTTCCAATACTGGTGATAGATGAACTACTGGATGAGTTACATGGAGCGACAGTCTTTTCGAAAATTGACCTGAAGTCGGGGTACCACCAAATTAGAATGAAGGCTGAGGACATTTCGAAGACAGCCTTTCGGACTCATGAGGGATATTACGAGTTCCTAGTCATGCCCTTCGGGCTGACAAATGCCCCAGCCACTTTCCATGTACTGATGAACAAGATTTTTCAAGCCCTATTAGAGGAAGTTTGTTTTGGTGTTTTTCGACGACATTCTGGTTTATAGTCTGTCGGTGGAGGAGAATCTGCGGGACTTAGAGACAGTTTTACAGGAGTTACAGGCTCACCAGTTGTATGCAAACAAGAAGAAATGTGCATTTGCGCAGCCGAAGGTTGAGTATTTGGGTCATGTCGTTTCGACGGAAGGAGTGGCTGCTAACAGAGCAAAGGTAAAGGCAATGCTAGATTGGCCGCAGCCGACGACGGCGCATGCTTTGAGAGGATTCTTGGGCCTAACGTGGTACTACCGTAGATTTGTGCAGGAGGGGTACAGTACTATCGTTTGGTTATTGACGGAGCAATTAAAGGACAGTTTTCAATGGAATGAGGAGGCCACAAAGGCGTTTGAGGCGTTGAAGCGAGCGATGACCATTGTTCCTGTGTTGGCCTTACCGGATTTCGGTAAGGCCTTTGTGGTGGAGACTGAAGCATCGGGGTATGGCTTGGGGGCTGTACTGATGCAGGAGCAGCGGCCAATAGCCTATTTCAGTCAGGTCCTGTCAGCGCGGGCTAGACTGAAGTCTGTATATGAGCGAGAGTTGATGGCGATTGTATTAGCAATACAGAAGTGGCGGCCCTACCTATTGAGGTGATAGTTCATAGTACACATGGATCAGCGAAGCTTGAAGTACCTACTGGAATAGATGTTGGTTGAGGAGGAGTGCCAGAGGTGGATTTCTAAACTTGTAGACTACAAGTTTGAGATTCAGTACCGACCTGGATTGGAGAACAAGGCGGTAGACGCTCTTTCACGCAGGGGAAGGTCGCTTGCGTCGCAGCATTATCGGCACCACGGTTGACGGATTTGGAGCCGTTGTGGCGAGAGGTTGATGCAGATGAGGAGTTGTTCAGGATACGAGAGGATCTTACCCATGGGACAGGTGATTACCCCAGTTATTTGCTTAACAGGAGGATGTTACTATTTCAGGGGCGATTGGTGCTACCGCAGACTTCAGTGCATATTCCTTTGATTTTTAAGGAGTTCCATGGGAGCGCAGTTGGGGGGCATTCAGTTATTCTGTAGACATACATGCACATGTCTAGGGAGCTTTTTTGGCGGGGTATGAAGAAAGACATTGCGAGACTGATGACCAGTTGTGACATATGCCAGCGTCACAAGTACCTTGTCATGGCTCCAGTAGGGCTACTGCAGTCATTGGCTCTTCCAGAGCAGGTGTGGGAGGGCATTAGTATGGACTTCATTGACGGGCTCCCGAAGGCCGATGGTTACACGGTGATTCTGGTGGTGGTTGACCGTCTGAGCAAGTATGTGCATTTTATCGCATTACGGCATCCTTACACTGCAGTGACGGTGGCGACGACGTTCATACGGGAGGTGGTTCGCTTACATGGGTTTCACACATCGATAGTGTCAGATCGAGACACCATATTTATGAGTCAGTTCTGGAAGGAATTGTTTCGAGTGCAGAGGACCGCCTGAGGAGTACGGACTATCACCCCCAGACTGATGGCCAGACGGTGGTCGTCAATAGGAGTGTCGAGACGTACATCTGCTGTTTTGCTTCCGAGTGTCCGAGGAGTTGGCATAGGTGGCTATCCTGGGCAGAATATTGGTACAACACTTTCTATCACTCGTCTGCCCAGACTACACCATTTCGGATCTTGTATAGGAGAGACCCCCTTTCATTGGTCCACTACAGTAAGGGAGCAACTCCGGTTTCGCAGTTGGAGCAGTACTTGAGCGAGAGAGATGGCATTTTGGAGGAGTTGAAGAAGCACTTTACGAGGGCACAACAGATTATGAAGGTAAATGCTAATGTGTATCGCAGGGAAGTTCACTTTGAGGTTGGAGATCGTGTTTATTTGAAGCTGAGGCCGTATAGACAGAAATCACTGGCTAGGAGGAGAAATGAAAAGCTTGTTGCTCGCTTTTATGGGCCTTACGAGATCTTGGCGAAGATAGGCCCAGTCACTTACAGGTTGCATCTGTCCCCAGGATCGACAATGCATCCGGTGTTTTATGTATCACAGTTGAGGCGGGCTATAGGAGATCATGTGGCTGCATACACATACCACCTACTCTGACGGAAGATTTGGAAGTATTGATGGAGCCACAAGATGTCTTGGAGGTGCGGCGTGAGGGCGGACGGGGCACAGAGGTACTGGTACGATGGTGGGGATTGCCTGACCATGAGACGACTTGAGAGTCCTATGACACCATACTGTTGCAGTTTCCTAACTTCAACCTTGAGGACAAGGTTCGTCTTTTTGGGGAATGATGATGTGATCCGGGTCTATGTGAGGCGGCGAGCGGCGAGCGGCACGAGGCGCAGGTCAAGACGTGGGCTCGGATCCTACTTGACCCGATGGATGACTTATTTCTCATGTCTTATTTCTTTAGTAGTGGGTTTAGTAATTAGAAGGGCATTTGGGTCTTTTATTATGAAGTTGATTAGGAGGTGGTTTAAGCCTACGAGCCGGCCCTAGTTTTGGGTTTTATCGATTATTTGGAATTGAAGAGAAATATCGTTAGGGTTGTTGGGTGATTAGACTTGTTCCATTAACACAAGTTAGGGAGAGATCCACTCCAGAAAAGGATCGATTTATCTTTAATACAAGCAATCTTTATATTCCACTATTAAGTTTCTTCTCTTTCATTATCCTCTTTATTTGAGCGGATCGCATCATGTGTGTCCCGTGAAAAAATACTGAGGAAGTGTCCCAAGAGAAGCAATAAAATCTGGTTTTTTTTCCCTGTGAAATGTTCTTTTGATTAGAAAAAGAAAACCCAGATTTTGTCTATAAAAATCTTAAAAATATGATTTCCTTTTTTGAAAAGCAGATTATTTGCAAAGTGCTATTAGTGATGCAATCGATGCATCAATCATAAAAAGGGGTTTGATGCAGGGTTTCTTGTACCAAATGCTTTCACCAACTTTTTGATTATCAAGTCTTTGCGTCTCTGTAATCATCTATGCGAAGTTCTGTTTCTCTCGTATTTCTTTAATAATCTTTTTCCCCTGGGCACATTTGATGGGGGGGAGAGAAGATGCATTGGAGAAGCACGCATACACAAGTGCACGAATGGCCTATGGTCCTAATGATACTTAACAACGTTATTTATATTGTTTTTACAACAGGTGCTGCATTCAACTTGCTGTGCACAGACAGAGACAAGATGATCATGAAAAAAATCGAGTGCCATTTCAATCATGTTGTTCCTGAGGTATTTCTAAAGTTTATCATCGCCTTCTGTATTCAAGAGCCTTTAAAAAATTTCTTGATATACATTCTTTTCTGCCGCCTTTTAGGTGCCTAACTGGCGAAGTGATGAAGACTTTGAGGCTGCCCTCAAAGATGCAGGCTTGCTTTAAATCAGAGAGAAGACGGGCAGTGTCCTTCTATAGGAGAGACATTTGCTTTCAATATTGTTCGTATGGAGGATCTCTTGTAGGCCATGACCAATGTTCATGGCATTTGGCAGCAATTGTTTTGCTAAGATGCGCGACATTTACAACTACTGCATGGATGGAGGACATAGGCATTTGACTTATTTTTGGGAAGCAGCTATGTTAGCCTTTGCGAGAGCGTGCCCCCATGTGTTTTTGAAGCTCAGAACTCGGGTTGTGATTTCTATCTTGTTCTTGAAATATTCTTCGGTTTTTGTGAAGAAGTCGGCTCTAATTCGGTTCGTGCTTTATGGAAATTTATGCAGATTTTCATTCGTTGGTAATTTGTCTAGCAGTTTCCAACTGAACCTGCAGACTTTTCTTGTAACCAAATTTTGATATATTTTTTCTATCTCCTGCTTGCATCTCAGGTGGGTACTATTACTAAAAGAGTGGTGAGCCTTTTTCGTGTCCATGAACATTCCTTTGTACTCCATGTTTTTATTTTTGATCGGTACTTTATGTTGATCACAGTATTGTCATTTTGCCTGGACATCTACGGATAACAAATTTATTGTTATTTAAAAACAGTTAAAACTTTTGATCATTCGATAAAAGAAGAAATCATGGGTAAATCTTCAAATTTTTGTTCCATTTATATTTTTGGGCACATAGGCTAACATGGATAATGCCCTTTTATTTTGACCATCATTTAAGGAGAATGCTACTTGATATCTATTACATGTAGACCCTAAGTAGGAATGGATGTAGAAAAAATCTTTGATTGGATTGGATTTTCTCGGCCTTCATTTTTTCAATCAAAATTTTTAATTTTATATGTTAGGTAACGAGAAAATTTGGTGGCATCGTCCATTCCCATACCTGATCGTTTCCACTTGTTAGCACCTATCCACTTGTTAGCACCTATCCCCTGTGTACATACATCTGCATGTAGGTTTTTTGTGGCCCCGCCAGATGAATAAATAAAAAAAGGGTCGTGCTATATACACTCCCAAAGAAGGATGTATGTATTTTTTTGCCAAAATTGAAAAATATGTGATATCATTTGTATATTCTCCCTCACTCTCTTCCATTTTTAGGTATATTTTGCACCGAAAATAACATACATCCACTTCTTTGGGGGTGTATATAGCACAACCCCTCGAAAAACATAAAAGGCTATGAGAAATGGTACGATTGGTTTCCGTTAGAGAAGATGAGTGCTTCTGATCACATTACACAAAATGCTAAAGATATTACATTTTATTTAGAGGGTTGCAATTATCTATTTTATAAAGATGGAATTACACCCTTGCCATTGTCCCCACTATGACAAATGGTCTGTCCCATGTGGCATACTTTGTCCCCATGTGTCATAAGGAGAGGTGTGCCACATCAACTCCCCGTGCCACCAACCACCCCTCCATCCCCTCCCCGGAAGAAACACACACACCCCCCGGTCCACTATTTACAGATTTGACATTCCCCTTTCATGAACCCAAAGAGTACCCACCCCCCCTAAAGAAAAAACCAAAACTCTTCCTCTTTCCCATATTTACGAGTTTACCATTGGGCTTTTTCCACTTTCCCCAACCTTTTTTTGCACTTCAACCTCTGCTTTTCTCCATTTACCTCCAGACGATACACACACCCCAACACGTAGGTCTCGCGTCCTGTGTGTTGGTTTTTTCTTAGGTCGGCATGTAATATGTGCACGTGTTATTACTACTCTATACTATGAAATATGGAATTACACTCTTACCATTGTCCCGCTTGGACAAAGGGGTTGTCTCATGTGGCACCCTTTGTCTCATGTGGCATAAGGAAAGGGGTGCCACACCAACTCCCCACATGGGGGTGCCACATCCCCCCCCCCACCCCCCCCCCCCCCCCCCCCCCCCCCCCCCCCGAAGCGGAAGAAAAAGCCTCCCAATGCCCATTATTTACATGTTTACCATTCCCCTTTCATGAACCCAACTAGCACCCCAAAAACTCTCCATCTTCCCCATATTTACGGGTTACCATTGGACTTTTCCACTTTGTCCCCTCATGTTGTTTGCACTTTAACTCCTACTTTTCTTCCTTTAACACCAAACGTTACACACACCTCCCATACTTCTCTCTTTTTTGCAGCTACAAGCAGGTCCCGCATTCAGTGTTTTTGTTTTTTCTTATAAAATGGGGAATTACACCCTTGCCGTTGTCTTACTAGGACAAATGGTTTGTCCCATGTGGCAAATGGATGGGGTGCCACGTCACCCCCGCATAAGGGTGCCATCTCACCCCCCTCCACACACACACACACACACACACACACACACAAACAAAGCCCACAATGATCATTATTTACATGTTTACCGTTGCCCTTTCATGAGCCGAAAGAACACCCCCCCCCACACCACACACACACACACACACACACACACACACACACACAAACCCCTCCCTCTTCTCCCTATTTACACATTTGTCATTTGTCTTTTTCCACTTATCGACACGCTTTTTGCGCTTTAACACCTAATTTTTCCCTTTTTACCCTCAGGCGATACACACACACCCACTCTTCTCTCTCCTTTACCACTTTGCATGGTCCACACATTTTGTGCGGGTTTTTTTTGGGTCCTTGTGCACTATGTGCATGTGTTATTCCTACGTCATATGCCATTGTGAATTACACTAACCCCCGGGTTATAAAACAGAGAATTACACCCTTGTCATTGTCACAGTAGGTTCCATGTAGCACTCGTTGAGGGATGTTTTTGAATGTTTTGATGGATATTTTTGAATTTTGTCACATGTGTCATGTTTGTGCCATGTGTCATGTTTGTGTCTTGTGACATTTGTCCTATGTGGCAATCAACCCAGCATGCCACGTGGGATGCCACCTCATCCCTCATGCAAAAGATCCCCCACGCCCCATATTGGTTCTACCATTGCTCTTTCACTCACACAAAAAAAACCCCTCAGACCCACTATTTACAGGCATGCCATTGCCCTTTCAAAAACCCAAAAGAACACCCCCCTATTTACAACTTTGCCATTGAGACTTCACCCATTTACCCCAGTCAATTCCCCCATACACACCCACTCATCTCTATCCCTTACCATTTTCCACAGATTCTGCATCTCTTACCATTTTCCGTATTACGTGTCCTTAAAACATGCTTTGAAGTGAATACTCTCCTTTTCTGCATTAGAAGGCTCTCCTTTTTCATTAAGGCTCATTGTAAAACCTGTTTAGGAATTCTATCATACACTTTCCCTAGGTTAATAAAGACGGCATGCAAATCTCTTTCTTGATCTATGTTATTTCATAATCTGCTTATCTGTTGAATGTTCTAGAATGAAACGAAATTGATTTTGTGATATGGTAATATTCTTTCTTAATCTAAACTAGATCATCCTGGTCACAGCTTTATGATATGACATATTAACTTGATTTCATGATAGCAGAAGTACCATTATATAGCATCTATATTTTTTATAAAGGTGCCCCATTTCTTTGATATTCTATTTAATTTCTAATTTTGGTGAACGGCCTTAATAGTCAAATAACATCCACATCTCTTATGCATTTTCATATCTCAATATGAAATCTTATCTAGTCCATATATTTTTGGTTTCATTCTATTTAAAGCTTCCCTCACTTAATTTGATTCTTTGCATAAAATTATGATTCATTCTTTCAAGGGAAACTTATTTTTCATATATTCTCGGCATGATTTCCATTAAAAGAGTTTGTCAAAATATTGTTTTCGCCAACATCTGATCTCATCATTTATCAAATATTTTAATTTTTATCTTTAATGCAGTCACCTGCATACAAGTCTCATTGTCTTTTTTATTCGCACTAGTCGATAGATGTTCCTTTCTAACTTTTTATAAGCATTAGCATACACCTTGAATCCAGCATCATGAATTACTCTTTTAGTTTCATTACCTAATTTATATCTCTTTAAGACATTATCATCTTTACATTGTTAATGTTTTTATAGTTGTCATGTTTAGCTTTAACGTAACTTTCATTTTAACGTTCCATCGCAATGTGTCTCCTTATCTGATGGTGCAATACTTTTAGATACATCAAGCTATTCTGTGGTTATCATTTTAATGAAGTCTATCATCTTTGTCCACAAATAGCTCATGTCATCCTTAAACTTTGAATCAGCCTAACAGTGTATCATTATTTAATTTTTACACACTTAGTCTCTTGAAGATATAAAATATTAGTCCTTCCAAACATGATGTTAATAAGTTCTCCTACCCAAGGATCAATGTTTCTGTCAAAAGTTCAGGCTACTAATAATATGTTATTGTTAAACTACTAATAAAAAAGGTTTCTAAAGGACTGATTCGAAAATTCGTTCAAAATTTGGTTTCAACCAAAACCGCAAAAAATGCTAACACCTGAATTCATCTTTTGAAACCCATCAAACCATCAAAAAAAATTTCCTTGCTGTTTTGTCTTTCTAGGCTTGGGCCCAATAAAAAAAATTTGGTTTGTGGCTTTTGGCTTTGGGCCATGGGTTAAGGCTTGGGTTATGGGTCTGGGTTTGAGTGTATGTATAAATTAGTAGTGTTAGGGGTGGCAACAATTTTGGCCCGAAATCCTTATCGGACCGGGCCGGCCCGGCCCGGTTCATTTTCGGGCCGGACCCGGGCCAAGCTTTTCAGCCCATGGGCGGCACGGCACGGCACGAAAAGCACTTGATCGTCCCACTTCAATTTGACCACACACTGATCTAAAGCAGATTTCAGTAATGTGCATTCATTTATGGTGTTGAGTCCAATGTCTTGAATTTTATCAGATCAAGGTCTAAATATCATAAATTTTAACAACTTCCCGCCAGTGCCAACTTTGATGTTTTCGGATCTTGGGGGTCGATCTTAGTTTCCGAGAAGAGACAAAGAACCACCAAACATGTTACTTCATCTTGCCAAATAAATGAAAACATTGTATAACACATCACCTTATGCAACCCACTTAATCCTCTTCTTTCGTGCTCCATTTCGATGCATCTTTAAGCATATGAGACAAGTTTGTTTAAAAATATGATAAAATATTGTCACAATACATAATTCATTCAACCCTATCGGACCGGGCCTGACGGCCCGAATTTTTATCGGACCGTGCCTGGGCCTCTCCGGAATGGCACGAAGTCTTATCGGTCCGGGCCGGCCCAGTCCTTTAAGAAAAATGGACCGGACCGGCCCGAATTGCCACCCCTAAGTAGTGTGATAGGTTTTTTAAAGTACTATAAATGCATATTCATGTACGTATATTTATAAAATGGGATTAATGTAGAGCAGGTGGCACCTGATCCAATGGATCAGGTGCAAGACACAAAAAGGTGGGCCCCAACGAATACAAGCCCATATGGGAGCTTGTACTTTCCAACTTTTTTTGTGTTTTAGCACCCCTGATCCATTGGATCAGGTGGCAGCTTTTCTACATTAAATCCTTTATAAAATGTAGATAAATCCAAAAGCGAAACTTAAAATGAAACCATTGTAACTTATTGAAACCAATTTGTTTAAAGAAATCGAAACCGAACCCAAAATCAAGTTTTTTAACCTTGCTACTAATTTCCCAGTTTATGATTATACGTTCCAAGATGCTAATCTAATCTCTTGGTCGTGGACTCACTCTTTGACCCATCCCATCTACTAGAAAGCAGTAACATTTGCATAATTTACACCATTTGGATGGCAATGTGGCATGTCGCTTTCGGATGGTAACCTAGCAACTCTTACATACTCGTTTGTATCACTTACCAATTTCTGCAGGTCGTGCATCCTGCGTGTGGGGTTTTTTAGGGTGTGTCGATGGGTGTGCACTTCTAGTATTAATACATATTATATCCTTAAGGAAAATTCCATGTTTACCCTTATTCTCTCTTCATTATAATGCACTTCTGCATCCTCCTCCTCCTCCGCTTGTCTCATCCAATCATCCATTTTTACCTAGTTGGATTGAATTGAACTGTTGGGTTAAAATAATTATTCAAATTTTTTTTGGTTTAATTGCGAGCGGATGATTCAAATGAAAAAAGGAATAGGAGTGGATGCAATGCATGATGAGGGGTTGGAGGAGGTGGTGGTGATGGGTGGAGAATGAAGAGAAGAGTGTGGAAGGCAGTAATAAAACAGGAATTTCTGAAAGAACATGACATTAATTTAGAAATATGTAAAAATATATGTAATGTGCTTATCAATTTAATATGTTAAGTAAAATGCGACCAGCGTCACGCGGAACCGAATTGGGGAATTGCTATATGAACAAACATTTTGCTCAGTTCACAGAACATTTACTTTTTCCAAAAATACCAAAATACCCTTTTACATGCCTTTTAAAAACCCCTGAAATACCCTCAGAATTGATGAGTTTATAGACCTTTTTGCTCTTCGCACACAGACCGGAGCCTCCTAAAAAATTCTTGAGTTCACAAACTTTTTTGCACAACGCGCAAAGACCACAAAATTTGGGGAAAATTCCTCAAAGCGCACAGACCTAGTTGCACAGCTAGTTGTTTGTGAGAGATTTCAACAGATTTCAGCTTGAATTAAGAGAGATCAAATGATTTCTTGAGAGATCAGCCAAAAGCGAGATCCAACGATTTAGATAAATTTGTGACCTAAAAGTTTGAAAAGGAAAAAGAAAGCACGTGGGCTGATTGTGCAATTGGTAAGTAATGTTTCAAATGTTTGTTGAAAAGACAAATTTTGGAGAAGCCACGTAACAACCGGATCCAACTTGATTTTGATCAGTTCATATCATTGTAAGGGTTTCCATATGCCTCTCTTTAAAGAAAATTATTATCAGGAAAATTATAATGAATTTTAATGAAAAATATAATGAATTTTTTGAGTTTAATGAGGAAAATCATTATGAATTATAATGAATTTTGTAAGGAAAATTATTATGAATATTAAGGAAAATTATTAAGAATTACGTGGGGAGTCATAAAGAAAATTATTATGGATTATTATGGATTTTGGCAGTAAAATTATAATGAATTTTAAGAAAAACTATTATGAATTTTGTCAACAGCTAGAAACAACTGGATCTTCTCCATGAGAACATCATAATTAGACCATGCACTCATCCTTAATTACACAATGGCAATGCTTAAAAGGCTGCATTCATCCTTGATTACACAATGCGGGCAGTATCATTGTGTAAGAAAAAATGATTACTGTTATGAATAAGCCCATGAGGCCCATTGGGTATCCAAGCCCACTATTGAAAGCTATATATATGAGGGTAGGGGGCTCTTCCCCTCTACACCTATTTCCCTAATATTTCCCTTCATAACACGTTATCAGCACGATCACGCTCGTTGGAGGAATCGGCGGCTCGCGGAGAAGGAGATCCATCAATCGCTCAGATTCAAAGAAGATCGTAATCTTCTCAACGGGGAGCGAAAAGGGCATCCTTCACCAACCGTCGACTAGATTCCTCGTCGAATCTAGAGGTAAAAATCAAAACTTTTTAGATCTAAACTTGCTTTTCTCATTAGATCTGCATGTTTTAGGATCAAAAAGTTTATAAACACGGTAAAATTCAATTTTTTATTAGATCTGCATGCCTAAAAACAATAAAAATCTGTTTTTTAGCGATCTAAATAGTTGAAAAATCCGTTTTTTACCCCCCGCCTTTAATCCAAAAATCCGCACGCCCGTAGGGCGGAACGGCGGCGCCTCTCTAGCGCCGCCGGCGGAAATCGCACGCCGCAGCCTCAGGCCGCGGCCAGCAGCAGCGGCCCGTCGCCGCCACGGCGGCCGCGTTCTACGCGGCCAGCCGTCGCGACGACACGCCGCGGGCCCCCCCTAGGGTTTCCTGAAACCCTAACCCTAACGGGCTATTTTTCGGGGGAGGCCCAATATTAACCCTAATGGGTTGTTTTCATGGCCCAAAAGGCCAGAAAATTAGCCCATTCACATAAATAATTTTTCTTTTTTTATTTTTGGCCCTAAAAAGCCCAAAATAATTAAAAGAAATTTTAAAAGGGTTTTATAGCGGTAAAATAAAACATTAAAATATGGATCAAAAGGTAAAAGTTTTTCAAAAAAAAGTTTTTTGCACGTCGCACACAAATTTAAATTATTTTAAATGCCTGTGTTTTGATTATCTGCGTGGTTGTATGTCTCGAATATATTATCTGCGTGGATGTGCAATATTAGGCTATGTTTTTAGGGATCAGCCAGGTTTCCGACACCGTTTTGAATTCCTGCAATTTTTCTTTTTTTTGAGAGAAATTTGTATGTGAGGATGAAAATGTAAAAAGAAGACCGAAGGACACCAAAAAGAAGCTGAAGGCGTTCGCACAATGGAGATAGGGGCTTCTCTCTGAAGTTCCCGAGTTGTACTTTATTTTTTCATGCATTTATTTTTGATGTAACTTCGGACTGTACTTCTTTTTATTTTTCGGTGTCGGCTGGCTGATCCCCATAGTCCTAAGTCATTTTTCTGTTTCATTGCTTATGCATTAACTGTGTGGTTGTTAATTAGCTTAAATACCATGTTTAATGTCACAATGAAACTACTTAACAGCATGCGTGAATGTTAATCTTTATTAATTAATTATTCACATTATCTGAAAAAAAAGCATGTATGTTAAAATCACATTAATTAAATTCATGCTATGAAAATGTTTACATTACATGCGTGGATGTCTATCTTACTCAGTTTTAATGATACATGCTGTTTTTTCTTTACATTGCTAGATCATTAAATGGCCAGACTCGCAAATGTCGACCTTTCGGTCCTGAAGGCCGATGGGTCAAACTACCTGAGTTGGCAGTTGGACCTGAAGTTCCATCTGCGCTCTCATGGTTTCAGTCTCACACAGACTGAAAAGGCAACAACAAGTACTGCCCCAGCAAACAAGGAGGCTTCAGTGGAAGCACCTCATACAGAGGAAGTTTCCGATATATTAAAGGCGAAAGCCATTATATATATCAGGAAACACTTAGACTCGACCTTAAAGGATGAGTACCTCACTGTAGAGGACCCTTACGAGCTGTGGGATGCACTCGAGGAGAGGTACAGACATCAGAGGGATGTCATACTCCCCCGTGCACAGTACGAGTGGACTCACCTCTGCATACAGGATTTCAAATCCGTAGCGGAGTACAACTCAGCTCTCTTCCGCATCACCTCACGCCTGAAGTTGTGTGGTGAACCAGTGACGGAGAGGATGTTGCTGGAAAAGACGTTCACGTCTTTCCACGAAAAGGACATGATCCTTATGCAACAATATAGAGAGAGGAAGTTCACAAAGTACTCTGACCTGCTTTCATGCCTGCTTATGGCTGAACAGAACAGAGACCTGTTGGTTGCCACCCACAACCTGCGCCCTCCTGGCTCCGCTCCATTGCCACCTCCTGCAGAGGCTCACTTCCAGTCTTCCCAGAAGAAGAAGACGGACAAAAAGGCAAAATTCCAGAAATGGAAAGAACAGAAGCAGCGGAAGAAGGCCACTCCCCCAGCTCCTCCTCAGAACCAGAAGTTCGTGGACAAGAAGCAGAAGAGGATTCCCAACAAAGGTGGCACTCCCAAGAAAGACTGGGAGGACAAGTGCTCTAAATGCGGAATGACGGGCCACTGGTCCAGAATCTGCCGCACAGCAAAACACCTCCAGGACCTCTACCAGGCAAGCCTCAAGCCTCGAGCTGAGACAAACTTGATTGAGAGCACAGCGTTGGCAGAGACCTCATGGACTCCTGAAGACTTCATGGGAGATGACACTCTCTAGATCTGGACCACTTCTATGTACTAGCAATGTATCTTCAATTTATGCATCGTATCTAGTTTTATTTCCATGTCAAACAATATTTTTGAGCATTTATTTATGAAAGTGAATCTTTTCTCTATATTTATTGCTTGAATGTCTTTCCCTTTTAGATATGGAACTTATCTGCCTAGTGGACAGTGCATCGACGCACTCGATCCTTCAAAACTTAGACTACTTCACGAGCATAAGTAGCTATTCTGGCCCACTGAGAACAATCTCAGGACCAGCAAACATAATCGAAGGATCAGGGGAAGCAATTATATTGCTCCCCGGCAACACACAAATAACACTTAAAATGCGTTATACTCCCCTAAATCCATCCGAAACCTCCTAAGTTTTAAAGACATCCGTTTAAACGAATATCACTTAGAGACGGTCGAGGAAGATAAAAGGGAATACTTGCTTGTAACGGCTCTTACAAATGGTTCAAAAACCATTGTGGAACGTTTCAAGGGACTCCCCTCGGGACTCTACCAAACAAGTATACAAACTCCAGAAACATCCATGGTGGAGCACCTGCAGTGCCCCCAAACACCAGAATTCCAACTCTGGCACAGTCGACTGGGACACCCTGGTTCTGTTATGATGTACCGCATCATAAAGAACTCCAAGGGCATTGACCTGAAGAACCTGAAGATTCTTCAAAAAGGCAAATTCCTATGTCCACCCTGTTACAAGGGTAAACTGATCACGAAACCCTCTCCACTGAAAGTGGATGTGGAGTCCCCCAGTTTTCTGGAAAGAATCCACGGAGACATTTGTGGGCCGATTCACCCATCAAGTGGCCCGTTCAGGTACTTTATGGTCCTGATAGACGCATCTACTAAGTGGTCATATGTGTGCCTACTGTCCACCCGTAACCTAGCACTATCTAAGCTTTTAGCTCAGATAATCAAGTTGCGGGCCCACTTCCCCGACCACCAGATAAAGAAACTTCGTCTGGACAATGCGGGGGAGTTTACGTCACAAGTTTTTCTAGACTATTGCCAAGCTCAGGGAATTGACGTCGAACATCCTGTAGCGCATGTTCACACCCAAAATGGGTTAGCAGAATCTCTAATTAAGAGACTGCAATGGATCGCTCGTCCATTATTACTTCAATCCCAGATGACAGTGAATGCGTGGGGTCATGCAATTTTGCATGCTGCATCTTTAATAAAATTAAGACCCTCTGGAGGTCAGTCATCTTCTCCAATGCAACTAGCACTTGGAGCCCCACCAATTGTCTCACATTTGAGAATATTTGGTTGTGCAGTATACGTCCCCATAGCACCACCACAAAGGACAAAGATGGGTCCACAACGTCGCCTAGGCATTTATGTTGGGTTTGACACCCCCTCCATAATTAGATTCCTAGAACCCCTTACGGGAGACGTCTTTAAGGCACGTCTAGAAGACTGTGAATTCGATGAAACATCGTTTCCAAGACTAGGCTCACAGACAAAGAAGCCCGAAGCTTCAGAAAGTATCACTTGGGATACAAAGACTTTATGTCACTTTGATCCGCCAACAAGCCAGTGTGAGGAGGAGGTCCTGAAGATTCTCCACATCCAAAACACTGTCCATCTCTTGCCGGACAAATTTACTGACAACCAGAAGATTGTCAAATCACACGTCCCTGCCGCTAACACTCCAGCTAGGATTGACATACCGCAAAATGGATGCAATCCGCCTGCAGCAGCAATGGTTGGACCTCTCAAAAAGAGAGGACAACCACCAGGATCCAAGGACCAAGTCCCTCGAAAGAGTAGGACCCTTGGCAATGGTAAACAAATACCACCACATGATACTAATATAAGCACTGCTACCCCATCTCTCCCAAACTCTCATGAAGAGGAAAAACCGGGAGAAAATGAAGTATCGATACACTATGTACGAACTGGGGAGTATTGGGACAAAAAAAGCACAACAATAGATGACACATTTGCGTGTAATATTGCCATCAACGTCGCGTACTGCGACGATGATATTGAACCACGCTCTCTGACAGAATGTCAAAGCAGAGATGATTGGCCAAAGTGGAAAGCGACAATAGGAGTGGAGTTGGATTCACTCACCAAACGCAAGGTCTTCGGACCCATAGTCCAGACACCAAAAGGTGTAAAACCTGTGAGTTATAAATGGGTATTTGTTAGAAAACGAAATGAACAGAATGAGATCGTACGCTACAAAGCAAGGCTTGTAGCGCATGGTTTTACCCAACGTCCTGGGGTGGATTTTGAAGCCACATACTCCCCGGTCATGGACGCGATCACCTTCTGATTCCTCATTGGCTTAACAGCACAAGAGGGTTTAGATATGCAACTCATGGACGTGGTTACTGCATACCTATATGGCAACCTAGACCGAGACATCTATATGAGATTGCCTGACGGTTATTCTTTGCCTGCAGCACTAAAAGAGAGAGAACATGACATCTACTCAGTGAAACTGCAAAGATCATTATATGGTCTAAAACAATCCGGAAGGATGTGGTATAACAGACTGAGCGATTTCCTTGCACAGCAAGGATTTAAAAACGACCCAGACTGTCCTTGCATCTTTATAAGAGCAAAGGCAACAGGATTTGTAATTATAGCCGTCTATGTAGACGACTTAAACCTCATCGGATCTTCTGAAGAGATCGCAAAGATTTCTAGAAGCCTGACAGAAACCTTCGAGATGAAAGACCTCGGAAAATCAAAATTCTGTTTAGGTCTTCAGATAGAGCACTTAAAGATGGGATCCTGTTACACTAGTCAACTTACACATCGAACTTATTGAAAAAGTTTCAGATGGATAAGTGCCACCCCCTCAGCACTCCGATGGTCGTCAGATCATTGGATGTACACAAAGACCCCTTCCGGCCGCTGGAAGAGGGGGAGGAAGTACTAGGCCCCGAAGTGCCTTATTTAAGTGCTATCGGTGCACTCCTTTACTTGGCTAACTGCACTCGCCCTGACATAGCATTTTCAGTAAACTTACTAGCCAGATATAGTGCTGCACCTACACAGCGGCACTGGGCCGGAGTTAAGCATCTTCTGCGCTACCTCCAAGGGTCCATAGACTTAGGTCTATTCTACAGGAAAGGGGCATCAACTGGTTTAGTTGGTTATGCTGATGCATGTTACATGTCCGATCCTCATACAGAGAAGTCTCAGACCGGATACATGTTCACATATGGTGGCACTGCCATATCCTGGAGATCTGTGAAGCAGACCATGACGACAGTCTCATCCACTCACTCAGAGTTCCTAGCGATCTTCGAAGCAAGCAAGGAATGCTTCTGGCTACGCTCGGTGATCCAGCACATCCTCACATCCACCGGCCTGACGACCGGCGTTCTTGCACCTACTACACTCCATGAAGACAATGCAGCATGTATAGCCCAGCTACAGGACGGCTACATCAAAGGTGACAAGACGAAGCATATCTCCTCCAAGTTCTTCTGGACGCACGACCTTCAGAAGCAAAAGCAGATTGAGGTACAGAAGATCCAATCATGTAATAACTTGGCGGATTTGCTTACCAAATCCCTGCCTACTAGTATCTTTGAGAAACTTGTATATGGGATTTGTAATGCCCTACAAGCTACTACACAAGTACTAGAGGGGGGTGAATAGTACTTTAAAAATAACAAGGAGTATAATTCCAAATTATAGTGCAAACAACTACCAAATCAATTTGCGGAAGCTTAAATTGAATGACAACAACAAAATTAACAATGCTAACAAATGATGTTAATGGGTTCGGATCCACCCAAGTCTCCCCGACTTGTTCCCGGTGATCCTACGTCCCAACCACCCGGATCCCCTCCGGATACTTAGGTTAGAAACCCTAACCCAAGATTTCCACTATGAATATCTTGTGAAAAAAAAACCTTCACAAGATCAAATCATACATGCAATGGCAATAGTGAATCCCACAACCCGGGATCACAACCTTCTCTCACAACCGAGAGAATCAACAAGCAATATAAATGAGTTTATAATGAAATAAACAATCTTACCACAAAAATCCTATACCTTGAGTTTTTCTTACCCAAATAGGTGAAAGGAATGATTTGAGGAAGATGAAGTCACCAAGACCTAGCACCAAGGAAATGACCGGCAATAGGTGCCTAGGAGAGATTTGGAGACTTGATTCAAGCTAGAGCTTGAAGGGCTCACCAAGAACAAGCTTCTCTCAAGATGGATTCTAGATCTAGAATGTGAGAGAATGGGTTTCTTGTGAGGAAGAGAGCTTTGGAAATGAGTGAGAATGGCTATCTCTTTTGATCTCAATGAATCTCTTAATGGCAGCTCTAACCTAGATAGAAATGACCTAGGTTCGTATTTATAGGGTCCCATAAAAACAAGTTAGGTCAATTTCCAACGGATAGAAATCTGAGGAAACTAGTCGGTCAAAGAACAACCACTGACCGACTAGTTCATCAACTAGTCGGTCAGTCAATCAACATGGACCGACTAAAAGAGGAACTGAGAAGAGATAGAATTTCAGACCTAGAAATCTAGTCGGTCCAAGAAGACTTTCTGACCGACTAGTTTCACAACTAGTCGGTCAGTCAGTGAACGTAGACCAACTAAGAGGCAAAGTGAAATAGTCTGAATACAAATTGACTTAGTCGGTCCAAGAACAAAAGTTGACCGACTAGATTGTTAACTAGTCGGTCACCAAACGTTCTTAGACCGACTAACGATAAACAGTAGCTTAGGAGAAATTTAGTATGAACAGTAAGTCACAACTAGTCGGTCAAAGAAGCATCACTGACCGACTAGTTCACAAACTAGTCGGTCGGTGAGTCAACGTAGACCGACTAACTGTAAACAGTAAAGTCCAAGAAATTAAGGAATCAAACTAGTCGGTCCAAGAAGCTCTGCTGACCGACTAGATCACCATCTAGTCGGTCAGTACTTCTTCTTGTACCAACTAACATGCACATACAAGTCCGAATCGAAGCGCGACGCTTCGAGGAAGTTAGAATGAACTTGTACAAAGATCCTAGAGCTACGACATGAGCGTTATGAAGATAGAAACGTAAGATATACTCAAGGCTTAACATTCTATAGATCGAAGCTTAAAAGACTATAAATAAAACCTTAATAAACGGTCTTCGAGAGCTTCGATTAAATCTTCGTGACTTCCAAAATGGCGCAAGAGCTTCAACGAAGCTTTAGGCATGAATACGAGCTTTGAGAAGTGTTGAGATGTCGCTTTGAATGTTCTCGTGAATTTGGCGACGATCTCCAATACTGCGCTCACAAATTGTTAGTTCATGGATTATTTATGTTTGCTCATCATCAAAACCAAATCCGGGGAGTCCAATATTCAACAGGATTGGGATGAGGAGAGTGAGTAAATGTAAACTGGGTCAGGATGAGAGAACTATGAACTCATAGATACATATGAGACTGATGTATAGATTCATAGGAAATCTGCAAGCCTGAAGCTTGGTCAGATAAGAGGGAGTCAACTGCAGAGTTGTACTCTTTTCCCTTGGCTACAGGTTTTTTCCACTGGGTTTTCCGTAGTCAAGGTTTTGACGAGGCAACCTCGTTGACTCTGGATCCTGAAGTATCCACCCCTAGACACATCCATAAAACAGGGGAAGTTATAGGTTAACTGTTCTTTCTTTAACAAGGCAGTTACCCTAACTCGGATACTGAAGAATCCACCTCTTATTCAATGTTGGTTGGATAAGGGGAAGTGTTATGAATAGGCCCATGAGGCCCATTGGGTATCCAAGCCCACTATTGAAAGCTATATATATGAGGGTAGGGGGCTCTTCCCCTCTACACCTATTTCCCTAATATTTCCCTTCATAACAAGTACATCATTTTCAGCTCAAGGAAAGTACATGCATACTTTGAATCTGCAAACCGATTCATACTTTGATTATGCAAACCGATTCATACTTTGATTCTTGAAACAGAGTACTACTTTGATTATGCAAACAAATGCATACTTTGATGCTTGAAACAGATTCATGCTTTGATTCTGCAAACAGATTCATGCTTTGGTTCTGCAAACAGATTCATGCTATGATTCTTGAAATAGATTACTACTTTGATCCTGCACACGTATTCATAATTTGATTATGCAAATAGATTCATACGTTGATACTTGAAACAAATGCATACTTGATTCTGTAAACATGTACACACTTTGATTCTGGAAACTAATGCATGCTTTGCTTCTTGAAACAGATTCATACTTTAATTAGGCAAACAGATTCATACTTTGATTCTTGAAACAGATTCCTACTTTGATTCTACAAACAGATTCCTACTTTGATTCTACAAACTGTAACACACTTTGATTATGGAAACAGATTCACAATTTGGTCCAAACTTTTTTAAAATAGTGCACATTTTTATGCTATATATTCTTAAGATGATGATATGCACTGCTTATCATAATTTGGTATAATTTCTATTTTTGCAAGTTCTACGTGATGTCAAGGCAACTTAAGGATCATCAAAACTTTGCTTGCAACCGTTGCATCCATTTACAATGAAGCGATTGGATCTTCTTCATGAGAATATCAGAATTAGACAATGCCCTCATCCTTGATTAAACAATGCTTAAAAGGCTGTCATCATCCTTAATTACACAATGCGAGGTAAATTATTAGCAGCATTGTATAAGAAAGGATGACTGCATCATTTTCAGCTCGAAGCAAATTTATGCACACCTTAAATCTGCAAACAGATTCATACTTTGATTATCCAAACAGATTCGTACTTTGATTTTTGAAACAGATTACTACTTTGATTATGCAAGCAAATTCATACTTTTATGCTTGAAACAAATTTATACTTTGATTCTACAGACAGATTCATATTTTGATTATGCAAACATATTCATAATTTGATTCTTGAAATAGATCACTTCTTTGGTTTTGCAAACAGATTTCTACTATGATTATGCAAACAGATTCATACTTTGGTGTTTGAAACAGATTCATACTTTGATTCTCAAAACAGATACCCACTTTGAATTTGAAAACAAATGCATGCTTTGCTTCTTGAACCAGTTTCATACTTTGACTCTGCAAACAGATTCATAATTTGATTTTTGAAACATGCTACTACTTTGATTTTGCAAACAAATTTTTATTTTGATAATGCAAACAGATTCATACTTTGATGCTTGAAACAAACTCATGCTTTGATTCTGCAAACTGATATACACTTTGATTTTGAAAATATATGCATGCCTTGCTTCTTGAAACAGATTCATAATTTGACTCTACAAGCAGATTCATAATTTGATTCTTGAAACAGATTTCTACTTTGATTTTGCAAACAATTCCTTCTTTGATTATGCAAACAGATTCATATTTTGATGCTTAAAACATATTCATACTTTAATTTTGCAAACAAATACACACTATGATTCTGGAAACATATGCATGCTTTGCATCTTGAAACAAATTCATACTTCGACTCTACAAACAGATTCATAATTACATACATGAATTTGTTGAAAAATTTGTTTGTTCCAGAGGTTTGTACAATGCCAAACTGCATATATAATGCACTGTAATGCCCCGATCTCCAGAATACCCGAAACTTTTAAAAAAAATTCCAAGTATCCCCAAGAGTGAGGGTGATGAGAGCGAAAAATAGGGAGTAAGGAGAAACAGAACATGCAGGTCACTGCGCACATGTTGGGATAGTACAAGTGAATCTCTATAAACATACCCAAAAACAACCTCATAGTAACATAGAACAACAACAACAAATCATATATAACAACTTCCATTATGTACATAGTCCAGATGCGTCGCTACACAAACACCACCACTCTCCATCTCCCAAAACAACCCAGTCACAATACAAACTACAGCTCTCACCAAAGGCTACCCCTGAAACCCAATTACAAGTCACCACCAACCATACCGCCCCTGCTACCTGAAAAATAGGAGGAGCACGTCAAAGCATGTCCCAGTAGGAACCAACTTGGATTTGAAACACCGTTTTGATGTTATCAACTAATAATCCAAGCATGAGAAATAAGGCACGTAAACTAAGTAATGTAACGGAAAGTAATCTGCCAGGTAAGGGATCATACATGCGTTCCAATGTCGAGCTACTGCAAGGAAAGGGTTAGCACGAATAACAATACAAGTATTCATACAAATATAATCTAAAAGGGGAATCACAAGAGTCAGAAGTATACACAGTATCACAAGTAAACCAAGTAAGGGAAAAAGGGAAGTGCTGCCAGCAGAAGGAGTAACATGTAAAATTCTTATTTTATTATTTTATAATTGAATTAATTGGAAACTCGGGTAAACTGTGTGATACCAGGACCTGGACCTCATCCCAAATTTGGGGTGAATATAGCACATGACGCAGTGGACACGGGTACTGTACGCCGGGCCTCTCAGCTCCCCCGTCCCTGGCAGGAGTGAGACCTCCTATAATAACACAACCGACATATGTCCCCTCCACTCCCGGTAAAGGCGAGTGGGAATAAGTATCACACATCACATATCTTTTCCCCAACTTCTCAGTCCAGACCTCATATCCACTATTTACTAGAATTCCCCCCAAACCCCAGTTTTGGTAGCTCACCCTCCTTAGAAAGGAATGAGACATTCAAGAGTTTTATTTTATCATTTTAGTAATGAAGGAGTCATGTTGCATGACATCACATTCCACGTTCATACCAATATGGGTCATGCACCGAAGTGACATGCCCTCCATCGTAATCACATCACATATCAACATGGCCATGCATGGCATGCTCCCAACATCACATGTTTATATCTTATCACACATCATAACCATAGAATTGAGTATTTCTCACATTTCTGGCATTTGCCTTCACTTAGGCATTTTCACAAACACATGATATGCATCATGTTCCACATCGCAATCACATTAGCAATTTAATAGCATATTACACCAATCAAACTTTCTTTGATGTAATAATAACAAGTACGGACAATATGAGTAAAATTGGCAACTACGCATAATTTAACATCCCTTAGAAATGGCTCAACTTGCAAGAATTTGTAAACAGGCAAAATAAATGTCCATATATAATCAGTTTTACTTGAGAATTTGACAAAACTTTCTAAATAAAAGTTGTAGATACGGGAGTTTTAGATTCACAGATAAAATTTCATGCACAAATATTAAGTAGGTGATTCATGGTGAATTGTTTGATGAAACCTGTTCAGTCTGTTTTTCAGAAAGACTTAGGGTCTGTAAAGATTGCTGTTTTTGAGCCTGTTTCAGTCAGAATTTCGAAACATATGCACTGTGATGAATTTTTCGGAAAACTTGTTAATTTTACAACGAGACCAAGAACATAAAATTACATTGTGTGTGCAGGTAATGAGGTCCATTTTACTAAACTGTGTCAAGACTGAAGATCAAACTGACATGTTGTAAAGATGGAATTTTTATTCCTAATTTCTGAATTGAACATATGTCAAATTTTATATTATTTTGGGGTATAACTTCAAGATATACAAGTATATAACTTTTTCGAAACATAATTCAAGCTACAGCAACCGTAATTGAAGTAACAATAGACATCAGAATTTCAGAATTTCAAAGGAGGTGGTTTTGCTTAGAATTTCAAGGGGAAATTTGTGAAATTGAGCCATAGCATATAAATTTAACTATCCTTATCACATATTGAGTAAAACATGCCATAAAAACTTGATAGCAAGAACCAATTATTAGGATTCCAAATCTAAGAAGATCCCTACATCAAAAGCTTGATTTCTTCTCTCCTTCTCTTTCTCTTCATTCCATCTTCTTTCTCCTTGAAGCAACCTAAGCCTTCTTGACTTTTGGGGGAGAGAATTAGGGTTTTTATTTGATGAAGAAGGGGGAAAAGAGGAGAGGGGTGGCCGGCCAAGTTGGGTGTAAGAAAAAGAAAAGAAAAATGAAAAGGGAAGAGAAAAGAAAAGTGAAGAAGAAAGGAGAACTTTCTCCAAAAATATCTACAACTAGAACTTCCTTAGGATAAGCATGCAACATGCTAAATGACCAAAATACCCTCCCAAACATACCCCTCAACTTTCACTTATTTACAAGTTTGCCATTACTTTATGTACACACCACTTTACTATGTACACACACCTCCTATAGCCCAAATGACCATTTTCCCCTCACCTTTCTAAAAATTTACAAGGGTTGCCATTAACCCCTAACCCCCTTTTACACTAGCATGGCTCTCCCTACACACATCCATGCACATCCATGCATGCATACATGCATTACACACGCACGTCTAATATATACACGTTATATAAAACACACGACGTCATTCGCACTTCTCCCGCCTTCACATTTCGCATTCTCTTCTCTTAGCCACGCATTACGGCCCAATCCCCCTTGTACTAAGTTACATATATCACTATCCACGTTTATTTCATTCCTACGTATGCATCGTAGGTAGAAATACCACGTGTATATAATAGAATACACATATATTTCACAACAGGGCATGACATGCACAAATTTGTTTGATCCAACAATTCTGGGGAATACTTTGATGGAAATTTTTTGGTTCTTGTTCTGAAAACCACACTTGTTCCACACTTGTTTTAGTTAAGCTGCATCAAATGTTGGTATCATATCTGGAGTTATGTTTTCACACTTGTTTCAATTAAGCTGCATTATACACGTTGATCTTTTATGGAGCCCTCAAGTACATGTAACATGTAACTTTCTTATGCATGACTTATGATAGCTTAAATATGTTGTTAGCATGCACAGCTTCAATATTATGCACGACTCCATTGCCACTTTATCAAGTTCTTGAAATGAATCAAGTCCACTTGCAGCTTCTTCTTCTTCATGTATCAATGTATCAGCATATTCTGGCTATTGTGTCTATGTATCAATGTATCAAGTCCGGTTAGATCTTAAATGTATGCTTACAACTATCACATAGAAAAAGAACAAGAGATTTGTGATTACATCAACGTAAAGTTATGCCAATGTATATTGATAACAACTATGTGGCTATGTATCAAATGCTGGCAATATCAATGTCAAGTTCTGTCTATGTATATTTTCTGCAAATGTATGATGTCTTTATGTATGAATCAGAAATTTTGGAATATGAATTTATCAAATTTTCTGTCAATATATGTTAAGTCAATGTTGTATGAAAGATGAGAGACAATGATCACAACACAAACAAATGTAATTTATTCTGGTTTGCCCTCCTTGGGCTACGTCCAGTCCCCAAACTCTGTTGAGATTGAATCCACTAACATGCCTCAATAATCGATGGCGTCCAACCAATAACAAGAGCCATTTCTCCAATAAGTGGTATTCCAATACAAATTAACTTCTTCTTAAATAGGACTTCACCGTACATGTTTTTGCACAAACAACGATTACAACAACCAAGAATTCTTACCATCATACCCTTGTGTGGATTTTACAAACATTTCTCTTGATAGAGATGTTACATCCTTTCCTATAGCGAAAAGGTTGAAGCCTGATGTGTATTACGAGGCGATGGAAAAAATTTAATCTCAAAGAAAATAAATATTGAAACAAAAAAACCAAAGAAACTATAACTTGTGTTGTCAAATGAGAAAAGATTAAGCTTGAGAGAGTCACAAATTAGCAAGAGAATCAATGGCTTAAAAGCTTTTGAAAGAATGAAAGCTATTGCCTCGAAAATCTTAGAGAGAGCTTATAAAATGCTTGAAAAAATTAGATTATTTGCTCAAAAACTCTTACAAAGCACGCAACAATCTCCGCATAAAGAGGGATAAAAATCGTTGAAAACAATTCCCAAAATCACCCCTCCAACGGTTAAATCGACAACTCTTCGAAAATCGCAGAGTTGTGTTGAATTGGTTTATTGGGCAACAGTAGTCGACTCCTGTTCAAATGGTAATCAACTCCCGAAATAACTATATTTGGCTATTTTAAGGGCTGGACAGAGAATACCCAATATTTTTCAATAGAATGTAGTCGACTCCTATACAAATGGTAGTCGACTCCTTTTCATATATATGGAAAAATATCTTAAAATAGTACTAAAATCAATCTAATTCTTTTCAAAATGTTTTCAAAATATTTTTAGGAAGTTTAAAACAATATCTAAGTGTGTATGTAAGCTTCAACTAAATAGACTTAACATTCTATGACAAGTTTAAAGCTTCAACTAAATAGACTTAACATTCTATGATAAGTTTATTAGAGATAACACACTATTCACACTTTCTTTTGGAGTCTTGGTGTCTTCATTTGGCTTGACCAACTTGTCTTGAAGTCTTGCACCTCCTTGAGTCCTTGACTTGATCTTTCGATCTTCAATATGAGTTCCAATTATCTTGACTCTTCATTATTAAGTTTTAGATTCGAATCATCAATTTTAGCAAGCTTGAATAAATTCCATGACTTTGTTGACTTGATTTCATACACTCACAAATCTTCATAACCAACTTATTAGAAACATTAATTGTTTGCTTATCATCAAAACTAACCTTGTGGTAATGTAATAACCAACACTTTGTTCAAATAAGATTATTTTTCCTATTTCTTTTTTAATGACATCCAAAAAAAATTTCTGTTTAAGAAAACTACCACAAATTTTTTCTAACGTTTATTAATATTATCATATATTATTAATACTATATAATTAAACTATCATATACTTTTAAATATTTGATAAAAGCCAAGAAAAATAATTATTAAAAAAAATTATTAGTAGGTAACTGTTATGAACGAGAAACAGATTTGGAGAAGGGTTGAGGCTAGGAAATCCCTAGCCTCCTTTATATAGTATTCATAATGGGTACTCATGTGGGTGGATACCCAATAGGCCCAATGGGTCCTATTCATAACACTTCCCCTTATCCAACCAACGTGGTATACTCGACTTTATGAATATTGAATGATTCATTAGTACTACTGAGTATCTTAAAGGGTGGATACTTCTGGATCCAAGTTAAGGGTAACTGCCTCGTTAAAAACTCTTAGCTATGGAAAACCATGTGGGAAAAACCGATAGCGAAGGGAAAAGAGTACAGCACTCCATAACTTCCCCTGATTTGGGGATGTGTCGAGGGGTGGATACTTCTGGATCCAGAGTCAATATGGTTGCCTCATTAAAACCTTGACTATGGAAAACCCAGTGGGAAAAACCACTAGCCAAGGAAAAAGAGTACAACTTTACAGTTGACTCCTCCTAATCTGATCAAGCTTCAAGCTTGCAGATCTCCTATATATCTATACATTTATCTCCTATGCGTCTATACATCCATCTCATCTGCAACATTCCGAAAGCAAAAGTAAAGTACAAGCATCACTCATCTATACAAGTTTCACTCATATAAGGCATTAGCTGAAACTAAAGGAGTGCTAGCAAACTTGGTAGACAGCTCCACGTCTCAATCGTCATTGTCTGCGAGGTACTCCAGGACCTGGCATTGTATGTTCTTGAACTGCTCCTTGGGTGATGGGCTTCTCGGAATGGTGGAAGGATGTAGACTTGGAAGGATTCTGTGTAGATCTTCAGGAGGTGGACGTCCCTTTTATGCCATTCATCACGATGATCTCTAACCTGCATATGCAAATACATTTAACATAGAGGATTTTTCCTCGACCCTTGGAGATAGCGCAGAAGCTACATATCTCTGGTCCAGTGGCGCGCTGGGGGCACTGTACTGTACCTGGCTAATAGCTATACTGCAAACGCTCAAAAGAGACGCATGCAGTTGGCCAGGTAAAAGAGTGTTTCAAAGACACTTAAGGTACTTCTGGACCATATATATTCTTCCCCTCTTCCAGCTAACGGAAAGGGGTCTTTTAATGTATATCCATAAAACCGAATAGGTGTATTTGGTGGAGAATGAAATTAATGTTTCTTCATCAATCATCATTGTATGAAGTTTACATCTTCGGGATGATTAATTAACGTCATCTTCAAGATGATAGTTCATTTCCAGGATAATAGTTCATCTTCGGGATGATGGTTCATCTTCAGGATGATTAATGTTCTGTAAGCCTAGAATTTATGCCTAGCTAGGGCTTTCATATCATATCATATCTGATAGATAGGCTTTAACAGATATTTCGGTAATTTCTCTTCAGGAGATCCGATAATATTTTGAGTTATTAAAAATAATCTCAATTCTTTTAATTTGCTCTCTTAAGAACAATACTGTTTTTAAGAGGTGCAAACAACAACCTTTTAGTATGAGTGTAATACCCTACCAGCTACTGCACAAGTACTAGAGGGGGGGTGAATAGTACTTTAAAATAATAAGGCGTATAATTCCAAATTAAATTGCACACAACTACCAAATCAATTTGCGGAAGCTTAAATTGAATGACGACAACGAAATTAACAATGCTAACAAACGATGTTAATGGGTTCGGATCCACCCAAGTCTCCCCGACTTGTTCCCGGTGATCCTACGTCCCAACCACCCGGATCCCTTCCGGATACTTGAGTTAGAAACCCTAACTCAAGATTTCCACTATGAATATCTTGTGAAAAGAACCTTCACAAGATCAAATCATACATGCAATAGCAAACGTGAATCCCACAACCCGGGATCACAACCTTCTCTCACAACCGAGAGAATCACAAAGCAATATTAAAGAGTTTAATATGAAATAAATACTCTTACCACAAAATCCTATACCTTGAGTTTTTCTTACCCAATAGGTGGAATGAAGGATTTGAGGAAGATGAAGTTACCAAACCCTAGCACCAAGGAAATGAGCAGCAATGGGTGCCTAGGGAAGATTTGGAAACTTGAATCAAGCAATAGCTTGAAGAGCTCACCAAGAACAAGCTTCTCTCTAGATCTAGAAATGAGAGAGAATGGGTTTCTTGTGAGGAAGAGAGCTTTAGATTTGAGGGAGAATAGCTATCTCTTTAGAACTCAATGAATCTCTTAATGGCAGCTCTATTGAAGATAGAAATGACCTAGGTTCGTATTTATAGGGTCCCATAAAAACAAGTTAGGTCAATCTCCAACGGAAAGAAATCTGTGAGAATTAGTCGGTCAAAGAACACTCACTGACCGACTAGTTCATCAACTAGTCGGTCAGTCACAAAGCATGGACCGACTAAGAGCAGATCTGAGAAGAGATAGAATTTCAGACCTAGAAAACTAGTCGGTCCAAGAACACTGTCTGACCGACTAGTTTCACAACTAGTCGGTCATCCAATGAACGTAGACCGACTAAGAGGCAAAACAACATAGTCTGAAGGCAAGTTGACTTAGTCGGTCCAAGAACAAAAGTTGACCGACTAGATTGTCAACTAGTCGGTCATCAAACGTTCTTAGACCGACTAACGGTAAACAGTAGCTTAGGAGAATTTTAGAGTGAACAGTAAGTCTCAACTAGTCGGTCAAAGAAGCATCACTGACCGACTAGTTCACAAACTAGTCGGTCGGTGAGTCAACGTAGACCGACTAACTGTAAACAGTAAAGTCCAAGAATTTAAGGAATCAAACTAGTCGGTCCAAGAACAGTTGCCGACCGACTAGATCACCATCTAGTCGGTCAGTACTTGTTCTTGTACCAACTAACATGCACAACAAAGTCCGAATCGAAGCGCGACGCTTCGAGGAAGTTAGAATGAACTTGTGCAAGGATCCTAGAGCTACGAAATGAGCGTAATGAAGATATAGACGTAAGATATACTCAAGGCTTAACATTCTATCAATCGAAACTAAAAGACTATAAATAAAACCTTAATAAACGGTCTTCGATAGCTTCGATTGAATCTTCATATTTTCCAAAGCGTCGCAAGAGCTTCAACGAAGCTTTAGGCATGAAAATGAGCTTTGGAAAGTGTTGAGATGTCGCTTTGAATGTTCACGTGAAATTGGCGACGATCTCCAATACTGCGCTCACAAATTGTTAGTTCATGAATTATTTATGTTTGCTCATCATCCAAAACCAAATCCGGGGAGTCCAATATTCAACATTCTCCCCCTTTTTGGTGATGAAAAACCAACATAAATAATAATCAAAGATAATAATTCAAATGTAAAATACTTACTCCCCCCGCATTGATGACACGTTAATTCCAAAATGAATATAAATAAATTGCATCAAGCAGACGAGTAAGATAAATAAAATGAATTGATTTTTGAAATATCGGATTTTGAAAATCCTTATATGTATCTTAACTCCCCCTGAATCTAACATATCAAACTAGATTCTTGGAAATTGAGTTAAATTTTCATTTGCGCTATTTTATTATCATTATCTCTCCCCCTTTGGCATTATCCCAAAAAAAATGGGGGGCATACAACGACAACAACTAGGAAATGTAAAATCCAACATCGGGAGTCGTAGACAAAGACAACGGACCAACTTGACACCAAGGGAAAAATGTGGAAATCAAAACAAGGTGTGCCAAATTTTCCATTATCAATAAAAAATCAACGATAATCAAAATCATCAAAAATAATATTTGGTAATTTTTTTTTTCATTTATTGAATAATGAAACATACTCTCCAATATTCAATATTTCTTGGTTAATTTTGTGCATGGAAAACAATTCTATATGAATATAGAAATATAATCTATTTAACCAAGTTTGCATGCTACGAGCGACGAATTCACATTTCATATACATTCAACGAATATTAAAATGTGCACGACGAATTAAGATAAAGACAACGACGATGTATATATATAAATGATAACATCAAGAGTACATCCAAGAAGATATCAATACATCAAAATACAACATACCCATCAAGAAGAAATACATCATCATCATCATCCTCATCAAAATAAATACTACAACAATGACACCATCCAAAATACATCAAAACATCACAACCCTCATACTCTATCCTAACCCAAAATACTCTCGCTAAGATATATCATCCAAAGCGTATATGGAGAGTCCTCGGAACAACGATCACGAGGAGGAGGCTGGATCTGCAGCGTCCGTGGGTCCAGTCGACGGAGTGGACTCAGGATCTGCAGGGAGTAGAGGTGTCTCAACAGATGGAATCGTCGGGGCAGGAGTGGAGATCTCAGCAACAGGCTCAACAGCAGCATGGGTCTCGACAGAAGCAGCAGCAGCAGATACATGAGCAGGCTCGGAAACTGGGTCAGCAGCAGGCTCAGACGACTGAAGTGCTGAAGCAGAAGGCTCTGGAACACCAGAAGTGGTGCCAACTCCAGGAGCAGAAGTGGTAGCACCAGCAACAGCAGCAGCAGTGGCCTCATCGCCACGGGCAAAAGAAGTAGCAAGCTCATCAAGCACCTCATCGTCCATCTCCTCGGCCTCAGACACCGAAGGAGGAAGCTCAATCCCCATCATACGAGCCATACGGCAGACTACCTCCTCAGTACGAGCCAAACGGGAGTCGTGCTGACGAAGTAGGCGTACGACATCGTCCAAAGTAGCAGGGGAAGACGAGGCTGCAGCAGCTGACGGAGTAGACTGAGAAGCAGATGCGGTAGACCTCTGCACGTGACGAAGAGCCGCTAGAGATTTCTTCACGGCCGTCGCGTTCAGAGGCGTACCCAAAGGACGCTCATCGTCAGGAGGGAGGGGAACTCGAAAATGACGGAATACGAGGGTCAACAAGCAGGGGTATGGAATGTGCGCAGACTTATTGGTCTTGCGTATACACTCGAAAGAATCCATCTTATCGAGTATCACGCGAGCCCAATTTATCTCGCACCCCAAGAAAAGAGCGTATATGAGCTTCAAAAACGGCTGAGAGTGGAGTGAAGAGGATCCATACTTAGGGAGGAGACACGACTTCAAAATCAGGTTAAGAACCCACGCATTCGGCTTAAAAGACTTCGATGGAACACCAATGAATGCAGAGGGGATAACCTGGAAAATCTCAGAAAGAATAGACTGATCCAAGGAAGAAATGTCGTCTACGGAAATGTCCGAAGGGAGGAGACCACACGACGCACAACCAAGGATCTCCCCCAAGATTTCTGCCGTGAGAACTATAGGAGTTCCCAAGACAGTCGTCTCAATGGAGTGACTGGCGTCGTACTGGCCTCGAATACGGTTGGCATAGAACAATTTCACGAGGCGAGGGTACGGTTTGGGATTGGCCTTGGGGTCGTATCGGAGATAGTCTAGAAGGCCACTATAAGACAGAAGATCAGCAAGGCCGAGAAAATCAGAGAACTGAACGTAATGCTCCAACAACAGTGGACAGTGTTCTATACGGTTGTACGCGGCGAGACACTGAGGGTCATCGCGGCACAACGATATGTCTACACCGCCAACTGGCATAGGAGCTTTACCCTTGGCCTTACGGGTCTTCGGAGGTGGGGTAGGTTCCCTAGTAGGCTCATCATCTGGAATAAAATCAGTATCGGAATCGGGAGGAGTTGCCGGAGTGTGAAGAATAGGCTTTTTGGTCTTGGATTTACGGGGTTTAACTATGGCAGTCCTAGGCTTCTTAGGAGGAGGCGAAGATGGAGAGCCTTGGGTAGACTTGGCACGACGCTTAGGCTTCGGGGGATTCCTAGGGTCGGAAGGCCCTACGGTCATAGGAGAAGCCCCGGAAGAGGCGATCGGAATACGAGTCTTAGCCATAGCACTACGAGCACAAGCAATCGAAGACTAGGTCACTAACAACCTAGAGATCACAAGCTAACAACCCTAGAGATCAAGAAAATTCGAAAATCACAAACCCTAGGTTAGAAATTGAAAACCTAGGATCTAGAGCTTGAAAACAAGGAGAGACAACCCTAGAATAGGAAATCGACCTAGGAGAGGGAGGGAGATACCTAGGGGGTGGAGTCGATGGCGGCGGACGGCGGCGATCGACGGAGAAACGGCCGGAAGACGAAGGGTTTCGAGTTAAGGGTTTGGGGTTTTCGAGTTAGAGCTGAGAGGATAACCGACTAAAAATGAAATTAGTCGGATAAAAATGAGTATAAGTCGGTTGGAAGACGAAAAGACTCAACTGCCCTAACCCACTTAGTCGGTCACAGTTCAAGTACTGACCGACTAGATTACGATCTAGTCGGTCGGTCAATGAGCTTGAACCGACTAAGTCGAAACAGTAGCTCAGAGTGATTTTTAGGGCTGGATTTAGTCGGTCGCAGTATACTTACTGACCGACTAGTTTTCAATCTAGTCGGTCGGAAAGTGTACTATGACCGACTAACGAAAGAAAAAGATAGGAGATGGATATTTGCTTGATCTAGTCGGTCTGAGTTCATTTGCTGACCGACTAGATGAGTATCTAGTCGGTTGACAAGTGAACTGAAACCGACTAGAAGAGTCCAAAAACTGAAATTTGATTTCTCTTCACAAACCACTTGGATGAAACATCCTAACTCACTCATTAGTCATCTAAATTACCCCATAAAACGTCGAAATCTTAAGTACGACATTGAAATACGAATTCGATCATAAATTCAAATAAATCACATAAAATTCCCAAAAATTCAATTAATCTAGCATGAATGAAGTATCGCGAAATATATTAGCATGCAAGATGATTGAATTGAAATATGAATCCTATATTTCGGATTCACCCATAATCCCCAATTCTCGACGCAACCGCACAAAGGAGTCCTCCTTTAGGGGTTTCGTGAAAATATCGACGATTTGCTTTTGGGTTTCAACGTACACTAAAATGATGTCCTTTTTAGCAACATGATCATCTAAGAAATGGTGTCGGACATCTATGTGTTTCGATCGGGAATGGTGCACCGGATTCTTTGAAAGACAAATAGCACTTTGGTTATCCACCATGATAGGGCTAGTATCACAATGAATACCAAAATCCTTCAATGTGTGTCTCATCCAAAGAACCTGGGCACACGCGGCACCGGCGGCAATATATTCCGCCTCGGTGGTTGAAAGTGATACCGAATTTTGCTTCTTGGAAAACCAAGAGACAAGAGAATTTCCTAGAAAATGGCAAGTGCCACTAGTACTTTTCCTGTCGGATTTGCATCCCGCATAATCAGCGTCACTATATGAGACTAACTCATATGTGCTAGATCTCGGATAAAGTAATCCAAAATCTAATGTGTAACTTAGATAGCGAAAAATACGCTTTACCGCTACTAAGTGAGACTCCTTAGGTTGAGACTGATAACGAGCACATATACATACGGCAAACATAATATCGGGCCTACTTGCGGTAAGATAAAGCAAACTACCTATCATACCTCGATATAGACGAATGTCTACATCCTTACCGCCCGTATCCTTGTCAAGATGCGTAGTCGTGCTCATTGGAGTCTTTTTCCCGGAGGCATTCTCCATTCCAAATCGCTTTAGCAACTCCACCGTGTACTTCGTTTGGTGGATGAAGATTGCATCGTTCATTTGGCGAATTTGGAGACCTAAGAAATATTTGAGTTCGCCCATGTGGCTCATCTCAAATTGTTCCTTCATCACATTAGAAAACTCTTCGCAAAGAGCGAAGTTAGTAGCACCGAAAATGATATCATCAACATAAATTTGAACTAATAAAATATCATTATTCGCATGCTTAATAAAAAGTGTTGAATCGGCTTCGCCCATTTTAAAATTCAAATCCAAAAGAAAATTCTTTAGGCGATCATACCAAGCTCGAGGAGCTTGTCTCAAACCATAAAGAGCTTTCTTTAGTTTAAAAACGTGATTTGGAAATTTTTCATTTACGAAGCCCGGAGGTTGAGAAACGTAAACTTCCTCAACGACATCTCCGTTTAAAAATGCACTTTTAACATCCATTTGAAATAATTTAAAATTCTTATGGCATGCAAAAGACAAAAGTAATCTAATTGATTCTAATCTAGCTACCGGAGCGAAAGATTCTTCAAAATCGATACCTTCCTCTTGACGATAGCCTTGAGCTACTAACCGAGCTTTGTTCCGGACGACGACTTGGTTTTGGTCGGTTTTGTTCTTGAAGATCCACTTTGTCCCTATGACGGTGTGGTTCTTCGATGGCAATGGAACAAGCTCCCAAACTTCCTTCCTCTCGAATTGAATGAGCTCCTCCTCCATGGCTAAGATCCAAGCGCTATCTTCGCATGCTTCATTAATATTCTTTGGCTCTATCGATGAGGCAAAGGCACAATTTGCGAAGTGGTGAACTTGCGATCTCGTCTTGACACTATCATAGATATTGCCAATGACTTGCTCATGGGGATGGTCACGAACCGAATGAAGCCGTTTGGGAATACCTTGATCACTTGGAACATTCTCAACAACTTCATTGGTTGGTTTAGTCTCAATAGAATCAATAGAATCATTAGACTTAGAATTATCAAACGAATCACATAAAACATCCATAGAATCATTATCATTTGAAATTCTAGTTGGAACAAATCCTTCATTAAATGAGACATGAAGCGATTCCTCGATCGTTGAGGTTCGTTTGTTGAATATCCGGTAGGCTTTGCTACGCGTAGAATATCCAACAAAAATCCCCTCATCGGATCTCGGATCGAATTTGTCCAAACTACCATATGTGTTCTTAATAAAACATTTCGAACCAAAAACACGAAAATGTTTAACTTGAGGCAACCTACCAAACAACAATTCATAACAAGTTTGTTTAGTGCCGGGCCTCAAAAGTATTCTATTAAACACATAGCAAGCGGTGTGTACCGCTTCCGCCCAAAATTGATGGCCAAGTTGGCTATCATCAAGCATAGTGCGAGCACACTCCACTAGCGTCCTATTCTTTCTCTCAACTACACCATTTTGAGGAGGTGCACGAGGGAAAGAGAAGGTGTGAGTAATACCAACTTCATCACAAAATGTCTCAAAAGACTCATTCTCAAATTCACCTCCATGATCACTACGAATAGTGACAATGGTGGTTCTTAAGAGATTTTGTACTTTCTTAACAAAAATTGTGAAGTTTTCAAAAGCTTCATTTTTATTACACAATGAAAATACCCAAGTAAATCTTGAATAGTCATCTACGATGACAAGTCCATACCTTGCATTTCCTAAGGAAGCTACTCTAGTTGGCCCAAATAAATCTAGATGTAATAGCTCTAGTGGCCGTTTGGTAGAGATGCTTTTCTTAGGTTTAAATGAAGATTTAGGAAGCTTGCCGCGTTGACAACAATCACAAAAACTTTTCTTTTCAAAAACAAGCTTCGGAAAACCTTTAATAGAATTCAATTTTGAAAGCTTATATAGTGTTCCAAAGTTCACATGTCCAAAGCGTCGATGCCATAAGTGTTGTTCACTTGTGTTGGCAACGAGACATTGTTCATATGACTTAGGAAGATCCAAAATATAAATGTCTTTACGACGAGTTCCGGAAAATAATAATTTTTCATTATCCTTTCTTAAAATATGACACAATCCTTTCGCAAAGCTAACTTTGTAACCTTTGTCACAAAGTTGACTTATTGAAATAAGATTATGATTTAAACCACTAACAAGATAAACATCACTAATTAGGGGTTTAGAAGGGTTACCGACTTTACCAACACCTATGATGGTTCCGCTCTCGTTGCCTCCAAATACGACGCGGTTTCCATTCGCAATGGGAACCACTCCGGAGAGCAAACGAGCGTCACCCGTCATGTGTTTGGAGCACCCGCTATCGAGTATCCAATTCCCTTTGGAGCTAAATTTAAATTTGATGCTCCTTTTCTTTTTCTTTTCCTTGAGTACCTAAAGATAGACACTTTCATATCATGGTACCCAAGGTCATTGGGTCCAAGGGATTAGACCTTTGGAAGCCAAGTCCAAGTGGACTTAGACTTCCCCACATAATTCTTACTATGCACAACATCCGAAAAATAAGCATTCATGTACATTTGTTTTTCGTCCATGCTTGTGTCCTTTGGGCTCCAAATAGTGAAAATTTTGGGAGCCATCATCCTATTGGGTGCATGCATGCTACGTTGATTTCTACGTGATGCATGTTATGGATAGGCATATGGGACATGATGGAATGGTGCACGACGAGAATTATTCATATGATGAGGTGGGTGTACATGTGCATGTGTGGGAACACGTGCGTGAGGGTGTCTCACATGGTGTGCACGTGCCCGAGAATGTGTTGCATAAAAATCATCATATGCGTGAGATGGTGGAGTAGGACGTGTGTTCCTACGTGGCATGGTATTTGTGTACATATAAGCATGGCCCTTCTTTGGAGGTCCACCCATAGTGGGTTTCTTTCCAAAAGAGGGTGTGGACGAGGTGGAAGCACCATTAGTAGATGAACTACCAATAGAGTGTTTGCTACCACTCGTAGAGTCACCGGAAGTTGGCCTAACAAAGGTAGTGGCCGCTTTGGATGGATATCCCATCGTATACCCCAAACCAATGTGGTGATTGGCCGGAAGTAAGTCACTTAGGATTTTATCCAAATGGTCCTTACCTTTATTGAATCTATTGATTCGGCCTAATGTGTTCTCATAATTCTCTTTGAGAGAACGCATAGAAGTATCCAAAGCGGATATTTGCGATGTGAGCACATAAACACGAGATTTAAGATTCTCGTTCTCAATACTCAAAGTCGAGTTTTGAGAAGTTAAATCCGCTATCTCATGTTCTTCCGCATCCTCAATGCTAACATGTTCAAGTTTAGATTTGAGATTCACAATCTCATTTCTTAACTCTTCAACAACGGTGTCGTTGTTGGTGATGATATTCTTAGGCGATGTTTGAATGCTAGCTAGGTCATCTTTTACCTTAGTATATCTATTTACTAACTTAGTGTATTTTGACCAAAGTTGAGAGTTAGCATTTCTAAGATCATCCATCGTTACCTCATCGCTTTCGTCATTACTATCATCGGAAGAGGAGGATCCTTGATCGTTCTCCTCTCTTGCCATGAAGCACATATGTGCTTGCTCCACTTTCTCATCATCCGACTCTCCCTTGAGGAATCCTCGGAGTCGGTGAATGTTGCTCCGACAAGTCCTTTCTTGTACCCCTTTTTGTATTTCTTGGACTTATCGAATTTTGGCGCCTTCCACTTCTCCTTTTGTTTGTTGAGAGGACACTCCGCTTTCATGTGTCCTGGCTTATTGCACTTGAAACACAAAGGAGAGGAAGAGGCGTTAGAAGAACCAAATTTACCTTTGGTCTTGAAGTTACCTTTCCGGAAGAAACGGTTGAACTTCTTGGCCATGAGTGTCATGGACTCCAAGTCCAACTCGTTTTCCGAGTCTTCATCATCGGAAGATGTGGATGAAGCCGCCTTGAATGCAATCGCCTTTTTCTTAGGCGCATCTAGGTTCAAATATGACTTCATCTTTTCTTGTAGCTTCACCTTGCTATCTTTGCGTACCTCGTATGAAATCAAAGTACCCATTAGTTGAACTACGGTATATTTGTTCATGTATTACCTTCCTCGATGGCAAAGGTACGTTTTTCCCAAGAAGAGGGAAGTCCTTCAATAAGCTTTAAGCACTTCTCCTTTTGAGTGTAGATCTTGCCGAGGGCCTCTAACTCGTTTATTATGTCAACGAAGCGAGCGTAATATTCTTTCATCTTCTCGCCCTGTTGCATATGAAACATTTCGTAATCTTTGGTTACGACAACGAGTTTAGAGTCTCTTACCCGACTCGTCCCTTCATGTAGTATGAGGAGAGAGTTCCAAATTTGATATGCACTCTTACATGTGCATATCTTATTGAAGTCCTCGGGCTCCAATGCGCATTGCAAGGCGTTCATTGCCTTGGCATTGCTTACCTCCGCGGCGACCTCCGCGGTAGTCCATTTCTCAAAATCTTCTTCTTCAGGCTCGATGTACTCCTTCATTGTAGTCCTCCATAAAGATGCACTTCGGAGGAAGGTTTCCATCCGACATTTCCAGTACCCGTAGTTGGTACTGTTGAAGAATGGAGGCCTTGTAGAGGAATGTCCTTCCATCACCGATGACGCTCCTTCACGGTTCCTGAAGGTGTCGTAGTTGGAAGGTGGAGGCACGGTCTTGTTGTCGTTGGCAGACATAGCTGAGTATCTGGCTCTGATACCAAATGTAAGGCCCTACCAGCTACTGCACAAGTACTAGAGTGGGGGTGAATAGTACTTTAAAATAATAAGGCGTATAATTCCAAATTAAATTGCACACAACTACCAAATCAATTTGCGGAAGCTTAAATTGAATGACGACAACGAAATTAACAATGCTAACAAATGATGTTAATGGGTTCGGATCCACCCAAGTCTCCCCGACTTGTTCCCGGTGATCCTACGTCCCAACCACCCGGATCCCTTCCGGATACTTGAGTTAGAAACCCTAACTCAAGATTTCCACTATGAATATCTTGTGAAAAGAACCTTCACAAGATCAAATCATACATGCAATAGCAAACGTGAATCCCACAACCCGGGATCACAACCTTCTCTCACAACCGAGAGAATCACAAAGCAATATTAAAGAGTTTAATATGAAATAAATACTCTTACCACAAAATCCTATACCTTGAGTTTTTCTTACCCACTAGGTGGAATGAAGGATTTGAGGAAGATGAAGTTACCAAACCCTAGCACCAAGGAAATGAGCAGCAATGGGTGCCTAGGGAAGATTTGGAAACTTGAATCAAGCAATAGCTTGAAGAGCTCACCAAGAACAAGCTTCTCTCTAGATCTAGAAATGAGAGAGAATGGGTTTCTTGTGAGGAAGAGAGCTTTAGATTTGAGGGAGAATAGCTATCTCTTTAGAACTCAATGAATCTCTTAATGGCAGCTCTATTGAAGATAGAAATGACCTAGGTTCGTATTTATAGGGTCCCATAAAAACAAGTTAGGTCAATCTCCAACGGAAAGAAATCTGTGAGAATTAGTCGGTCAAAGAACACTCACTGACCGACTAGTTCATCAACTAGTCGGTCAGTCACAAAGCATGGACCGACTAAGAGCAGATCTGAGAAGAGATAGAATTTCAGACCTAGAAAACTAGTCGGTCCAAGAACACTGTCTGACCGACTAGTTTCACAACTAGTCGGTCATCCAATGAACGTAGACCGACTAAGAGGCAAACCAACATAGTCTGAAGGCAAGTTGACTTAGTCGGTCCAAGAACAAAAGTTGACCGACTAGATTGTCAACTAGTCGGTCATCAAACGTTCTTAGACCGACTAACGGTAAACAGTAGCTTAGGAGAATTTTAGAGTGAACAGTAAGTCTCAACTAGTCGGTCAAAGAAGCATCACTGACCGACTAGTTCACAAACTAGTCGGTCGGTGAGTCAACGTAGACCGACTAACTGTAAACAGTAAAGTCCAAGAATTTAAGGAATCAAACTAGTCGGTCCAAGAACAGTTGCCGACCGACTAGATCACCATCTAGTCGGTCAGTACTTGTTCTTGTACCAACTAACATGCACAACAAAGTCCGAATCGAAGCGCGACGCTTCGAGGAAGTTAGAATGAACTTGTGCAAGGATCCTAGAGCTACGAAATGAGCGTAATGAAGATATAGACGTAAGATATACTCAAGGCTTAACATTCTATCAATCGAAACTAAAAGACTATAAATAAAACCTTAATAAACGGTCTTCGATAGCTTCGATTGAATCTTCATATTTTCCAAAGCGTCGCAAGAGCTTCAACGAAGCTTTAGGCATGAAAATGAGCTTTGGAAAGTGTTGAGATGTCGCTTTGAATGTTCACGTGAAATTGGCGACGATCTCCAATACTGCGCTCACAAATTGTTAGTTCATGAATTATTTATGTTTGCTCATCATCCAAAACCAAATCCGGGGAGTCCAATATTCAACAATGAGTCCTTTAAGGATCTTTGTCTAGGTTGTCTTTCCTTTAATCATATTATTAATATGTGTCCCAAAAAGAAAGGAAAGTAAAGAAAAAATTTGTACATGCAGTTGAAGAAATTTTATATCGGTGATGTTGTCACATCCAATAGCAACATCAACCAAAAATTCCCTCTTTTTGCCATTCGTTGGGTTACGCCTTGACATAAACCAGTCGATGCATCAGATTCATCTTGTAAGTGAGTTCAGCTCATCTTACTTGATTACTTCCTGGTTTGAGCGATTTATACTTCTAAAGCTATAGCAAATTAAAATGCTTATAGCTGACGATTTTATTTTAATTCTCCTTCAATACTCAGTTATCCCACAGGATTTGATATCATTTTTGATACCAGGACTTCAGGTCCAACACATCATATTTCATAAGTGAGTCCAGCTCACCTTATTATTGCATCATTCCACATTATTATAATTTGGCCAAATCTCTATCTTTGCTTCAGGCAAAGCAGAGTTGTGGAAACGATATTTTATATTTAACTGGCAAAATGAAATATGAGAGAATTTGTCGACAAAATGTGTTCTTTCTTGTCCAAAACTCACCCCGTACGTACTATAATCATTTGATTTCTCCCAGAGGTGTCTCCTTCACGACACGTTAAAGAGGTGAATGTTCTGGGACGGGTAAAGAATATGGACAGATCCAGAATTGGTCCTTAGCAACCAAGTTGCAATAAGGTTCTGGATTTGAGCTCACTTTCCTGTGGTGGTATTGTTTTTTCGGTCTCCAGGAGTAGATCTCTCTCTTTGGAGCCTAGTGGTATGTCCTCTCATCCATTGAGGATATCCACTTCTGCTACTGGTGGATTGCATCCAATATATTTGGTATGTCAATCCTAGCTGGATTTTTAGTAGCAGGGATGTGAAAGTTTTGACAATATCTATATTGTCAGTAACTATGTCTGATAACTGTTTTAACAGTTTCATAAGTGTGGATCTTCAGGATCTCATCACAATTCATGATAACCAGATCATAGGTATTAATGATTTAAATGGTCATTTGAGCTTCAGGCTCATGGATGATTGTAATATTTTTGTTGAAACTGATTCTGGGACATTAAAGTTGTGAGGGATCTTCAGGATCTCATCAAATCTTTAAAATAGGATCATCGATGCACGTCTTAGGAGAAGTGAATTTAAATGCTTCCCCTGTTCAGAGTGCTCAGACTCTATTTATCTGGGATATTTACTTCCGATAAATAGTTCTGCATTTTGATGGTCTATAGTGGTGATATGGGGGTGTCTACTCATCATGGCACAATCTATAAGATGTGCTCTAAACGCTTCCCCCCGTCAGGGGTTTTCGGAAACTGTTTATATGAGGTGATCAGACTCATATAAATAGGTTCTAAGGATGCGTTTTGATGGTTTGCAATGTAATTGCATGTTCCCATGTGGTCACCTACAACTGGATTTTTAATGGATAAGAAATCCATTTAAATCATTTTAATGATTTATCTTACCCATATTTGGGTGTGAACACAAGCTTCAGGGTGTTCGTTATTTTTCCAGTTGTAAAACATTTAAATTTCCCAGTGTTATCCAAAGTTACCACCATTTTATAAAAGAATGTGGTTGGATAATGACCATTTATTTAGAGGATATATTGATGAGTACACCAAGGGTACATCATCAGTCCGGTTAAGGAAGTGGACGAAGCCTATTTATATCCCTTAAATACTCTCAAGAGACCTAAAGGTCTTCATTATCTTTAATGATGATAGTATATCATCTTAAATTCATTTGAGGAAGTGGGGAGAGTCAATGTCCATGTGAATGGAGATGATCTCATTATCATTTTTCCCTTTTGAATAGGACAATGAAAGTTTCACCCTTTTTGAAGAATCTTCGGGTTCGTCTGGTTGATGATGTCTTGCATCATCAATCCAGGGTGATATCGATCCAAAATTTGGTCGATTCTGGACACTTCTGGTGTTCCAAAATAATTCCTCTTTTTGAATTTATGTGGCACTTTTGAAAAGTCCATTAAAATGCTCAAGTTAATTTTGTCCGGTAATAGTTGAACTGTGTTCAAACTGTGAAGGATTACATCTTCACTTTGACTATTGTGCGGATCATTTTGGGACAAAGCTTCAGGCTTCATTTATTTCTTGAGTCATTAGGGATTTCGTTTTGACGAATATCCTTTTTGAAACTGTATAAGTTTCAGAGAGTATATGGCATCCTCATTTTATTTTTAGGGGTATTCAAGATAGCAAAACATACGCAGTAAAATAAAATGTATTAAAACTACAAGAGAATAATACTGATGATAAGTCAACAAGTGACATAGTGTGATGTGTGCTCTTGAAAACATACAACAATAATTATGCTCATTAAGACTTATGTTATGACAACAGATTATATTTGATTTCAAAAGTTTATTTGTCCTCGGGGAGTAGCAAAATATACATAAGGTCAATTAGACTTTCGTCGTTTTGACTAGATATGTATGTATTTTTATATGGCATAAGTTAATGCACATTCATGTTTGCAAAAACATTATGGCTCTTATCAGAACTTCTGGTCTGATTTTGGCTTGCAATTGCTTACTCCATGTCGAGGTATATCGTATCTTCCCTTTCCCATTTAATCCAAGACTTCCCCTGTTTTGAGTTTTCCTTATTTTTATTTCAGGTCATGTTTGATCCTGAACTTCCCCTGATTTCAATATTCCTTATTTATAAAGGACAATGAAAATTAGTCTTGCTAAGGAGACATAAGCAGGGGTTTGAGCAAATTATTTATACTACCACTTTTCTAATTAATAAGAGACTTTTAAAAAGTCTATTTGAATGCTCGAGTATAGCTTCAGGCCTTTTACTTGAGTCGTTCAAATTTTATGTGGATAGTTTACCATGCTCAGAGGGGAACAAATACGTGGGTGCGTAATATATTTCTCACTTATTCATTAAGCCACGACTTCAGGCGTATGCTTATATTCAAGGCTAGAAAAAATCTTTCCTTGTAAAAATAAAGGAGAGTACTCTTTTAAAGAGTTTAGCGGTATTATGGAAAACTTCTGGTGTCCATATTGGATTATATAGATCATAGATCTTATATATCTGTTTACCGCAAAGTGTGCATCTTTTATAAAGATAGCAATTATAATTTTCGCATAAACTGTCGTATTTATTTTATTAGGGAGAGAGAGTGTTGACTTTTGATTTGATTTTGAACTTCAGGTTCATTTTGTCAAAGTGGATATGATATTAAACTTTTTGAAATCATTATTGTCTTATTATCATAAGTATCGTCATATCATGAGCCCATCATACATATAATGTAAAGCTTGTAAACTAAAGATTATGTTCAATTAAACTGAATTGAACCAAGTATGATGTGTACACATGCTATTTATATGCTGCAGACATTTAAATAATCTTATCGCAGATATATAGTCTAGCTATAGGCGTTAAACTATATCAAAGTGATTTTGGCATGCTTTTTGACAGTTTCATTGTAACATTAACATGGTATTAAAATAATTAACATCCACGCAATTAATGCATAAGCAATGAAAACGAAAATGACTTAGGACTATGGGGATCAGCCAGCCGACACCGAAATAAAAAGAAGTACAGTCAGAAGTTACATCAAAAATAGCATGAAAGAATAAAATACAACTCGAGAACTTCAGAGAGAAGCCCCTATCTTCATTGTGCGTACGCCTTCAGCTCCTTTTTGGTGTCCTTCGGTCTTCTTTTTACATTTATATCCTCACTTATAAATTTCTCTCAAAAAAAGAAAAATTGCAGGAAATTAAAAGGTGTCGGAAACCTGGCTGATCCCTAAAAACATAGCCTAATTTGCACATCCACGCAAATAATATATTGGAAACATACAACCACGCAGATAATCAATCACATGCATGTAAAGATTAATTCAAATAATCTAAATTGTGTGTGACGTGCAAAAATTTATTTTGAAATTTTTTTACCTTTGATCCATATTTTAATATTTTGTTTACCGCTTTAAAACCCTTTAAATTTTATTTTAATTATTTTGGGCTTTTTAGGGCCAAAAATAAAAGAAGAAAAATTATTTATGTAAATGGGCTAATTTTCTGGCCTTTTGGGCCATGAAAACAACCCATTAGGGTTAATTTGGGCCTCCCCCGAAAAATTGGCCCGTTTAGGGTTAGGGTTTCGGAAAACCCTAGGGGGGCCCGCGGCGTGTCGCCGCGACGGCTGGCCGCGCAGAACGCGGCAGCCGTGGCGGCGGCGGGCCGCGGCCTGCAGGCCGCGGCGTTTATTTGCCGCCGGTGGCGCTTGTGAGGCGCCGCCGGTGGCGCTTGTGAGGCGCCGCCGTTTCGCCTTACGGCGTGCGGAGATTTTGGATCAAGGGGGGTAAAAACCGGATTTTTCAAGGATGTAGATCGCTAAAAACAGATTTTTATTGTTTTTAGGCATGCGGATCTAAAAAAATGTGATTTTTACCGTGTTTTTAAACTTTTTGATCCTAAAACATGCATATCTAACGTGAAAAGCAAGTTAGATCTAAAAAGTTTTGATTTTTACCTCTAGATTCGACAAAAGGAATCTAGTCGACGGTTGGTGAAGGATGCCATTTTCGCTCCCCGTTGAGAAGATTACGATCTTCTTGAATCTGAGCGATGATGGATCTCCTTCCCCGCGAGCCGCCGTCTCCTCCTACGAGCGTGATCGTGCTGATAACGTGTTATGAACGAGAAACAAATTTGGAGAAGGGTTGAGGCTAGGAAACCCCTAGCCTCCTTTATATAGTATTCATAATGGGTACTCATGTGGGTGGATACCCAATAGGCCCAATGGGTCCTATTCATAACAATAACTTCAATTTTGAAAAGTTAGAATGTTTTAGCGGAAAACCCAAAGAATTTGATTGTTTAGCTAAATTTAGCGAATTCTGATTGCACATAAGAGTTTACTATAGTTTACCAAAACATAAAAAGGAAAGTAACAAGAAATAACATACTAAAACGAAAAGAATAATAATGCTTTCAGACGCCCTGTTTGTTTTTCCACATGTGGAGCAGATTCCAGCCAATTCCAGAATTTTTGCAACTTACTTTGCTTGGATTTGTGAGAAATGATTCAAATTATTTGATGTATGTGATATCAATAAGTCCTGTTTTGGTTAAAACTTGATTTTTTGTTGCCTAATTATAAACTGCATTTATGTTTCAGCTTCTTTTGTCATTGTATTAATAATGCCGTTCTTCTCCATCTCTTTCTCACATAAAACCCCCTACTAAGGGCATGTTCTTTTGTGTTTAAATTTGGGTTGGTTGAAGTTGTGAATAGTGTTGGTGAAAGTGAGTATTGTGTTTTTTTGGGTGAAAGTGAGTTGTGAATGTGGATGTTGGAATTTTTTGTGGGTCCCACACAACTTTATTGTGTGTGTTTTGTGGCCACCCCAGCAACTTTCACAGTCAAAGAAACCAATACAAAAGAACATGACGAATGAAAGTGAGGATGAGAATGAGTGAATAGTGGGAGGAATAATGGAATCTCCCACTTTCACAACCATTTAAACACAAAGGAACAGGCCCTAAAACCCTAGCGAATCAAATCGATTTTTATTCTTCGTCGCCTCACTGGTAACATTCGTTTATTTTTCAGCCGAAATGCCAAATTTTAAGCTTAAAGCTGCCTTTTGTTGCCCTCCTCTTCAATACTCTGAATTCCAATCCCTGAAACCTGATTCCTCCAATTCCTTTAAAAACAACAAAAATCCCTCATGGCTTCATCTCAACTCTTCCAAATCAAGCAAAAGCTTGCAAATTTATCATCCTTTGCAACTCACTCGATTCTTGTCACTCGTCGCAAACCCGTTAAAGGTATCCGCATCTGACCTGCAACTCTTCTTCTCCATGGACGATCACTCGGCATTCCTCTAGGCTCAGTCCCAACTCAACTCCCTTCTTATCTCCCACCTTAACTCATCAACATGTCTTTCGGTTTGTGCAATGAGCAAAATTTTGTGAAGAAGAAGGATTAAATCACGTTTGTTCATTTCACTTTGGCCTTAAAGGTTATCTTCGGAAAACATGGTCTGTAAACTGAACAAAAATGTAATTTGGGTCAGCGCACACGATCAAAAATTTAGGTGGTCCGTGAACTGAGCAAAGAGGTCTGTTCGCATAGCAATTATATAGAATTCTGCAACCAGTCACGCTACATTGTGTAATAGAGAGGCCAGACATTCAACTTATTAACTGTGCAACCAAACATGCGAAACATGCCACATTTTCTTTCTCGGGAGTTGCTATGCACACGACCGTTTTTGCTCAGCGCACAACCACCACCCACTTATTTACAAGTTTGACATTGAAAATTGCTTATCATGCACTGCCATGGCAAATGTCCGAAAATGCCATTGTGTGTGTTAACGGCGAAACAGCAGTAGGCAGAGACACCGCCCCATCCTCCGACAACCCAGCCCCGCATCCCCCCCTCATCCGACCTCCCAAGCACAACCACCTCCTCCGACCCCGCCTCCGATAACCCAGCCCCGCTTCCTCCCTCCTCCTACCTACCCAGCCTCCCCTCTTTATATCCCTCGCCCTTCCATTATCCCCTCCGCCGATAATCCAGCCACACCTCCCCCATTCTCCGACATCCCCAGCCGCCCTCTCCATCTTCCAATGCCCCCTCTTTCGCCACTCCTCCACCGCCGCCATCTCCTCCGACAACCCTGCCCCACCTCACTTCTCCTCTGACTTCCCCATCTCCATTATCCCTCTTCCCCCGCCCCTTTGCGGGCCCCTCCGTCGTTCTCCCCAGACCGAGCACCGTCCCCTCCTCCGACAACCCATCCCCGTCTCACTCATCGGACATCCAAAGCCCCGTCCCTTCTGCCGTCCACTCATCCGACACACGAGAGTAAAAGAGGAATAATGGCAAACTTGTTAATAAGTTGGTTGTGCGCTGGAGTAGTGGCAAACTTGTTAATAAGTAGGTTGTGCGCTGGAATAATGGCAAACTTGTAAATAATCCGGTCGTGCGCAGAGAAAAACTGTCGTGCGCGTAGCAACCCCCTTCTTCCCCCGAATACCACCCACCCCCCCAACACACACACAGCACAAAAAAACCAAGTACTTAAGCCCTAGGTCTGAAATTTCTCTCGCCGACGCCGACGCCGACGCCGACGCCGCTCTATTCTCTCACCCGCTCCAGCAGGTTCCTATATATATATTTCTCTCTTTTCCATTTTGGCAGCGGACTTGGCCGCTTCTGAAGCCGCAGCCAAGGCGGATGCGGCTAAGTTTTAAAGTGGACAGTTTAGTTCTGATCTATTTGGTTTTGTCAAGAAACGATTCTGCGTTTTTAGTTCTGATCTAGGGTGTAGTGATTCGTTTTGTGTATGAGATTTGCAGCTAACTTTGTTATCCTCGTCTTCAGCTTGGTGTTTCTAGCGGAATTTGACGCAAATATGGCGGACGAGACACCTAGTGACATTCCAGAGGTAGAATGTTCAAGTTCCCTTTTCTACTTGAAACGTCCATGAAAGAAAAGCAAAAAAAAAAAAACATCTTTTTGATGACCCAAAGTGCACGAGAGTTAATTTCTGTGTAACCCCTTTGGGCCTTAAAATTTGGTTTCTTTTTGTGAAGATTTTGTCTATAGTTGCTTAAATCATCTAGTCTATATTTTTTTTCCCTCTTAACCTTTAGGTTTCCGTAGGGATTGAATTTTTTTGCTTATACATAGACTCAACATGAAACTTCCATGAAAGAAAATTGAAAACCAAGTGTCTCTTTGATCACCCACCTTGGATGAAAATTTCTCTGGAAAACCATTGGGCCATAAAGTTTGGTTTCTTCATGTGTATTGTATGCATCAATATTCCGTATGTGATTTTTGTCCATCTCTTAAGGTTGGTTTTCTAGCAAATTAGATTTAGGATTTAGTTTAAGCGTTAGATTTCTTAAAGGATTGAAAAGTTTGTCACAGACTCAGAACTTTCTTCTTATACTGCACTTTGACCAAAATTTCTCATTTATTCCTCAGAAATGGAAATTATATTTTGCATATTCTTGTTGTCTTTTGTATCACTCACCGTTAAACGGTACATCTTAGCTTGCTCCCTTCGATCCTACGAAGAAGAAGAAAAAGAAGAAGGTGGTAGTTCAAGATCCTTCCGAGGAGGTGGATAAGCTAGCTGACAAAACAGAAGAATTGTCAGGTTTGCTTGCAACACGACCCGTGATGAATAAACTTCTTGATAACGTGAGATGTATGGTGATGTTTGGATTGGAGAGTTAACATCATTTTTTTCTCTATGCAGTTGCTGATGTTGGGGAACCAAGTTTTGTTGGTATGAAGAAGAAGAAAAAGAAACCTGTTGGTTTTCATGCTTGCAACATATCAAATCTGAATCTTCCAAGTGCTTATCTTGGTGCCTTGTGTAGGGCTAATTGTTATTGTATTACGTCTTGTAGGTGGAAACTGACTTCCTCGAAGATGAGAATGGTGATGCCGGTGAGGATGTCAGCGGTAAGATTTCAGCATCCAACTTTTTTTCAAATTAAAAAATGGGTTGTGCTAATTTTAAAATCCAACAATGTTTATTATTCTTCACACCAGTAATTGGAAATACCTTGGCTTGAAGCAGTCCTAATTGCTAACCGACTTTTGTTTACTATGTTTGCTAGGGGAGCAATTTGGAGAGGATGAGCAAGGAGAGGTTATTGTTTTAGGAGGTACTCAATATCCTTGGGAAGGCACTGACCGAGACTATCATTATGAAGAGGTGCACCTTTGTTCTTTTTAATGAAAATAGTTTTTCTGAAGTGTTGTATGTAACCACAGAGTGTGTTATTTTGTTTTGTTTACTTGTTAATTACTTCTAACTATTAAGTGCACAAGCTTTATTTGGAGAACTTCACTTTCTTGCACAGGAATTTCTACCATTACATCTGTCATCTGCTAATAGTTAATAGAGATGCAGATTGAATAGTTTGCTCTCCATGGATGTGTGGCCTCTGTGGGCCGGCATTTACTGCTCTACCATATGTTATCTGGCAGTGGACATATGTTAATAGAGATGTCTACTGAATAGTAAGGTATACATGAATGTCTGGCCTCTGGGCTCTGGCATTTTACTACTCTACCACCTGTTATATGGCAGTTGACACATATTTGGAGCAGTTGGATATATTCATGTATGCATTGTCTCCGTGGGTGGGTGGATGGGAGTGGTTGTCAGTGCGCACGCATGTTTTCCCCTGCATTCCTCTCTGTGCATGCGTGTTATGAGGGTGTGTGGCGTGGATGTGGGTTGGTGCTCATGTGTCACTTTATGTGTGCAAGAACCGGTGAATCATGTAATATAGTGTAATGTTAATCTTGGCATATGTTTATAGTTAGAATATGGTGCATTTGGTTCACCTGCAGCATATGTCTGGTTCTACAAAACTTCTTTAACAATGAAGAACGCTCAATGGTTGTTTATCATCTTAATGTGACCAATTTGTGTGGTTGTGTGTTTGCATGAATGCGAACTTATAGAACGCTAGTATTAGCATCTGGTTGTAGCTATAGTCTAACATGGTGCACACATTATAGTATATTCTAGCTCGTGAACCCTTTTACTTTAATAATTAGGAATGCTAATGTGAGTTTATCATAATAAGGAATGCTAATTTGGATTTATCATCTTAAGGTGACCTAGCATTCAGATTTTGTTGTGTCCAAGTCCTTTTTTATTAGAATGGGGTGTAGCTGAAAGCACAATGGCATATTACTTGGTCTCCTTGGAAATTTGACAATCATCATTATCAAATGCGAATATGGTGTGTAATGTGGGCCCTTGAGTTGGAGCAGTATTCTTTTACGTATCAATTGTCAACTTTTGGCATGCCATCATTGTAAGATCTTGAAAGTCTCAGTAATTCTTTTGGGCTATGAAAGAATGTAAGGGTTAAGATGTAGAATTTATGAGAGGGAATTGAATTATCTGTGGGCTAAGTATCAGCTAGTTAAGTGAATTTAGCCCATCACGTAGTGTTGACTAGAATTCATGGAAGATATTATTTAGTGCCATTGGAGGGTTGCACTAAATATGATGAACTATGGGCTCCGTAGGATTCCTATGCTTCTTCTGATTACACGAGAACTCCGAAGTTAAGCGTCCGGGGGCGAGGGCAGTACCAGGATGGGTGACCTCCTGTGAATTTCTCTTGTTTCCTCATCCCATGTGCTATCCCTTCCGCTATGTGAGGTCGAGGGTTCTTTATTGCTTTCCGACGAATCAAAAAATAATATGATGAACTATTTGAGCCATGACTAATGGGAGCGAAAAGAATTATCAATGAACTTTGAGTTGAATAACATGGTAATGTGTATTAATATGGCAACCATACCATTATTCTAGGAATCTTGGTAAAGGTATGGTTTTCTTTTTCCGGCTATATTTTGAATGAAGACACAAAAAATTGCTGTCATCGCCGTTTACATCATTGTGGGGTCAGTTCAAGATCCCCACATTAGCATCAAGAAGTCTCCAAAGAAAGATTGACCAAAATGTACGATTCCGACATAACCACAGAATTGAGGTCCACTACTCTTAGTGCTAGAAGGCTATTTCTAGGCCGTTCAGGAATTTTTCTTCTTCTTTTTTGAGGTGCAACTTTCTACAGTGGTTTTCAATTCGTCAGAAAAACCACTCTTCATTTAATCTTGGCTTTAGATACACATTCTCGATCAATTTTCCAAAATCAGACGGGCATCACAAGTCACTTTACATACATGATGTTGATTTTTTGTGTTGACCAGGGAGTTCTCTTCTTG